>OU896710.1:26297211-26720642 GCA_918026855.4 Phaedon cochleariae
TCCATTCCATTCCATTCCATTCCATTCCATTCCATTTCCATTCCATTCCATTCCATTCCATTCCATTCCATTCCATTCCATTCCATTCCATTCCATTCCATTCCATCCATTCCATTCCATTCCATTCCATTCCATTCCATTCCATTCCATTCCATTCCATTCCATTCCATTCCATTCCATTCCATTCCATTCCATTCCATTCCATTCCATTCCATTCCATTCCATTCCATTCCATTCCATTCCATTCCATTCCATTCCATTCCATTCCATTCCATTCCATTCCATTCCATTCCATTCCATCCATTCCATTCCATTCCATTCCATTCCATTCCATTCCATTCCATTCCATTCCATTCCATTCCATTCCATTCCATTCATTCCATTCCATTCCATTCCATTCCATTCCATTCCATTCCATTCCATTCCATTCCATTCCATTCCATTCCATTCCATTCCATTCCATTCCATTCCATTCCATTCCATTCCATTCCATTCCATTCCATTCCATTCCATTCCATTCCATTCCATTCCATTCCATTCCATTCCATTCCATTCCATTCCATTCCATTCCATTCCATTCCATTCCATTCCATTCCATTCCATTCCATTCCATTCCATTCCATTCCATTCCATTCCATTCCATTCCATTCCATTCCATTCCATTCCATTCCATTCCATTCCATTCCATTCCATTCCCATTCCATTCCATTCCATTCCATTCCATTCCATTCCATTCCATTCCATTCATTCCATTCCATTCCATTCCATTCCATTCCATTCCATTCCATTCCATTCCATTCCATTCCATTCCATTCCATTCCATTCCATTCCATTCCATTCCATTCCATTCCATTCCATTCCATTCCATTCCATTCCATTCCATTCCATTCCATTCCATTCCATTCCATTCCATTCCATTCCATTCCATTCCATTCCATTCCATTCCATTCCATTCCATTCCATTCCATTCCATTCCATTCCATTCCATTCCATTCCTTCCATTCCATTCCATTCATTCCATTCCATTCCATTCCATTCCATTCCATTCCATTCCATTCCATTCCATTCCATTCCATTCCATTCCATTCCATTCCATTCCATTCCATTCCATTCCATTCCATTCCATTCATTCCATTCCATTCCATTCCATTCCATTCCATTCCATTCCATTCCATTCCATTCCATTCCATTCCATTCCATTCCATTCCATTCCATTCATTCCATTCCATTCCATCCATTCCATTCCATTCCATTCCATTCCATTCCATTCCATTCCATTCCATTCCATTCCATTCCATTCCATTCCATTCCATTCCATTCCATTCCATTCCATTCCATTCCATTCCATTCCATTCCATTCCATTCCATTCCATTCCATTCCATTCCATTCCATTCCATTCCATTCCATTCCATTCCATTCCATTCCATTCCATTCCATTCCATTCCATTCCATTCCATTCCATTCCATTCCATTCCATTCCATTCCATTCCATTCCATTCCATTCCATTCCATTCCATTCCATTCCATTCCATTCCATTCCATTCCATCCATTCCATTCCATTCCATTCCATTCCATTCCATTCCATTCCATTCCATTCCATTCCATTCCATTCCATTCCATTCCATTCCATTCCATTCCATTCCATTCCATTCCATTCCATTCCATTCCATTCCATTCCATTCCATTCCATTCCATTCCATTCCATTCCATTCCATTCCATTCCATTCCATCATCCATTCCATTCCATTCCATTCCATTCCATTTCCATTCCATTCCATTCCATTCCATTCCATTCCATTCCATTCCATTCCATTCCATTCCATTCCATTCCATTCCATTCCATTCCTTCATTCCATTCCATTCCATTCCATTCCATTCCATTCCATTCCATTCCATTCCATTCCATTCCATTCCATTCCATTCCATTCCATTCCATTCCATTCCATTCCATTCCATTCCATTCCATTCCATTCCATTCCATTCCATTCCATTCCATTCCATTCCATTCCATTCCATTCCATTCCATTCCATTCCATTCCATTCCATTCCATTCCATTCCATTCCATTCCATTCCATTCCATTCCATTCCATTCCATTCCATTCCATTCCATTCCATTCCATTCCATTCCATTCCCTTCCATTCCATTCCATTCCATTCCATTCCATTCCATTCCATTCCATTCCATTCCATTCCATTCCATTCCATTCCATTCCATTCCATTCCATTCCATTCCATTCCATTCCATTCCATTCCATTCCATTCCATTCCATTCCATTCCATTCCATTCCATTCCATTCCATTCCATTCCATTCCATTCCATTCCATTCCATTCCATTCCATTCCATTCCATTCCATTCCATTCCATTCCATTCCATTCCATTCCATTCCATTCCATTCCATTCCATTCCATTCCATTCCATTCCATTCCATTCCATTCCATTCCATTCCATTCCATTCCATTCCATTCCATTCCATTCCATTCCATTCCATTCCATTCCATTCCATTCCATTCCATTCCATTCCATTCCATTCCATTCCATTCCATTCCATTCCATTCCATTCCATTCCATTCCATTCCATTCCATTCCATTCCATTCCATTCCATTCCATTCCATTCCATTCCATTCCATTCCATTCCATTCCATTCCATTCCATTCCATTCCATTCCATTCCATTCCATTCCATTCCATTCCATTCCATTCCATTCCATTCCATTCCATTCCATTCCATTCCATTCCATTCCATTCCATTCCATTCCATTCCATTCCATTCCATTCCATTCCATTCCATTCCATTCCATTCCATTCCATTCCATTCCATTCCATTCCATTCCATTCCATTCCATTCCATTCCATTCCATTCCTTTCCATTCCATTCCATTCCATTCCATTCCATTCCATTCCATTCCATTCCATTCCATTCCATTCCATTCCATTCCATTCCATTCCATTCCATTCCATTCCATTCCATTCCATTCCATTCCATTCCATTCCATTCCATTCCATTCCATTCCATTCCATTCCATTCCATTCCATTCCATTCCATTCCATTCCATTCCATTCCATTCCATTCCATTCCATTCCATTCCATTCCATTCCATTCCATTCCATTCCATTCCATTCCATTCCATTCCATTCCATTCCATTCCATTCCATTCCATTCCATTCCATTCCATTCCATTCCATTCCATTCCATTCCATTCCATTCCATTCCATTCCATTCCATTCCATTCCATTCCATTCCATTCCATTCCATTCCATTCCATTCCATTCCATTCCATTCCATTCCATTCCATTCCATTCCATTCCATTCCATTCCATTCCATTCCATTCCATTCCATTCCATTCCATTCCATTCCATTCCATTCCATTCCATTCCATTCCATTCCATTCCATTCCATTCCATTCCATTCCATTCCATTCCATTCCATTCCATTCCATTCCATTCCATTCCATTCCATTCCATTCCATTCCATTCCATTCCATTCCATTCCATTCCATTCCATTCCATTCCATTCCATTCCATTCCATTCCATTCCATTCCATTCCATTCCATTCCATTCCATTCCATTCCATTCCATTCCATTCCATTCCATTCCATTCCATTCCATTCCATTCCATTCCATTCCATTCCATTCCATTCCATTCCATTCCATTCCATTCCATTCCATTCCATTCCATTCCATTCCATTCCATTCCATTCCATTCCATTCCATTCCATTCCATTCCATTCCATTCCATTCCATTCCATTCCATTCCATTCCATTCCATTCCATTCCATTCCATTCCATTCCATTCCATTCCATTCCATTCCATTCCATTCCATTCCATTCCATTCCATTCCATTCCATTCCATTCCTTCCATTCCATTCCATTCCATTCCATTCCATTCCATTCCATTCCATTCCATTCCATTCCATTCCATTCCATTCCATTCCATTCCATTCCATTCCATTCATTCCATTCCATTCCATTCCATTCCATTCCATTCCATTCCATTCCATTCCATTCCATTCCATTCCATTCCATTCCATTCCATTCCATTCCATTCCATTCCATTCCATTCCATTCCATTCCATTCCATTCCATTCCATTCCATTCCATTCCATTCCATTCCATTCCATTCCATTCCATTCCATTCCATTCCATTCCATTCCATTCCATTCCATTCCATTCCATTCCATTCCATTCCATTCCATTCCATTCCATTCCATTCCATTCCATTCCATTCCATTCCATTCCATTCCATTCCATTCATTCCATTCCATTCCATTCCATTCCATTCCATTCCATTCCATTCCATTCCATTCCATTCCATTCCATTCCATTCCATTCCATTCCATTCCATTCCATTCCATTCCATTCCATTCCATTCCATTCCATTCCATTCCATTCCATTCCATTCCATTCCATTCCATTCCATTCCATTCCATTCCATTCCATTCCATTCCATTCCATTCCATTCCATTCCATTCCATTCCATTCCATTCCATTCCATTCCATTCCATTCCATTCCATTCCATTCCATTCCATTCCATTCCATTCCATTCCATTCCATTCATTCCATTCCATTCCATTCCATTCCATTCCATTCCATTCCATTCCATTCCATTCCATTCCATTCCATTCCATTCCATTCCATTCCATTCCATTCCATTCCATTCCATTCCATTCCATCCATTCCATTCCATTCCATTCCATTCCATTCCATTCCATTCCATTCCATTCCATTCCATTCCATTCCATTCCATTCCATTCCATTCCATTCCATTCCATTCCATTCCATTCCATTCCATTCCATTCATTCCATTCCATTCCATTCCATTCCATTCCATTCCATTCCATTCCATTCCATCCATTCCATTCCATTCCATTCCATTCCATTCCATTCCATTCCATTCCATTCCATTCCATTCCATTCCATTCCATCATCCATTCCATTCCATTCCATTCCATTCCATTCCATTCCATTCCATTCCATTCCATTCCATTCCATTCCATTCCATTCCATTCCATTCCATTCCATTCCATTCCATTCCATTCCATTCCATTCCATCCATTCCATTCCATTCCATTCCATTCCATTCCATTCCTTCCATTCCATTCCATTCCATTCCATTCCATTCCATTCCATTCCATTCCATTCCATTCCATTCCATTCCATTCCATTCCATTCCATTCCATTCCATTCCATTCCATTCCATTCCATTCCATTCCATTCCATTCCATTCCATTCCATTCCATTCCATTCCATTCCATTCCATTCCATTCCATTCCATTCCATTCCATTCCATTCCATTCCATTCCATTCCATTCCATTCCATTCCATTCCATTCCATTCCATTCCATTCCATTCCATTCCATTCCATTCCATTCCATTCCATTCCATTCCATTCCATTCCATTCCATTCCATTCCATTCCATTCCATTCCATTCCATTCCATTCCATTCCATTCCATTCCATTCCATTCCATTCCATTCCATTCCATTCCATTCCATTCCATTCCATTCCATTCCATTCCATTCCATTCCATTCCATTCCATTCCATTCCATTCCATTCCATTCCATTCCATTCCATTCCATTCCATTCATTCCATTCCATTCCATTCCATTCCATTCCATTCCATTCCATTCCATTCCATTCCATTCCATTCCATTCCTTCCATTCCATTCCATTCCATTCCATTCCATTCCATTCCATTCCATTCCATTCCATTCCATTCCATTCCATTCCATTCCATTCCATTCCATTCCATTCCATTCCATTCCATTCCATTCCATTCCATTCCATTCCATTCCATTCCATTCCATTCCATTCCATTCCATTCCATTCCATTCCATTCCATTCCATTCCATTCCATTCCATTCCATTCCATTCCATTCCATTCCATTCCATTCCATTCCATTCCATTCCATTCCATTCCATTCCATTCCATTCCATTCCATTCCATTCCATTCCATTCCATTCCATTCCATTCCATTCATTCCATTCCATTCCATTCCATTCCATTCCATTCCATTCCATTCCATTCCATTCCATTCATTCCATTCCATTCCATTCCATTCCATTCCATTCCATTCCATTCCATTCCATTCCATTCCATTCCATTCCATTCCATTCCATTCCATTCCATTCCATTCCATTCCATTCCATTCCATTCCATTCCATTCCATTCCATTCCATTCCATTCCATTCCATTCCATCCATCCATCCCATTCCCATCCCATTCCATTCCCATTCCATTCCATTCCCATCCCATCCCATCCCATCCCATTCCCATTCCCATCCATCCATTCCATCCATCCCATCCATCCATTCCATCCATCCCATTCCATTCCATTCCATCCCATTCCATCCATCCATTCCATTCCATTCCATTCCTTCCATTCCATTCCATTCCATTCCATTCCATTCCATTCCATTCCATTCCATTCCATTCCATTCCATTCCATTCCATTCCATTCCATTCCATTCCATTCCATTCCATTCCATTCCATTCCATTCCATTCCATTCCATTCCATTCCATTCCATTCCATTCCATTCCATTCCATTCCATTCCATTCCATTCCATTCCATTCCATTCCATTCCATTCTCCATTCCATTCCATTCCATTCCATTCCATTCCATTCCATTCCATTCCATTCCATTCCATTCCATTCCATTCCATTCCATTCCATTCCATTCCATTCCATTCCATTCCATCATTCCATTCCATTCCATTCCATTCCATTCCATTCCATTCCATTCCATTCCATTCCATTCCATTCCATTCCATTCCATTCCATTCCATTCTCTATTCTATTCTACCAGCTTACAGAAGAAGTAAAAACAGTTCCTTATACATTTCTCCACGTTGGATCCAGTGGCGAAGTCAGATTTTCGAAATAAGCTGTCATTATAATTTTTCTTATCTCTTGAGGCGCATGAGAGGAAATCCCTAAAATGTTTGGAAAACATCGTGCATACCCAAGAACGATACGGAAAGAAGGTAGACATCGGAATTTGTTTCGATCCTTTCGAGATTACAACTTTTTACGAATATTTCCATTCGCGAAGACTTTCAAAGCTTTTCCGTTCTATATGGACAAACGATTATTGATGAAGATTTGTTCGACATATCTCAGGATTGACAACGAAGGGATGTACTGACTGGGATTGGCAAGCTCGTCTGTTTGGTATTGCTTGTGATGGAGTGATTGCAGAGATTTCTAAAGATCATTCACCATAGAATTACTTATATATAAATGTGAGAGGTCACCGACTTTTCTACGGTGTTCAAGTGATGTCAAAAGTTTTGTGAGTGTGGCATCACCCACCAGGCGAATAGCTCTCCTCTGGATGGAATCTAGGAGCATCAGCGTATGTTTTGTTGCTGAATCATATATTCAGTATTTGAAACTGGCCGTATCTGTGCTCTGTAGATCATGAGGATCTGTTGAGGTGTAAAGTAGATTTCCACACGAAATAAAAATCAGAGTTTCTGCTGAGCAGCTTACGCGATGTATCGAACATGATCATCCTATGAAAAAGTATTGCTGATGAAAATACCTAGCATAAATATAGTTGTTGTGACGGGAATGGTGGTTCCAACCATTGATATATCAGGCATGTGGAGTTTCGCCTTTCTATACAGGCTCGAGTTTTGGGCGTTGAATTCAACTAGGTTCTTGATACCCTATATAGGCAGTAATTTATCGCCATTGAGAGCGTTGACCTGCCGACTTCGTGAGTTCTTAGTTTTCTGGATGGACCTAAATGGGAATTCTAGAAGAGAGAACGCAGTATGGAGAGTTCTATCGTCTGCAGAGCTCTGGATGGGGCAAGTGGTAGCTCCCAACAGATCATTGATATGAAGTGGGAACAATGTTGGAGCCGAAAGTGGTCCTGGTGCAACGCCGGAATTGAAGGAAATTGTATGAGACGATACTCCGTCCACCAAGATTGGACGGATTACGTCGGGATTGAACTTGGTTGACTCCTCGAAAGAACCCTGATTACGAAAAACGAAGACAGAAGCAAACTTAGATGTAGATCAATAATGAGTAGGTATACTAACCTCGAACTTGAATTGCAGCATTCATTCGCCGTGGCATCGAAGTGATCTAACTCCTCAAGCAGTCTTGAGATATAACCTCAAATTCTTCTCGAAGGGCGAATCGTAGTTCTCGAAGAGTCTCTGTCAAGATAAGGCCGTACAAAAACGAATGCGTTTCCGTTGTTCGTGCCATAGATGCTTCATAGGTTTATAGAAAATATCAGCATCTCCGTTATCGGTACATTCTATGTTGTTTATTTATCAACACACTTTCATTATTTCATTTCCTTCCTCTTGTGATATTTGCCTATCTGAAGGATGATGTTTCTTCAGTTTTTTAAACTACTATTTATTTTCTATTTTCCAGTTCGGCTAACTACAAAAGCGTGTTTCCACTTATGATATCACGAAAGCTCCAATTATTTATTCATCAATCGAAGCTGAAGTGGTATTCGGTAGGGAAATTTCACACTGAAATATTATATTGCAAGAATACCCTCGTATATGGTAAACTGTTGTATAATGATTGTTATTGCTTGAGTCATAGAATGAACTCGAAATAATCTGAAGTTGAATGTGAATGTCATTCATCCTATGAACGTCAGAAAATCAGTGTAATTTCATGCTCCGTCCCCCAAGGAGGAGGAAAGAATTTCCAAGAAATTCGTTAAGTTGCTATGGTAACGATACAAAATGTTTGGTGTGAGATTTTCTAGTGTAATCTTCTACCCCGACATCCCCCATATACTAATTTCTGATAGAATCGGATCAGGATCAAAAATTCCGTCTGCCATATTGTATCCGCTATATTGAATTTTTCAATTATGATAGAAGCATCATAATCTCCGACCGAAAAAACCGCCAGATATCAATTTTGAATAGAATCGTATTATATAATCACAAAACTGGTCCATGCACCAGATATTGGATCCGCCATCTCTAGTTTCCCAATTTTGACAAAAAAAATCATATTCTTCAATCTCTAAAACCGCAAAATACAAATTTTGAGTAGAATCGGATCATGATCACTAATCCCATCTGCCATATTGTGTCCGCTATATTGAATTTTCAAATTTTCATGAAAGCATCATAATCTCTGACCCGAAATTAAACCCAGATACGATTTGAATTGATTCGGATCCTAATTAAAGAAATCGTCCGCCATATTGGATCCGTCATCTTGAATTTACCAATTTCGACGAAAGAATCATAATGTCCGACGTCAAAAACCCTCATAATCCAGATACCAATTTTGAAGAGAAGCGGATCATGATAATTACAAAACTCGTTCGCCATATTGAATCCGCTATCTGAAATTTTCAAATTTTGACGAAAGAATCAAAATCTTTGATCCCGAAAACCGCAGATAAGAATTTCGAATAGATTCGGATCATAATTACAGAGTTTGTCCACCATCATAATCTGCGACCTATAAAACCATAACAAGATAATTTCATGATGTATTGCCACCCAAACTGAATACACCTGCCAAATTTCAAATCAATCGGTCCGTTCGAAGTGGGTCAAAATTGAGACCAAAGGAGTCGGTTACATACATATATGCATACATACATATATTCAGGAGAAACTAATGAGAATGTGTTGAAAAATTGAGAACTTTCCTGAAACACTTGTATCGTATCCTACCTAAAGAGGATCAATTCAAGATAGAATCACACATCAATCCTAAACATAATGAAGCTATTCAGTCTAACCACGGGGCATTGAGAAGTGAAGGGTGAAAAAATAACTCTTACTATTCCCTGTATAATGATAAAGCCATAAGCTTTTCTTAAGTTTGAATATTCAGGCTGATACTACATGAATCTAAGATTTGGGCGGAATTTCACCAAATTTGAACAAGAATTTGAAAATTCACAGATTGATCAATTCACATTATTTCTGGTCTGTATTTTTTCTGATGAGTGTATGATATTAATTAGAGGGCTGTTCGTCGTGAAAACAATGTTGCGGAATTGCAATTCTCAATACTTTCGTTAAACATCATGATTTATTTTATTTCAATTCTTTCTAACCCTTTCTGCTTTCTGAGGGGGGTAATCACCCCATTTAGCCACAATGGATGTGCACCTGGGCAAAATAGAATGTTCAAAATATAACCCCTGGGTAGGTACCTATTCAGGCCTGGCCTTTTTGAGTATCTATGGATATACCTATCGATTATAAATCACTACAGTCAGAAGAAGTGGTTCGTTCAATTATAATATGAATGAGAATGGAATGAAATATCCATATCGAAAACGATGTTTGAATACCTAAGTCAGTTCTATTATAACATTACATAATTGCAACAATTAATTGTCCTCGAACGTTTAGAAATTGCTGTGTACATCAACTTCACGAAATATCGGCAAGATTTGATTGTTGTGGTTGGTACCTACCAACGAGAAGAATTATTATTTGAATTATATTTAGAATCAATAATTCTCGACAACCCTTTACTATACTTCACTGATGAGCTGCGACATCTATTTGCGTCTTACTCAACTATCTAAATTTACTTTGGCGAGTCACTGCAATGCAGTTTCCTGTATCATTTCGATGTCAACCTGATCCGATGATTTACCGTCCGATGAAATAAGGTGTCGACGAGTTACGATTTCTATGAAATACAGATCTGCTGAATCACCAATTCTATAGCTATTCAATAGGGATATTTGATGTTGATGAAATACGGGTTTGACAAATTTTGACTGATTTTTATAAATATAGGTTCGACAGATTACAGATTCTATGTGATACGGATGTGATGAACTATGGTTTCCATAAAATACGAGTCTGATGAATAACTGAATCTGAGAAATACGGATATGATGAATAAACATTTTGATAAAATACGAGTTCGTTGAATTCCTGTTTCTATAAAATAAGAATCTGATGAATCACTGAGTCTATAAAATTCATTTTCTATGAAACGCTTACATGACGAAATACGGTTATGATGGATTATTGATTCGTTGAAAAACGGTTCTGGCGAATTACGGTTTCTACAAATTACGGTTCCGCTGAATAACAAATTCTATAAATGTTCACTCTGATAGATTGATGCTTTGATGAAATACGGATCTGAAGACTTGCCGTTTCGATGCTCAACAGGTTCTTCACGATATTGTCTCGATATAATACGATTTTGATAATAATCTGTTTTTATGGAATACGGTTATGATGAATTACCCATACTAAAAATTAAGGTATGATGTTTTACTCCTCTATGAAGTACAATTCTCCGTCTAACTGTATGGTGAGATATATTATGATCCTTTATATTTTGATGAATTATTGGTTCTATGAAGTAAAGTTTCTACATAATGCCATTATGATAGAGTTTGTTTTGATGAAATACGATTTAGATACAATACGATCTGACGAAATATATGTACCCGGAAGTGAGAGTGTTCAACGGGCCCATAAACCAGTACCTACTTCTTATAACGATCCTGTGTAGTACCAACTGCCGATACCTAGGAAAGTGAGTTTTTTTCTTATTATATTTAGAACTTGATCCTGATGTTTGATGCAACTTTCCTAAATCATTTTTCTGTTTTCATTTCTGAAAGCAAATACTATTGCTAAGAAACATATTATTCTTCAAATATTTTTTGTTTACATATCATTTCAAAGTTTTTGATATTCGAAAGTGAATACCATTGTTTGGTATGCTCTCCTCACATTTTTTTTTTCGTGTAGACATCATGATAATTCAAACATTTGAAATGAAAAAATCAGCTGTTGAAACATTTCTTTTTAGATGAATCTGAATGCAATGAACATTGTTGGATTGTCATGCAGGAAAAAGCTGAGAAAACTGAGCCAACTACCCCTAGACGTGCCGCATCCTATTGTACGGGCACAAATTATAGCACGAAAATACGGGGAAGCGCCACTCATCGAGTTGGAGGACTGCAAGGTGTTTTTGCCAGGTCGATCAACCCTAACAATCAAGCCTGCGTTGAAACAGTTTGTTCTGAAGGAGTACGCCCTCGTCTACAAGGGACAGAAAAACTGCGGCCAGCTCCATCTCCTGGAACAGTTTGAAATTATGGAAACAACCAACCAACCAACATCATGAGCTATTGAGAATCAGAGTGATTCATTTTTCTTTGTCTCTTTCCGCAAGATACATTTGTAAAGATGAATATTGCTGAACAATCAGATGATTTTGTGGTAGTCATCAGGAAACTGAAGAAAATGAGGCCCTTTTTGATTTTGGCTCTCGTGCGATCAGGTCAGGTGGTGGACACCTACTTTTGTGTTACGCCTTTTCGATAGGAAGGTAAGCAATATTGAATCTTTTTTTGTGTGAATGATATGCGATAGGGTATGTACATTTCAGATATCATGGCCTTATACAGGGCAGCACGGGGTACAGAAGTGGATGATTTGAACTCCATTCTCTTTTGACCACATGCTATGTTTCTGGACTTGAATTTCATCAGTCAACACTGTTAACTGGATGAATCACTAAATATCGAATCTCATCAACCATGAGCATTTAGAAATCTTGAACTGTTTTCTGGACTTCACTGTTTGGACATCACGTGGACACTTTTTTCGATGGTTGAGGCACCTGAGGGATCTTCGTGCTTTGGAGCCTGAGTCACCAACACACCTGAAGGTGGAAGCAAGACCCTGGTGATTTCTTGTGTGTGTCCTCAAGCACTTATAGGACCCGACAGCCTGGAATTTTAAGCAGAATCCTTACTGCCAACAGTGCAAATCCCTAGCAGCCCTACAGGTTTAGATAGCCAGTGATCTCGACTTCTGACAGGAAGTCCAGGGGAGTCCAGACTCCTGGTATGGTTGATGATCCTTCATCCCTAAGATTCATGTTACTTTGAAGCCTGAACTCCCAGAGCCCAGTCAGATAGTGATACGTTGCCCAGGTTTCCAGGTGGTTGTGACTCCTGTCAACTGTGTGGGGATCCAGTTTTCCTAGCACACCTAATCCCTACCGCCGACTGAGGGAAGAGTGTGTTTGTTTCATCCAGGTAGTGAGATCTAGTGGACCACAGTTGAAATCTCATGGTACAAAATCCAGAACTTGCAGTTAAGGTCAGACTTTTCCATATACATATATTTTTTTCCTGTCTTGAGGACATTCAACATACCATATTTTCTCACTGTCTGAGGACATATAACATACATATTTTTTCACTGTCTGAGGACATTTGACATGTACTTTCTTTCCTGCCTGAGGACATTCGATATACATATTATTTCTCTGTCTTAAGAACATTCAAATAGTAATTCTTCACTGTCTAATGTCAAGAGACATTTGAACATTTGTCAATGAAACAGCAGTCTAAGATCAGATTTTTACATTTGATGAAATTATTGGGTCTGAGTTACAATCATATAACATATTTACCACCATTCTGAATACCTATCTTTGGCATCTTGAGGTGAATGAATCTGTTAACAGTTATTTCGGCTTATATACATATCTTGGATTTTTTTTCTCAGTAATTCGCTGTGAGAACTGATTGGCGCCTAACAAAAGGATAACCCCACTAGTTAACAATGGAAAGAACTAACTCACGATCTGCTCCCAAACAAACGAGCTGCCGTACCTATAACAAATAAAAAGCTTTTTCTTTTCCAAAACATCTTAAGAGTTTTTATAAATTCTATTCAATAATTCCACTGATAGGGATGAAGAAATTCGGTTCAATTGCTTGAAGATAAACATAAAATCATGAGGAAGATTCATAGGAATGTTGGTCATTCTCGCAACTTAATTCGAAGTAGTAATGGGCTTGAGTTGAAAAATAGAGTTCAATGGAGAAATGTAGCATCAGGTTTCCCAAGTAGAATCAGAACGGAAATCATTATTAATATAACACATAAGGACTTGAAACAATTTTCCATAGATGCATTCATTTTATTCAAAAATAAAATCAGAAAGATATTGAAGGAATTTCCAATTATCAAAGTGAACGCAAATTTTTGTGGAGAACTCATAAAGGAATCAGACGATGCAGAAATTATCGGATTGAAATATTTCAACACTAAAAATGCCATTGTGGACGTAGGAACGGATTTAGAACATTGGTACTATGGTAATGTTCATGACAAAATTTCGAAAAAATCAACTGAATTTCAAGAGCAAGACTCTGGGTGGGCTTCGCATAAAATAATCTCGATAGAAGTTATCGGATTGAAATATTTCAACACTGAAAATGTCATTGTGGACGTAGGAACGGATTTAGAACATTGGTACTATGGTAATGTTCATGACAAAATTTCGAAAAATTTAACTGAATTTCAAGAGCATGACTCTGGGTGGGCTTCGCATAAAATAATCTCGATGGAAGTTAATATGAACAAACTCGAAATGGAAAATGGTTCATCCAATATTAGGCTACCAGAACAAATTTTAAAAAAGCAAGCATATTTGAATTTAAAATATACTGACTCGGCATGTTTCTATTGGTCAATCATAGGCGCGTTGTATCCTGCAAAAAAAAATAAAGAACTCACTTCTCCATATCCATTTCACACTACAGTTCTGAAAACAGAAGATCTAGATGCGTTCATGTCTCTTCGTCAAATTCCAAAATTTGAAAAAGACTATAACAATTCCGTGAACGTATTCACATTAGAGTTGCATTCAGTTGAGGAAAAATCGTACTATTCTGTGCTGCCAGCCAGACTAACAAAAGAATAATTAGATAGGCACGTTAATCAATTGCTAATTCAGAACAAATTTTTTCCAAAATTGAACGACTATGAGGCTCTCCCGATTGATGAAGAAGATTCTGACATCGAATACTATTACTGTCTGATTCAAGATATATCTAGACTGATATCAAGCCAAGTGAATAAACATTATAGCAAAAACTCATGTGTAATGCATGAATTATTTTAAATGTGAACAAAAATTGATCGATCATGAAATGCTCTGCTCCCAACTGAACCAATGCAGAGTTCCATTTCCAAAATATGATCACATAGAATTCAAGAATTTCACTAACAAGCAAACAACTCCATTCATTATTAATGCTGACTTTGAGTGTCAATTATAACATGTGGATGATATGGTTTCATCAACAACAAGCGAATATCAGAAACATGCGGCTTATTGTGCAGGCTATTATTTCAAATGCGATCTCAATGATTCCTTGCCGTTCTTCAATAGCCATAGGGGTAAAAATTGTATGGATTTGTTTGCGAATGAAATGTCAAAGATAGCTGGAATCGTACAATCCAGAATCAAAACAATCGTGCCAATGACTGTTAGTCCCGACAAATGCAAATAAAAAATCTGTCATATTTGCGAGAAGTCATTTAGGAGAAAAACATCATCGTGGCTGACCATAACCATTTCTCTAAGGAGTTCAGGGGATGGGAACATCAAGCAACCTGCAACGTTAATTTCAAGAAACTCTTTGTTGTTTCAATTGTTTTCCAAAATCTGACAGGATATGATTCACATTTCATGATCATTCAGTTGAGTAAAAAGGGCCGTATGAGCATACTTCCAATAAACATGGAAAAGTACATATCTTTCACTTCACATGATGATAATACAGATATCAAATTCCGAGTTATTGACTCGTTTTGTTCATGGGAACATCTCTAAATGAATTATCTTCAATCATGAATCGAAAAGATTTTGAAATTTCGAAAAAAGAATTCAGTCATTTGGATGATGATACATTCAGTCTTCTCACCAAGAAGGGTGTCTATCCTTACGATTTTATTAATTGTTTGAAAAAATTTAATGACACTGAATTACCTACAAAGAAATATTTTTATAATAAGTTGAAAAATGAACAAATCAGCGATGAACAGTTCGCTCATGGTCAAAAGGTATGGTCATCATTCAAAACACAAAATTTTGGAGAATATTCCGACTTATATTTGGAAACAGACGATATGCTTTCGACAGATGTTCTCGGAAAATGTCGACAGAAATGTAGAGCAACATATGGATAAGATCCAGCATGGTACAATGCCTGGATATACATGGGATGCCATATTGAAGTACACCAGATTCAATCTGGAATTATTGAATGACGTTGTAAAAATCATGTTCATTGAGAAAGCGTTACGTAACGGAATTTCTGTTCGTAGTGGCAGATATTCAGAGGCCAACAACAAGTATATGCCTGAATATGATCCCAATGAACCTTCAAAATATCTCATGTATTTAGATGTGAATAATTCGTAAAGTTGGGCCATGTCAGAGTCTTTACAAAACGGAGGTTTCTCATGGATGGAAAACGTTAAAATTCCAACGTAATGAATATCGCTGATGATGGTCTTGAAGGTTTTATTCTACGAGTAGACTCAGAATATCCTCGCGACCTACATAACCATCACAAAGACTCTCCATTTGCTGCTGAATATCGCATACCAGCCGGCTCAAGATTACCAAAATCAATGACAACACTTTACGGCAAAAAATAATACATTGCACAGTATAGAAATTTGAAACTATGTTTAGCCAACGGACTGCAACTGACGAAAATCCACGAAATTTTGAAATGCAACCAATTTTTTTGGCTCAGATCGTATATAGATCCCGATACTGCTTTGAGGACTGCCGCAAAAAATGAATTCGAGAAAAATCTCTACAAACTTATGAACAATGCTGTCGTCAGGAAGATGATGGAAAACATACGAAAGCATAGATTCGTGAAACTCGTGAGGTCGTGGGAGGATCGCTACGGCGCCAAAAATCTCATAGCTAGTCCACCCTTTCATGGTAGAACAATTTTTGAAGGAAACCTGATGGCCATAGAGCTGCAGAAAGCTGAAATAATTTTCAATAAACCTCTATACGTAGGAATGGCTATTTTAGATTTATCAAAATTGTGTTTGTTCAAATTTCACTGTCAGTATATGCTTCTGAAAATGGGTATTGAGAGATGTAAATATGTAAATATATGGATACAGACAGGTTCATATATGAATTGGAATGTGATGATGCATATGAAGAAGTTATGAAGGCTGATCTGTCTCAATTTGACACATCTGAATATGCTCCAGATAATGAATATAATATGCCGCTAGTCAATAAAAGAGAAACTAGGTCTTTCAAAGAATGAAGCAAATGGGAAAATCGTTACTGATTTTGTAGGACTACGTTCAAAAATGTATGCATATAAAGTACAAGGGGATAAGGTTTTCAAAAAATCCAAAGGAGTGAAAACTAATGTGATCAAAAATGAAATTGTGTTTGAAGATTATTTGAACTGTTTGAAGAATTCCAAAGAACAAACAATGTCCCACCGAACGATCTGTTCCTATGCTCACAATGTGCTCAGCATTCAACAATCAGAAATTGCTCTGAATTCCAAAGATGATAAACGGTATCTGATTCCAGGTTCAATTGACACATTACCTAAGGGACACAAAGATGTGAAAGATTGATTCTTCATTATTATTTGGGCTTGAAGAACGATATAAATGCGATATGCATTTACATGTTTCTCAGTATCATCATTATGAAAGATTCATAGATTCCGGTGATGCAGATACAGACATTGATTCTTGATTGATCCACGTCAGGAAAATTCCACAGACTTCAGTAGTTTGATAGCAATATTCATTATTCCAAATAAACTTTGCAAGATAAACGAAGAAAAATGACTTTTTCAGCATATGTTCATCGTAATGAAGATGTATATACTCGTCATATGTCCTAATGTAATAAAATATATACATGTATTATAAATAGAATAATTATTGAAATTTTCTGTGTATTATTGGGATGGATAGTTGGTGTAAGAGAGTGAGTGAGGGAATAAAAAAAAAGAGACAGAAAGCGGGAAAGAGTTGTGTCTTCTGACGAATACAGACGTGCACTAGGAGATTTTGGCTTGGAAATGGGACGGCTCAGTGCAAACATCCAATTGTATGAGCAGAAAGTTTGTCTGTTTGAAGATTTCGAGCGATTGAGTGTTTGAGACAGGTTGTTCACAGAACCAAGACGTTCAGTTGCACCTACATCGAGAAGAATTCACCCAACACAGCTAGATAACGATACTGAAAGCAAGTTTCATTCTATTGACAGCTCTGAGCAACAACGTCTTCTAAACAAACATACCATACGATACGAGGAATGCAGCCATATGTTTTGATCTGAATCGTACACAACAATGTGATTGGAAGATGATGAGAAGAATGTATGTCAATGATAACAAACTCTCTGCATATTCAATCGACATGCCACAACATGTTGATGAAAGCAGCATCGACTACAAATTGAAATTATCGTTTTTTGATGGCATTGACGGCGAAATGGACGACTGGCAGAGACTTGCATTGCAAAAATCCTTCGCAAAGTTTGATCAAGATCAAGATGCTGTCAATGTCATTGAAATTTTGATACTTTGTTGTACACAAAAAGGTTCACTTATTTCAATCTCAAATGTAATTTTCAAAATACTGAGAAATAAGGGATCTGATGAATGAAAACTCTGAAATCATGATATATATATAGTTCTTCATTTGGGTAATGAACTACCTAGCCAATTATATGAAGTATCGACATTGTGAAGACTGCACTAGAACGTTCCTCCATGAGAATGATTCATGTAGAGTGGAATGGATTGTTGGAACGATACTGGCTGCCACCAAGGATTGTCAAAATCTTCCAAATTAACAATGTGACTAACCATCTCCACCTCTGTACATTTTTGCTGCAAGAACTGAATCTTCTGGTGACCTCTATGTTGCGAGCGGTCAGGCTGGGAAAGGGGTGGTCGTAAGTTGTAGAGCAAAACACTGGATACTTATCGACTAAATTTGATCATTGGTGATTTCATTGGCGGAACTAGTACATTGGTTGAGTTGACAAAAGGTAAAATTTTGAATGAATATCTAACTGCAACTAACTGCGCGTGGCTTCTTAAAGTTTATTTGAAGAACATTCAAGTCACGTGACAGTCATAGTGCATCACGCCATCAATAGACAAAAAGGGAAATATATAAAATAAAGATAGAAACAAATAGCAACATGGTTTCCTGCAACAGGTCGTTGTCACATTAAAACTGTAAAATAAGCAAATGTTGCAATAGTGTAGACAATGTTGAATAGAACAACTGAGTTATAATATTATAATATTCATATACAAGGCGAATATAATATAATGGGTGAAACAGCATAGCAGTTCACAACACCTTCCCCCTTAAAAAGAAAATTGTAACTTCCAAAAAAGTTGCAATTTCATTTCACTTGACATGTTTTTTCTTTTTATTTTCAAAAATTTGCAATTCGATAGATTCCGCTTCATTTTCTGGGGTAGCATTACTCTTATTGCAAAAAATCAATTTTGAATACTTATGTTTATAGAAATAATACAATATGAGAAATAAAAACACTGTACATAATACAATATACATAGTAATATGGTGAACTGAAATTGAATAAAATGAATTATCATCTGATAAACGAGTTTTAGATATGTCCTCCCTTAGTTTTCTAACTTTTTGACTATATTCATCAAGGTTCAGAATCTGGTCTGTATGTATAAGAGATTTTGAAATAGTCAATATTTCAGTTAAATTAGTCTCACTTAGTTCACTGAAAATCGTAGTATTTATAGGAGTGTGAATTATAATTTCTGGAGCACTTATGGTGCTTGAGAATATTGGTTCTGAGTGCAAAATAATCTATTCAGTGTGAGCAATTGAACCAGGTTTAAGTTTCAGAATCCCAATTCATTCAATATTTACTGATATTTTTGATTTCTTGAAATTGATATGTAATATATCTGGTTTAGGACAAATGAACAACCAAGTGTTGCTCGTAGCAAGTCGAATAAAAATAGAATTGTTTATATCAATAACTCGTTGATCACATGAATCAGGAATGGATTTAGGCATATAAAATGACATTGCTTCACAATTTGACATATCATTCATTACATAAATTGGAAATTGTTGTCTACAAATGAACCGTGATTGAAAATTAAAACACTTTTCAATAGTATTTCCATCAATTAGAAAATAATTATGCTTAAGTTGATCTATACTAATAAATGGTTTTTCTGGTAAGAGAAAAGTATATGAGTTTTTCATAACTCTCATAGGTATAACAGATATTTTATACAATTCAAAGGTTTGAGTTGTAATGAGGGAAATTCTCAGAATAAAATTCAATTTGTCATTATAAAAATAAATAGTAACATCGATGAATTTGTGAAAAACATCGATATTTTTTCTATCTAACGGAACAGGAAATGTTTCATCTATTTTCAAGTGTGATTGAATTTTTTCTAGTTCAGCAGGAAGTTTAAGAGGTGTAATAATCAAAGGATGTAATTGACCTCGTTCGGCATATATGATAATATCTAGGAAATTATTGATTTTCAATGTATATGTATTTTTCAGTAATTAAAATAAATGTTGAGAAAATTTCGGAAACTGAAAAAAGATAGTTAGTAGTTTGAACTGAATTTATTTCAAATTCTTCTTCTCTTTCCATAAAACTTTACATTTCAGAAAGTTCTTGTTTGAATGAAGTGATATCTTTATTAATAATTTTGAAATTATCTAAGGAAGATTCAGAGACAGAAGTTTGTTCTTTTATAAGATTCAATAAATGATTTTCATCTGATTTCAAAAGTTTTATTTGCTCATCATAATATTGCGCGTCCGACTCTGTTAAAGTGCCAAAAAGTTTTTTAGATACTTCTCCTACAACATTAATAAGAGCTCGTTTTCTTTTTCCGCTAATTATAGTTTTTCCAGCATAGTCCAGTATCATATTCGTTTGTTGAGTAAGGTCAATGAAGGTTGAGTTCACGAGATTCAGGAAGTGTAAACATTCTCGTATTTCAATAGATTTTGCACTGAGTTTTGAACATATAGAATTTATTTCAGAATGATAATACCGTATATTTTTGTATTCTAAGTAAATATTATTTGAATCAAGAAATGTTAGAAAGTTCCAAAAATCGTTATAAAGGTAAATAGTTCCCAAATTTTCGTAGTATAAACCTGTCGAGTTTCTTAATTATATTATACAGAGGATCTCCACTGATTTGGCAGATCTCAAAAAATAGTACAAATATTACCGGAAATAGCCTTATTGCACGTCTTCTCCCCATTTCTGCTGAATTTTCTTCGGTCTGTTATTCCTGTAAGATTAATTATTCATACCTACATCAAAATATTCTTAAAAATGGATAATTACGACTCAAAATCTACTCCACGTATATTTTAATCCTATCTATGTGTACTTTAACACGTTTATTTTGTTTAAGAATAGTAACATCAACATTCGAATTGATTTCGACAATTTCGAATGGTCCTGTAAATACAGACATAAGCTTCTTACATTCACCTTTGAAGGATGATTCATCCTCCAAAAGTACTTCGTCTCCTAATTTCCAGTGCGTTTGTTCACTTGTTTTGATAAGTTTTGCATTTCTCCTTTGAATTGATGATATTTTCTCTCGCAATAGCGTGTGAATGTTGCAATCTTGCCTTCAGTTCATTCGAATATGTGTCATAATTATAACATATTTCTGGTGATTTTGTTACAGCACTAAGTAGGTTGATTTTGAACCCAAACATAAGTTCATGAGGTGAAAAATTTGTAGCAGAATGAATAGTTGTATTATAACAGAATATAGCATAGTCAATCCAGGTATCCCAATCATCCTGTGATTTATTTATGAAACAACGCAAATATTCGGTTAAATTCTTATGGGACCTCTCTAAAGAACCATTAGATTGAGGCCTATAACTTGTAGTTTGGATTTTATGGATTTTCAAGACTTTGCATACATCTTTGAATATTTGACTTAGAAAGTTTTGTCCTTGATCTGTCAAGACATATTTTGGAAAAGTAAACTCCAAAATAACATTTCTCACAAAATTCTTGGCAATAGTAGATGATTCTTGATTAGGAATAGGAATTGCTAATGAAAATTTTGTAAGATCGTCAGTAGATATACTACCGCGGAGGTGGGCCCAGTCCATCCAGTTCTCGAGCTCTTGTAGACAATAGGGGGGTCTAGTTGTGGTTTGTGCAGACTTTTCCAGGTGCACAAGTGTCGTCGACAATGACCAGAAGGTGTTGTCACCGGAGATTCACCTTGTCACATGTATTTTCACCTGTCTCACCTGTGTCACCGAATGAATTTGCGATTCACCTTGCCTATTTGTGGTTTGTGCAGACTTTTCCAGGTGCACAAGTGTCATCGACAATGACCAGAAGCTGTTGTCACCGAAGATTCACTTTGTCACCTGTCACCTATAGGTACATTTCACCTGTTTCACCTACTTTACTGATTCACAATTATATGTTTCAAATTCTAGTTCCACAGACCTCAATCACCCTATATACATGTTTGAAATATCAATTGGATATCGCAAGCTGACCCAGAGGTCAACAGTATCATGTATTTGGTGGTGCATAATATGTAATTCATAATATATATCATGTTCCTATAATGAATATTTGAGAGATACATTGTTTTTCAACCTGGTAATTGTACTTTGATCTATAATTTTTTCCATCAAATGAAGTTATATCTCAAAAAGCATTCAATCATTACATACATGGAATTACGAGGATGTGGTCGCGAGTTTTTGATGATGAAGAAAGATTCTGTCAGGGGCATGTCGCTGCCTGTCATAGGCAGATCAGGCCAATACCCATTTTTCTTAGATATAATGTGGAAAATGAGTTGAAAATAACTGTTTTGGCAAGTGATATAGTTACAATAGAAGATGTAAATACTAAAAGACAAATTATGTTGTCTCATTGTGAATTCGAAGAGTTTTTGGATTTTATGGAAAAGCAAGATAGTGCCCTGAAAGTGTTTTGCGATTACGAATATACATTTGATGATGAAACATTGAATTATTGGTCAGAGGATGAAATGAATCATGTGATTCTCACGAAAAACAATATGGAACTTTGGGTTCATCTAGATGTTATCGAGAAAATCCAAGTGAATAAGTTACGTGATATGTTGATAAGTATAAAAGGAGCTGTTGGTGTCGATGTGAATCATTCTTGAAGAAGACTATTCCACTTGACAGCACCATTTTCAGGATGTATGTTTCATATACTTGTACGGGTTGTTGGAGAACCTCCAAATGCACCCTTATCAGTAATACGCTGGGTTGGGGAGTTAGAAAAACTAAAATGTTACGTTGTGAAACATGTGAACGTATAACAATATGGTTAATCAATGAGGAATGAAGATGATGATTGATGTCCTGAAGAAAGGAAACATGACATATCAATATTATGTTTGCATGTATTGATTCCCAAATGAATAAAGAATAGAAATATTCAAAGCGTAAAGAGATTTTTATTTATCATAAATAACATATATGGAAAGAGCTTCAATATCAATAATGACTTTTACAACGTCTCAGCTCCTGCAAGCAGCTAGAATAATTCCATTCCAAAGTAAGGTATGCAGAAGAATCCTTCTGATTGTTTGTTATTGAACTGCTAGGTGCGGGCGTAGATGACTTTCCGAATTTTAAATCTGCATATCTTGAGGCCCACAAATCAGCTCCTATCTTGAATCCAGAACTGAGTGTCATACATGCGGCTATATCCGATCTAATTTGGTTCAACTCTGTAGCTGTTTCATTCACCTTGATTTGCAGTTCTTGGCTACAGTCACTGAACTTTTGTTTGGTTTCCAATAACTCGTCAATCGTATTGTTCAACTCTTCTTGATAGTTTTCGATCTGATTTTTATACGATTCACAATTTACTGTAGGCGATGCTACCACTGCCCCACTGCCACCGATGTTATATTCCTGCATCAACCCTCCACCAGTGTACATAGAGTGATCTGATGAATTGAAACCTGGATATTTTGTAGGCTCGTTGTTGCTCTTGTTGTTGTTGTTGTTGGATTGGAGCATTAATCCACTATTCTCCATAGACTGAATCGAATATACCTTGATATCAGGATACTTTGTTAACAGATTGCTGTAAGTGACTTGTAAAGTCGCCCTATTGGGTATCTCATGTTGGATGTATAGGGTACTGTTCTTTGGACTATATTCTGAGAATAATTTCTGAGGTGCTAATTCTGCTACATGCAACAGCAGTAGGATGATGAAAATTTTGATTGACATCACGCGTGTTGCCTGTTTGGAGATTATCAGTGGACTGATGCTGGATGGGTTGATGTTCACACACTGGATACTAGCGTTGTCGCTTGAATCTACTATGCATGTCCCTTTGACGCTGTAGCCGATCTCTATACGCATTTTCATTTTCAGTCCGGAGACATGTATAGCATAACCCATATCCAGTGTAACTGGGGAACAGTTTACCACAACGGGTGCATTGGTATCTTGATGGTCCGTTGATGCCCGGTGGTGTACCTTCTCCATTGCCAGAGAAGCTGCTTATACTATTTTCTTGTATCAAATTATGGTTGTTGTTGTTGTTGTTGTTGTTGGCGTTACTCATGTTTACAGCGTCTGGATTGAAACAAAAGATGAAAAATATAATTTGATTGAAATACAAACTATGGAAAAATTCTAACCCCAGGGCAATGTATCAGTATGGAGATAATCAACTATCCTTTTTTCATCATAGGGATTCAGAGCGACTTTTTTCTGTTCAATTGTATGTACCTCATGTTTTTGAGACCTAATCAGATATTGATTGACTTCGGTAGAAGTATTATTGAATAGGCAATTATAATAATCTTCAAAAGTGATAGTTTTCAGTGCAGCTCTTTGAACACCTTTTAATTTTTTTGTGACACCTAAATTGCTCATAGCCTTCTCGATTTCTTGTTCATTGAGTTCTTCCAGCTCCTGTCTTTTTCGTTTCATATCTTTCTGCATTTCACTTTCACTTCTGAAGATTCTGAACGTATACATTTTAGATCTTAACCCAATGAATTCGGACATTATTCGTCCGGAAAGCTCGTCTTTCATAACTCCTAGAACTTTTTTATTCCTCAACGGAATACCGTAGATGTTATCATGCTGATAATCAGGAGTGTCAAACCTATCTATGTCAGATTTAATGTGTTCATAAATGTCGTTATCGATGAATTGATAAAATAATGAATCTGTATCGGTGTATAATAATTTTGCATTATTCCCGAATTTGGGTTTTATATAAGAGTAATGGAAATCATAAAGGAATGTTTTTGAAATGTCTAACACACTGAATCCAACATAAATAGGTTTATTTAGTTTTACTTTCAACCTTTTCATTTCAATGATAACCATATCCTCATCAAATATAGTACAACTGTGGAAAGTAGGTTGCGAGATATAGTAACTAGCTCCATATCTACCTGACCATTTTGTAACTAATTTAACATCTTTATATTTCCTAACATTCTCAATAGTCTTGCCAAAAACAGCGTTATTCATAAGTTTATAAAAATTTTTATCAAACTCATTTTTACACTTCTTTCTCAGTTCATTGTTCAAGTGAATGTATTTTTGTAACCAAGACGATTGTTTGAACTGCAATACTTCGTGAATTTTTTCGATTTTCATACCTAAGCTGAAAGCTTGTTTCAAATTTTTATAATGAATGATGTAGTTTTTCTTTTTGTAAAAAGCTGTGAGTAATTTTTTCAATCCGGATTTAGCACATGGTGGTTTCATGTGTTCAGGACAGAGAGGTAGATCTTTGTGACTTTCAAAGAGTTCACGGGGGTAATCAAGATCCACCTCAAGAATATAACCAAGATCATTGTCATCCGGAACATTCATTATATTGCCAATTGAATAAATATCTTCTACCCACTCGAATTCACTTGTGGGGAGAGGTAAGCTCATCGCAGCCCCATATAAATTATTCACATCAAAATACATCAGATATGATGAAGGACTTTGCTGATCATATTCGTTTCCCATATATTTGTTGTTTGCTTTCGCATAACGATGCGAGCACTGCGATACGCCACCTCTGACCCCTTTTTCTATAAACATTATCATATCAATATCTGTTAAGAGTTCCAATTCTACTTGTATAATTTTGAGCATGCTATCAAAAGCTAACCCAGGTGCTGTATAGTAGTGCAAACTATCGAGTTGATAGGTATTCATACAGGTTGTCCTGAAATTTTCAAATATGTCTGCCAGTAGTAAAATATCAGTTTTCAAATACAATTCAACATATTCTTTTAATGTTTTGTTCCCAAACGTACGCCAAACCATGTTCGCATGTTCATAATCCTTTTTTGACACCCCATTACCTGTTAATTTGTTATAAAATTGTTTCTTTATTGGTAAACTAGTTTCTGCTAATTTTTCCCAAGAGTCTAAATAGTCATAAGGACAAATACCTTTACGTGTGAGCAAACTGAATTCTGCTTCATTATGGCAGTATCGTTTTGTGATCGTTTTTTGATCATTTGTTAAGTATGAGGATAAGGTATCCAAACTGCTAGCCATGAATCTGAAGGAGTCGAGAAATCTCAAATTAATTCTCGTCCCATCGATATATTTAGTGAAAGAAATATATTTTTCTTTGTTCACAGGCAATATAGACACCTTACCCTCCATTTCAGTACTCAAATTTCTTATGAGGAAGTGGCTATCATATCCACACATATTATGAAAAATTACAGGTACCGTATGACTATCTTGATAACCTATATTACAATGATTATGTGCGGCCCCTCTGTATTCGCCTGTGAGGTGTGAATGGTCTCTGATTTTTCGATCGTCAATAGTGAAAGATTTCAAACAAATATGACAGCATGAAGCCTTTTGAAAATTATAGAATTGCTCCTGTGTCAGAGGTTTCATCGGTTTCGGATTGCTCAAAATTCCATCGATTTGAAAAGCTAAAGCCTTCAGTTGTTTGACAAACCAGGATATACAATCCCTACCGGTATAATAATCGAATTTACAAAGGGAATTATCATATGAACAAACAAGCATGTAACCAATAGTGAACGGTACATGTTTTTGAGATTTCCTAGTCTTGATCGTGGATTGCCCATCACACTTTTCCAACAGACACTCTAAATCAGCATAAATAACGAATGGAACCTTTTCTTTATTCTTAAAATTCTTGAATTTTAAAATTTTCTCATTCACTTTTGGTAATTCGACTTGAGTGTTATTGATTTTTCTGCATTTAATAGAATGTTTTTCCAGATTCTCACAAGTACTGAAATGATTCAGACAGCGATCACATAACCATTTTTTATGAGATATATCCCCCAGTTGCCGGTGTAGTAATTTAGATAGATTTTTTATGTAAGCGAAGTGATAAATTCTGTTTTTGGAATGAACATCTTCCTCTTCCTCATCTCCATTGAGATCATTTTCCTGAGGATGCGGCGGTGATGACACCATTAATAAATTGATTCTTCTTGAAAAATCAGTACTACTCAAGCATAGGGGAAGTATTTCGATATGCTTTCCCCTCTCATTAGTTGTGAAAACATTAATAGAAAGTTCATTCATGATTTCAAATTTTTTAACATTTTTCAATCTCATTGGGAATTTGATACCATTATATTTCAAAACTTCACTAAAAATGAGGATAAGAAGATGTTTTACTTGAATTTTTTTCTGGGCCAACTGGATAGAGAGCACACACAACTGACCATAAAAAGCAATATGAATCATGATTCCTGATATTTATTACACTTTTGGTATTCCTGATAACCTTTGGTAACTCAACATAAGTAGAATTACCAACGTTAATCGGTGAATATTGATTAATGTTCAGTTTTAGTTGTAAAATTTGATACAATGCCCACCCACTATCTTTCTCCTGAAATTCCTCCAGTGCTTTCAATATCCTATCCCTAATATGCTCATGAAACCATGACTTCAAATTGGTGTTATTATCAATGATTTGAGATTTCGTATTGAAATGTTTGATGTCAGTCTCCAAAGTTTTCGGTTTAACAAAATTCCCCAAGAATACGGCGTTCACCTTCAATATGGATTTTCTCAGTTCACCTCGGATTTTGATGGAAAAACTCTTGAAACTCTTTGACAGGAATATTTTTGGGTCTTTTATTTTTTTATTGATAATAGCACCAGTTCTAATTCTATTTTTGAAATATGAATCCAAATCTTTTCAAACCAAATTACGATTTTGATGCTTTGCTTTATCTTTTAATTGATGTAATTTTTCTTTATGCTAGTTCAGGAGACCTAAACATGATTCAATTTTGGAAAAATTTTCAACACAATTTGCTTTCGTCTTGATACATTTTTGTAATAAACGAATAGATTTTTGCACTGATTTGATTCATTTACAATATTCATCTTTTGTTTCAATCACCCCATAAACTTGATCAATTTTCTTTATAACTTTACTAGCCAAATGATCCATTATTTACAACTTACTCTGGCAACAGAAGACGGCTCTAGATGTGAACGTTGGTATGGGTTTTGCTAACTGGATATGTGTGTACGATGAATGAGCAGCAAGTAAATAGGAGAAAATACGCTGATAATGAAAATGTATGAATCAGTTATCAGTTTTTGATAAGAGAAAAAATCGCCTCGTGTACGTGACGCACGCAAACAATTTGCACACATCACTTCGCAACTTATCTCGAAAAAATTTCCCATGAATCCATCATGCGATTTCAACATTCTGCCACACTCAGCAACATCATATCAAATTAGTCTGAAAAACAAGTTTATCAATGATCGTATGTTTCTTCAACTAATAACAAAGTCTGCAACAAACATGTGTGTCTTTTTTTATTTTTTTTTCTCTCATATCAACCGATATGAATTTGCAATTTCCATCCATCAAATCACATTTTACGAGTACATTCTGAAGCAGCAGCAGCAGCAGCAAACAGCAATCCTTAAATGGCAGGTGTACCATCCACTCTCATTATAAACATCACGGACAAGAGGAGCTTCCCAGCTGACATGGCTATGGTTGTTTTCACACAACTATTCAAGTGAGTATTATTTTTGGTCTCATTCTTCGAATAATTCTCATAGATTCAGGAATACATATTTTATGTCCCCTAATAGTTCCAACCTATTTTTCTACCGTTACATTAACTCCCGCCCCCCAATAGTTGAATTAACTCGCATTTTATTTCCAGATTCGGTGTGAAAGACATAGAGAAGAAGGGTGATGACTGTATTGTCATATATTTGAAATACAGCCCAAAGCTCATCACCCTTCAGAAAAAATTTGGCAACCTCCCTATCAAGTTCACAAGGGCTGTTGCCAAGAATGATCGGGAGTTGGACCTATTGCAAGAGGCGAGTAAGCGGTTCAACTTTGCCCTCGAAGAAGATGTATCTTCAGAGAAGCGGAGGAGAATTGAGGGAGGAGGAACATCTTCTTCTCTCGAAGTGGAAGCCTACTCGCCTCGGGAAGGAGAAGAAGAAGAAGGACCATCATCCCCATTCGTTGAATCACAGGTGGAGATATTCGAGAGTGATGGGTGATGTGTGAATCAATGATGGGGGGAAAATGTTCTAGGAGCCACAACAACAACAAAAACAACAACAACAGGAAGAGGGAATTGGCACGATTGACGTGGAGAGGAGTGATGGTGATGGGCATATAATAGTGGTATATACTGCAAGTAGTGGAGAGCAAAAATGCAGGGAGTTGAATGGTATTGTAGATTTTGGAACCTTCTCATGCCCGAGGTGTGATGAAATGTTTTGTTTTTGTCCAATTTCATTGAAATTACATCAAATATTAGACGACTATGGAATGAAACAAAATTCATTTTGTAGTGAAATCATTGACTGATTCGTTGTTGTTGTTGTATTTTGTTGTAGTTGTTGTTTTTGTTGTTGTTGTTGTTGGAAGTTGGTTGTTTTTGTGAATATTATATGATAGGAAGCAATAAATAATCGAAATCGTGAATGTTGTTTTCATTTATTCTGAACCGATTTATCATCAGAGTTTACAGTGAAGGTACCAGTACCATAAATAATAGACATTTTCTAGAGCACAATTAGAATTATTATATAAATGTTGGTTGCAATGATTTGATCTTGAAAATAACTTCAAGTCCTCAATTGCAGGGCATCCTTGTTCATGTAAATCAATAATATTGTTCATCCTTAGTAGTCTCTCCAACCATATCTTCTTCTCTAACCCCTTCACTAGAATTTCTTCTCCTTCGTAACAGCCAATGCATTTCTTGATGAATTCAGTTATTTGCTCATACCGTATTGTTGTAATAGATGATTCCTTATGACTCCATTCCAATCCATGCAAGTGTTTAGTGGACCATTCCATATGTTTGAGAACAGTTGAATTGTAGTGTGACATGTCAAGTGGTAAAGTGATGAATCGATGTTGCCACACACCATTGTCCACATTCAAAATGGCAATTTCTCTACACAAAAAGTTATCTTTTCCATACTAGAAACCTTGTACGTCAATTATGAACATTTTTTCAAAATTAACACACACACACACACTTAGATATTACTGCTGAAAGTGTCGATTGGAAAGTGATTGAAATTCTAAATCGTGATGAGCTCTTTATATAGTCCTCCGATTGCGCAACATCATGCGATATTATCCTCGTTTATCCAGCTATCATGCTTATCATCGAATCCAAGCCATTTGACAAACACCTGACCCTTTCTTCTCTTCAACACTTTCTCTACGAGATATACGTCTGGATATCTTACTTTTTGCAATTGTTCGTTATAGAACCCTCCAAGAATATCCTTGTTAGAATCATCTTTCAATAAGTATGTAACTGGGTTTGTCAATTGTACTTTTCTTATACGGAAGATCTCAGTAGACCAATTAGGGTAATATTTTTTATCGAAAACTCCGCCAACCTTGGATATACGTACATAATCACCAATATCAAATTTGTGTTTCAAATCTACGACTTTGAGGCGGTTATATGCGGTTTGCAGTAGCGTTTTCTCATTTCTCTTCGTAACCTCAGAGGGTTTGATTTTTATAGTCCTGTGTGTTGTGTTGTTATATTAATTGACGATCTTCCTCAATAATTCCAGCCATTTATAGTTCCCTTGTAAACTGAATCCTTTCCACATCATATTTTTCAAAGTCCGGTTGACTCGCTCTACAATCGAGGCCTTCTTTTCGCTGAACGTGTTGTAATGGTGCACACCATATTTCTTCATAATTTTTTGGAATTCTCTATTGAAGAATTCAGTTCCTTGATCTGTTTGTAGATTTTGAGGAGACTGCTCTTTGAAAATAATTTCCATGGCTTCACTCACTTCTGTACTCGATTTATTCCTCAAAGGAATTGCCCAAACGGATTTCGAGAAGCAATTTATGACAACCAATATATATTTGTAACCCTGGTTCTCGCGGGCATATGGTATCATCTCCACCAAATCGGCTTGAAAAAGATCATCGAGTCCTTTGATGATGACTTTACGTCTTTTGAAATTGATTCTTGCTGGTTTGTGGATCTCTTCAACCACTTGTTTTTTAGCGATTGTTGCCATTCTCTCTCTCTCTCTCTCTCTCTTTATGCAATGATATGAGCTTCACGCAACTCCTCAACGATAGAGTTAATTTCATTAGTATGACCGGTGTGCCCTACCGACTTCGAAGCCAACAGTAACCGTAATCTGTCGCAAAGTTCATTTGGATCATTCCATCGAATGTAATCTATCTTATTGTTAGTCACCTCCATTAACATCCCTTTTCCAATGGAGGAAGAACTCGTCATTGGAGCAATAATTTTTCTATACTTTTGTAGCTTACTACCATCCACTTGCTTATTCGCCTTGTAATATCTCCGATGGGCATTAGTTTTCGTCACTATCTGCTTATAATTATGCTCATCCTCCCTGGTGAAATCATGGGGGTCTTTCTTGAACAATAGCTCGTATAAACCTTGAGTACCTTTATACCTCTTATTCTTGAGAATTACATCGGATCCTTCAATGTGTATTCTAGAATCACCAATCATGAATTTTTCAGTATTCCTGTTTAATCTTACTCCATACTTATGATCAAACTCTTTGTTGTCCTCATCCTGATACATACTATTGATATATTTCCTGGGTAAAGGATCATATTGCTCTAAATAGTAAGCATACGATTCTTGCGTAATATCCATGAGGCGATCGGCTGATGGTGTTTCTTGCTGTTCATTTTCTTCATCAGATTTGATATCCTCTAAAATTGATTGCTTCAACTCACTAGGTTCATCATCATCATCATCCTCATAGTCATTCTCAGTATAAGGTTCATCATTTTTCAAATCTGCTGGTGTGAGGAGTTGCAAGGATAGACGTCGAGGAATTTTAGGCTTACTCTCCGGCTCTACAATATTATTCCTAGGTGTCTCATAGTTCAGTAAATTCCTTTTAGGTTTCATCATGAACGGTGATTTGAAGAAATCTAGTTGCTCTGCAGCAGCATTTTTCTGATATGGAATTTGTTGTTGTTGTTGTTGTTGCTGACCAGTACTCTGTAATGTAGTTTCGATACTTTTCAGGTGTTTTGTAATAGGATTGAACATATTCTCATGCACCATCTCTCCATGCTTCAAAATATCCAATTTATCTCTCACCGTTTTACGTTTAGCTATCAATCTCTTTTTGATTTCTCTCTCATTCGACTTCATTTCTTTGTTTTTTTAACAGGTTAGCATGGGGGGTATCTGATCAGCTCTGATCAGCTTCGATCGGGTTACTGATCAGCTCTGATCAGCTTCGATCAGGTATCTGATCAGCTTCGATCGGGTATCTGATCAGCTCTGATCAGCTTCAATCGGGTATCTGATCAGATACCTGATCGGGTATTTGATCAGCTCTAATCAGCTTGGGTTCGAGGTCCTTTGAGTTTATATGAGTATGAAATTATCAATTCCTTTCCGATAGTGACCTTCATTGATCTTACAATCTTTGAATATTGAAAGAAAACCATATGGATCCTTCCAGCATAACGAACACATAGTTTTGAATTCATCAAATGGCATATCTGACCCCACATGGTCTGCATAAACGTGACGTAAATTCATATCATCTATTTTGAATAAAATTAAGGAGTTACAGTTGTCTCTGATCAGGTGTTTAGGGATTTTAGCGTAGCTCTGATTCAGGTAAAAGGGGTCTACTAGTGCGTGTCTAGACATACTGAAGTATTCACGAATTACTTCTTGGTTGTCACATGCAACATCGTCGAATATGAATATCGAATTCGGTTTAGCCTCTGACGGATGCATAATACTATCACTGGCACTGAATGCATAATATCCCATTCCCTTTATTGGTTTGATCAATTCCTCTAGATATTTATATTTCGGTTGATATAAAGATTCAGAGTACACATAAATATTCTCAAATTTCAATCCATTCTTATGTTCGAGAAGATTGATCATAACATTGGTTTTACCGCAGTTCGAAGGACCCACAATAATACACCTCATTGTATGTGGAAACAATATTCCATGTTTTTTGAATTCCTCTTCCCCCTCGAATATATTATTCTCAATATTTAGAGTCGTTTTTTGTGGAACAACTTTCATTGCATGAAAAAAAAAATAATTTAATGATCAGTTGCTTTCTGTATTTCACTGAATAAACACACACACACACACACACACACACAAATGCCACGCTACTATTCAGGTGATGGGCTTTTGAATACTGCCATAAATAAACTACCTTTCGAGTTACATATACCTGGTGGATATAGATTCTGTGGTCCTGGAACAAAATTGGAAAAAAGACTCGCTCGAGGAGATAAGGGTATAAACGGATTAGATGAAGCTTGCAAGGAACATGACATAGCATATTCGAAAGAAAAAGATTTGAAACATCGTCATAAGGCAAATAATATTCTGGCAGACAAGGCAATGGCTCAATTCAGATTAAAGAATAATTCCTATGGACAGAGATTAGCAGCTTCAGGCGTCGCTGGTGCTATGAAAGCTAAAGTGAAATTGGGGATGGGAATAGGAAATCAAGAACAAAATCGAAAACGAAAACAACAAGCTGTCAACAAATGTCTGGTAGTTTTAAGAAGAACGAAGGTTATTTTAGAAAAATCTCTAAGAAATATTGAAAGCAGTATGCGAATCCTAAAGGAAGGAATTCCAACAAATAGAATTGTTAAACAAACTAAACGGATAGGAAAACAGAAAAAGATAAATAGAAAGAAGAAATCACAGAATGATGATAATGAAGAGCGTTGTGAGAAGGAGGACTTGATGGATATCGATATTGCTGACGATTATCCCATGAATAAAAGATGTGCAAACAAGAGGAAATTGGATAACACAGATATCTCAGACACCATTCCTGTTAAGAAGCCTAAAAATGTGCTCGGACATATGATCAACCGTAGACAAGGGGTAACCGCGAAAAGAAGATTGAGAACAATAGATGATAAGGGAGGCACTCAATCAAGTGATATGAGTGAACCGTTAAATATTGCAACAACAACAACGACAACAAATTCTAGAAAGAGAAGTTTGGATACAGAGATAGAAGAAGAAGAAGAAGAAGAAGAAGAAGAAGAAGAAGAAGAAAGCAACGATCACGGAAATAAAAAACTCAAATTCACCTGATTGTATAATTATTATCAATAAGAAAGAGTCAGTATACGAGAGAGTTTCTTACAGTTCAGATGGCTCGAAAGAGTTCCAAGGGAAATACCAAACGTAGGAATAATAAGAAGAGGATTATCAAGAAGAAACAAATAAAAAAGGGGGTATGTTTCGCTAAAGCAATCGGACAAATTAAAAAGCACATCATCTCCCAAAAACCCAAGACTGTGGGCGATGCAGTCAAGGTAGCCTTAAGGTCAACGAAAAAACTCAACATCAAACCAACACGTATTGTTAAAATTCCAAAGAGAGGTGGCTTGTTACCCCTGATTCCGATTTTCGCGGGATTGAGTGCTCTTGGAGCAATCACAGGTGGCGCTGCAGGTGTAGCTAAGGCTGTCACTGATGCCAGATCAGCAAAAAATCAATTGGAAGAATCCCAACGGCAAAATAAAACAATGGAAGCTATTGCAATGGGGAAAGGAATGTATTTGAGACCATATAAAACTGGTTTGGGACTTTTTTTAAGATAACCATTGGTTTGTCGCCGTTTTCAATTTTACATTATATTTCATTTTCTACATTATCATTATTATTATTATTATTATTAGTTGATTAGTTAAATATGCACAAGATGAATCTTTACGTCATGGATAATATATCCTTCTCATTCAAAATCCATTGCTCGCGTTTACGTACGTTTGCTTACTTCTTGAATTATCCTGTATATCCTTCGTTCCTGCTCTACCCTGTATCTGCTTTCAATGCTTCATGCTATGAAATATATTGCGCATTCGCGGAAGTCAAGAAGGGAGCACTGGGCAGCTGAAGATAGAAAAGAAGAAATGGTCAGGAAAAAAGAAGAAGAAGAAGAAGACTAGTACGGGCGAACTATTTGGCAGAATTTTTACTGTGAACTTGTGTGTGATCCTTATCGCGCTGACACAGTTCGAATTATCTACTACTATCTATACAGCTGGGACGATTACCCATTTTATCCTCTCCCTCAACTCACCTCAATTGGTAAGTCATTTTATTACGTGTTCCTATCACATTTTTTTTGCGTCCTAAAATACTTGAGCAATGAGCTTGCAGGGAATAATGTTAAACCGTCAAAGCCGGCGTTCCCTATAATATTTTAGAGTTCCTTCATAATTCGCACATTAATTTTGGTCCTTCGAGCCGGATGTGCTTGACGTTTTGCTATTTTTCCCTGCATAAGACATTGTTCAATTATTATTAAATCATTTGAATGAGAAGTGAAGTTATATCTTCATTTGAAATTCGAAATCTACGATACTATTGATCATCTTGAATAATACGATTACTATATTGATATTCTATTGATCATATTGTGCATATTTACGAAATTAACAATAACAATACTCATATTATCTCATCGCATAGCCGAAAAGTACATTCAAATTTCCATTTCTTTCTATCGAACACTCGTCGTGCTATCTATTTCAGGTTTTTTGCGCGTATTCGCAGCGCTCATTTTTTGTGCACATTCCATCCGAGCTCTGTTTGGTGCCATACTTTTTCCAAATTGAATTTTGTTAATGCCAATACGATACTGAAATAATATACCACATTATACAGAGTGGACCATTTCAAGTACGTTTAAGAAAAATGCCTTCATCTGATGAGGAAAAGGTTTTACGTTTCAAGGCTCTGAGACAGACTGCAATTGATCAATTGTCTATAATCGAGCGGTCTGCTATCGAAGCAAGAAATGATCCATCAAAAAATAATAAATTCAAAATTGCTTTCCGAAATTTGAAAAAATTGAAATCAACTTTTGAAAAACATCACAATGCACTGATCAGTATACTAGCTACCGATCCTGATGCTTTAACTATTGAAAGTGGGAATCATGATCATTTTAGTCAAAAATGCAATGATGTTGAACTCTTTTATTACGAATTGTTCGAAATGTCTTTAGATGATTCAGCTTTAGCTAATTCGACTTTAGCTCATACCCCTAAAGAGCATGTTCGACTACCTAAAATAAATTTAATGCAATTTTCTGGTAATATAAAGGACTTTCCAGTTTTCATCGAAAGTTTCAATTCACTCATACATACAAATAAGACTTTAACAAATGTTGACAAATTTAATTATTTGCTTTCAGTTTTAAATGGTCCGCCTCTTTCGTTAATAAAAAATATTCCAATTCTACCAACTAATTATCAAATTGCTTTTGATAAGATAATCGAGAGGTATCAAGATAAACGTTTGCTTGCTTCTTCTTACTGGAAGGCTATCGAGAATGCCCCGCATTTAACAAATGATAGCGTTCAAACTTTGAGATTGTTACTTGACACTTTTACAGAAAATTTAGCTGGTTTGGAAGCCTTAGGTTTTTCACCTGCAGATTGGGATTTTATTTTGAGTCATATGTTACTAGAGAGGGTGGACCCTTCTACTCGTGTATTTTTTGAACAAGAATACAGAAATAATGACATCCCTATATATTCTGAAGTAAAAGAAATTATTGAGAGACGATGCTCGGCTCTTGAATCTGTTCCTATTGATTTGAAAAAATCTCGATTGTTGGATCCACCACGTACTTACTCGTCAATGTCCCCTCGTAATTCGAATCCCAATTTTAACGCGCGAAAATCTGCCTTTTTAGTGAATACAAATAATGCAAATACGTGTTTCATCTGTAAGGAAAAACATATTGTGTATCGTTGCCCAAACTTTTTATCTAAAACACCGCACCAGCGTTATGAGTTAGTGAAAAAACAAAGGGCATGTTTGAATTGTCTTGCCACTGCGCATATGGTTCCCCAGTGTGTTTCCGAAAAAAGATGTAGAGTTTGCGGAAAATCACATCATAGTTTACTTTGCTTTGGGAGCGAGAGTTCCAATAATACAGGGTGGCCAAATAGTAGCCACTCTGGAACTTCGAATAATTCTACTAAGAATAATACACCTACTGTAGCCAATGTTAATGTTGAGGCTGATATATCGAATACCAATCTTCAACCGCCAACTGTCAGATCATTACAAGTCGGTATGCTCTTGAATGAACACGAGGTTATTCTTGCAACTGTTCAACTGAATATAAAAGATACATTCGGAAACTGGCATACTGTCAGGGCTATTCTAGATTCAGGTGCGCAGAGTTCTTTTATTACTAAATCCTGTGCAAGTAAGTTAGGATTATCAAAATTCAAAACCTCCATTTCTTTACAGGGGCTACAAAATATGTCTACCTCTGCCAGTTCAGGAGTACATTGTGAGATTTGCCCCCTGGATAAACCTCTTTGTTTTTACAATTTTGAGGCTATTATTATCGACCAAATTTGTGATTCTATGCCTTCTACTACCTTTTCAATAGATGAGTGGTCATATATTTCGAATTTAAAATTAGCAGATTGCACTTTCAATAAATGCGGTAAGATCGATTTACTATTAGGTTCCGATATTTATCCTTATGTATTACAAGACGGGAGAATTTGTCAAGGGTCAAATAAACCAGTCTGCATAAATACAATTTTTGGATGGGTTATTTCAGGACGAATGCCAATAAATACCACACAATCTTGTACTGCAAAGATTAGTTCTCTCTTTATTACTTCATCTCATTCAAACTTGGATTCAACACTGAAAAACTTTTGGGAGATTGAAGAAGTTCCGAACGTTCCAAAAATCTCTCCCGAAGATCAGCATTGTGAAAAATACTTTTCAGAAACTACTTTCAGAAATGAAGAAGGTAAATACATTGTCTGTTTACCTTTTAAAATAACTGCTCCTGATTTTGGAGATACGCGTTCTATTGCGATGCGACGATATCTTTCCCTCGAAAGACGCTTATTGCAAAATAATCAGTTCTATATTGCTTATTCTGAAGTGATTCGTGAATATATCGAAAGTAATCATATGACAATTGTTTCGTCACCTGAACCTGCCGATATTGATAGTTATTTCTATATTGCACATCATGCTGTTTTTAAAAGTGAATCAACGAGTACTCCGTTACGAGTCGTATTCGACGCCTCTAGCCATGCACCTAATAAGATTTCTTTGAACAATGCCTTACATACAGGCCCAAAGTTGCAGAGAGACTTAGTAACAATTTTGCTAAATTTTAGAGTTCATCAATACGTTTTTACCTGCGACATTCGGCAGATGTTCAGAATGATTCTGATGCATCCCAAGCACAGGAGATTCCAGAAGATCTTATGGCGTTTTTCGGTTCAAGAACCGATTTCAGATTACGAATTGAATACTGTGACGTTTGGGGTAGTTTGTTCTCCTTATTTGGCAATCAGAAGTCTATTACAACTTGCTGACGATTGCAACAATTTACCTTTAGCGTCAGAAATTCTTCATCATGACACTTATATCGATGACATAGTTACCGGTTGTCAAAATCGTGATGAACTATATGCAATGAGAGATCAACTCATAGCATTACTCAAACAAGGTGGTTTCGAGGCTAGAAAATGGGCAAGCAACGTCCCAGAACTATTAGCAGACATGCCTACTTCATTTTTACAAAATCAATCCTTTTCTCTAGATTTTGAAAATGACGTCACGTTCAAAATTTTAGGATTAAAATGGAACCCTGTTCAAGACGCCTTCTTTTATTCTTATAAATGCGCGTCTACCGGTTGTACTAAGAGGATATTACTTTCGGAAATTTCAAGGGTTTTTGATCCTCTGGGATTTTTAACGCCTCTAACTTTATTCACCAAATTACTGATCCAACGTCTATGGACCCTGGGCATAGATTGGGATGAGGAACCTTCGTCCGATATTATTTCAAAATGGAATACATTTAAAGCGGAATTGAATCTTCTGTCAGAATTCCAAATTCCAAGACACATCAACATTTCAAATATTGACACTTGCCAGCTTATCGGATTTTGTGATGCCTCAGAAAAGGGTTACTGTGCGGTGATTTATTTGCGAGTTATTTACTTAGGTCAGTCTGATGCAAAAACTTTTTTTGTCGCTGCAAAATCTAAAGTAGCTCCTCTAAAAACATTGTCACTTCCAAGGTTGGAATTGTGTGCAGCCGTTCTACTGTCTAAACTTTTCAATTTCATTTGCGGGACATTATCGAGAAAATTCACTACCAACAACATTTTCGCTTTTTCTGACAGTTCCGTGGCCCTCAGTTGGATTAAAGGCTCTCCTCACACCCTCAAAACATTCGTTAGCAATAGAGTTTGTTACATACAAGATAAAATCTCCCCATCTAACTGGTTTCATGTTAAATCCGAATTGAACCCAGCCGACTGTGGTTCTCGTGGGATATTCGCGTCCGAACTTTTGAATCATCCTTTATGGTGGAAAGGTCCTCCTTTTTTGTGCCGACCGATTGGTACATGGGATATCGGAAATTTTACTCCACAAAGGAGTCCGGAATTCCTAGCCGAGGAAAAGAAAATCACATTTACTACTAAAATAAAATTTGAAGCACTTGATGCACTATTAGAAAAGGTTTCCTCATTTCGCAAGATTAAACGCATTGTTGCTTTCACTTTGAGATTCGTTCATAATACCAGAAATCCCAGGAATCAAATCAAAACACCTTTAATTGAATCAGAGTTATTTCAAGCATTGTTGGTACTAGCTAAACATGTACAGCACGTTCATTTCAATGACAAAATTTGTCTCATCAAGGAAAATCAGAATATTCCTAAAATACTGAAAAAACTCAGCCCGTTTATCGATGAACAGGGTCTTCTGAGAGTGGGGGGTAGGCTATGAAATTCCAACCTGGAATATGGTCAAAAATTTCCTATACTCTTACCAAGCTCGTCTACGTTCACTCATTTGCTTATAAAGGATATTCACGTTAATAATCTACATTGTGGAATAAATACTACATATTATTTAGTTCTTCAGAATTTTTGGATTCTCTCCGCAAAAAAGGTGATAAGAAAAATACTTTTTCGATGTACTTCCTGCTGGCGGACTAAACCTAAACCATTTGAGCCTCCTCTGATGGGAAATCTTCCAAAATTCCGAGTATCTGAACTTAAACCATTTTCTCATGTTGCTTCTGATTTTTGTGGACCATTCCTTACAAAAACAAGTAAATTACGAAATTCCAAATCGATAAAGTCTTATGTTTGTCTCTTTATCTGCTGCTCCACTAAAGCAGTACATCTTGAACTAGTGTCAGACCTTACTACCGAAGCCTTTTTGGCAGCCTTTCGGCGATTCATAGCTCGCAGGGGTAAATGCGTAAAGATATATACTGATTGCGGAACGAACTACGTTGGTGCAGATCGCTGTCTTAGAGAAATGTTTGCTGACGTTTCTGAGAAGGAAGCTGTTCGGTTCTCATTCAACATACCAGGGGCAAGCCACATGGGTGGCCTATGGGAAGCAAATATTAAATCTGTAAAAACTCATTCGAGTCGCGTAATTGGTAACCAAATATTAACATTTGAAGAATTTGTTACTATTCTTACACAAATTGAGGCCGTCCTCAATTCCAGACCTTTATGTCCTATTAGTACTGATCCTTCTGATCTAGTTGCTCTCACTCCGGGTCATTTCCTGACCCTAGAGCCCCTAACTTGTTTACCCGATCCTGATTTGACTGCAGTAAGTGTAAACAGGTTAAATCGTTGGCAGCTGTTACAAAGAATGCATAGCGATTTCTGGAATAGGTGGCACCGCGAGTACTTACATACGATGCAGCAGAGGGCAAAATGGAGTGACCATACTCCTTCTGTAGAACCGGGCACTATGGTGCTAATTAAAAATGAGAGCATGTCTCCCTTTCAGTGGCCACTTGGTCGCATCGTTGAGATGATACCTAGTACCGATAAGATATCTAGATCGGCCGTTGTCAAAACCAGCAAAGGACTCCTGAAACGTCCTCTGGTTAAACTGTGCCCCTTACCAAATAACTAATTCCTCTGAAAATGCATCTGGCAATTTCAGGGGGGCGAGAATGGTTTGTCGCCGTTTTCAATTTTACATTATATTTCATTTTCTACATTATCATTATTATTATTTTTATTATTAGTTGATTAGTTAAATATGCACAAGATGAATCTTTACGTCATGGATAATATATCCTTCTCATTCAAAATCCATTGCTCGCGTTTACGTACGTTTGCTTACTTCTTGAATTATCCTGTATATCCTTCGTTCCTGCTCTACCCTGTATCTGCTTTCAATGCTTCATGCTATGAAATATATTGCGCATTCGCGGAAGTCAAGAAGGGAGCACTGGGCAGCTGAAGATAGAAAAGAAGAAATGGTCAGGAAAAAAGAAGAAGAAGAAGAAGACTAGTACGGGCGAACTATTTGGCAGAATTTTTACTGTGAACTTGTGTGTGATCCTTATCGCGCTGACACAGTTCGAATTATCTACTACTATCTATACAGCTGGGACGATTACCCATTTTATCCTCTCCCTCAACTCACCTCAATTGGTAAGTCATTTTATTACGTGTTCCTATCACATTTTTTTTGCGTCCTAAAATACTTGAGCAATGAGCTTGCAGGGAATAATGTTAAACCGTCAAAGCCGGCGTTCCCTATAATATTTTAGAGTTCCTTCATAATTCGCACAACCATCATAGTATTATTCTAATATCAACAAGATGAGGATGAATAAACGTCGGGAATCTCGTAAGAGGATACCACTCAATTTCCCACTATCCAATTTGGATATTCTGAAGTACGTTAAAGAACTCAACATTCCCCATTTTAGGGGTGTATTCATGAGGAATGATCTTCCCAAGAGAATCAGAAGGAAAGAACGTGGCGTGATAAACTTGGATAACAAAGATGGACCGGGGACGCATTGGACTGCCTACAAAAAAATAGGACCACAAATCGTCTATTTTGATAGCTATGGTAATTTGCGACCACCACTAGAAACTTTAGATTACTTCAATTCCAATGGACCTTGTCATATTTTATATAATCACACTGTATATCAAACTTTTAATTCTGTGAATTGCGGTCAGTTATGTTTGAAATTTCTCTCTCAATAAAATATAAACTTTATCTCATTCTTTCAATGACCTTATCACAATCATGACGTGTTCATATACTTTCACCTTATCCGCGAGAGATTCTGTATTATCAGCTAAAATCCATCCACCTATCATTTTAGATGATAATAAAACCCATGTCTTAGGTCTGATTGACTTCGTGACCTTCAACACTATTCCCAATATAGATGAGAAAAATAACAGATTCTATGTCGGCAAACACACATTGATTATTCCTGAAGGTTCCTATGAAATTGAAGAGATTGAACGGAATATTATGACGCAATTGGATGAATTGCATTAAAAAGATAAAGAGAAGGAGGGAAAAAAAGCTCAAATTTCAAATACTATTGTGAAAGAGGAGGAGAAAACTGCCGAGATTCAGCTCAAATTGAATGCTAATCGTAATACTCTAAGGTATGAGATAACATGCAACAAACTCATACACTTTGATGAACCTGACTCGATAGCAACTCTGTTAGGTTTCAGTAAGAGGAAATTGGAAGCTAATAAAAAACATATATCAGATTTTCCAATTAATATTTCCAAGGTGAATTCAGTGTGTGTTGAATGTAATTTAACAACGAATTCCTATAATAATAATTCTTCCGTTCACACATTGCACATGTTTTATCCATCAGTGCCTAGTGGATTTCGAATAGTTCCAATTACATTGATGAAATAATTCTCAGAATAGTCGATCAAACTGGAACCTTAATTGATTTCCAAAAGGAAGTCATAACAGTCAGGTTGCATTTGAAAGAGGTCTAGTGAATATGGTGTTTCGCTATAATATTCCAATGTCATCATCAACAACAACAACAACAACAACAACAACAACAACAACAACAACAACAACAATGGGTCAGGAAACGCGTTCTTCATCAATCAAAAGTATCAGTCCGAAAGGTGACATCAAACAGTTAACACCTGAAAATCAGCAGTTCCTCATTTCACTCGGTTTCAAATTATTATTATAAAAAACAAAACGAAGACTTTTTACGAATTTTGGTATAACCTAAAATTGGACATCAACGCTGGTCTTAGAAGAATCTTCATTCTCCTGAGGTGTTCCTGCGGAACAAAAAGTGAAACACAACAAACATGAGTTTCAATATTTTGAATATTGGTGAACATGTGATGATGGACAATGCGATAACGAATTGCGAAATGCACTCTCATTCGCCATATGCCAATACAAGCCTAAATAAGTCATTCGAGATACGTGTTCCGATTCAAACGCAGGATATTTACACATTACCATCACAAAGCTACATTTATCCAGAAGGTAGAATTACTGACAGTGAAGATAAAGTGAGTGCTACACTGAACTTTATCAACAATGGTATTGCTTTTCTATTTGATGAAATCCGATATGAAATTGGTGAGTCCGTTGTGGATCGAGTTCGTAATCCTGGAATCACATCAGCTAAGAAGGGCTACATTTCTTATACAAATAATGAATGCAATAGATATATAAATGCTGGTTGCAATCATCTTGGTCATCCGGAAATTGTTGATCTTCAGGGGAACTTTAGCGTTTGTCTACCACTCAAACATCTATTGGGATTTTGTGAGGATTTCAAGAAAATTCTGGTGAATATCCGGCAAGAACTTGTTCTCATCAGGAGTAGCAATGATATTAATCCTACGATATCCTCCAAGGCAGGAGAAAAACCGAAAATTGAATTAACCAAAGTTCTATGGAAAATTCACCATATCCAGGTTTCAGATGTGGAAAAATTACGGTTAATCAAGTATATTGAAAAGGGAAAAGATTTGGAGATAGCCTTCAGGTCATGGGAACATCATGAATATCCTCTTTTACAGTCAACTATGCGCCACTCCTGGAACGTCAAAGCATCCAGCCAAATGGAAAAGCCAAGATTTGTTATTGTCGGTTTCCAAACGAACAGAAAAAATGACATTCAAAAAAATATGAGTCAATTCGATCACTGTAATCTCATCAATATGAAACTTTACCTGAACTCTGAAGTGTACCCCTATGACAATTTGAATCTCAATTTCAATAAATATCAGTTTTCTGTTATATATGAAATGTATGCACGATTTCAAGAGTCATATTACTATAAGAATTCTGGTGAACCGTGTCTAACATTATCAAAATTCCATGATATAGCACCATTAATTGTAATAGATTGTAGTAGACAAAACGAATCTCTTAAGACAGGTAGTGTGGACATTCGCCTCGAATTTGAAACAAATCAAAACATTCCTGCAAACACCTCTGCCTACTGTATAATATTACATGACCGTTTAGTAAGGTATAACCCCCTCACTAATGTAATAAAAATATTGTAGTATCATATCTTCCTAATTCATGATCAATAAATAAATTGTACACCTATATTCCACTGTTTCGATTTCATTCAATAAACCCAAACCGATAATAGCTATTCTGATAGCATGTACCCATCAATAAAACACAAGAAATAAAACATATTACGAGGTACTCACCAATAAGTTACCACAACACAAACAATTCACAGCAGGTATACCTGATATTGAGGTATAACATAATCACAGCTTCTATACTTTCCTGGAACTGAAAGTCCAGCAAAATTTCTCCAAAATGGTCCTTAATGGCACAAATAACTTGTCAGCTGAATTTTGAATAACATTCATTCGAACTGCAGAAAAAAATATATGATTAACAAGGTCTCATATCATTCAAAATAAAAACATGATAATCCTGACCTCTGGGTCAGCTTGCGATATCCAATTGATATTTCAAACATGTATATAGGGTGATTGAGGTCTGTGGAACTAGAATTTGGAACATTATAATTGTGAATCAGTAAAGTAGGTGAAACAGGTGAAATGTACCTATAGGTGACAGGTGACAAAGTGAATCTTCGGTGACAACAGCTTCTGGTCATTGTCGATGACACTTGTGCACCTGGAAAAGTCTGCACAAACCACAAATAGGCAAGGTGAATCGCAAATTCATTCGGTGACACAGGTGAGACAGGTGAAAATACATGTGACAAGGTGAATCTCCGGTGACAACACCTTCTGGTCATTGTCGTCGACACTTGTGCACCTGGAAAAGTCTGCACAAACCACAACTAGACCCCCCTATTGTCTACAAGAGCTCGAAAACTGGATGGACTGGGCCCACCTCCGCGGTAGTATATCTACTATCTTCCATAAAGGTTAGTAAATATTTATTATTATTATTTGTTACAGGTAAAGGGCCGTAAATATCAAGAGACACCTTTTCAAATGGCTTTGTTGCCGTAGTAATTATTGTCATAGGTTGTTTATGAATTCTGGAAGACTTGTTTTTCTGTCATAAATCGCACTTTTTGATATATTGTTTGATCTGATTACGCATATTAGGCCAGGAATAATATTGCTTTAATTTTTTATACGTTTTAATAATGCCCCTATGCCCTCCTATAGGTGAATCATGGAATTCTTTGAAAATTTCCAAAATCTCTACCTGACTTAAATTGTCATTAATTTTATTATGATGAATTTTCACGATTACATCGGTATTCTGAAAGATATAGCGTATCATAGGAAATATGTTCGTATATTTCAAATTACAATAATCAATATGATGAGTAGGATTCTCAGAAGAAATACATTTTATATCATACGTTATTAAGTAGTTTTTCAGCTTGATCAACAAATAATGAAATTCTTCATAAGTTAGTCTAGAATTATTATCGTGTGTAAGGAAATACAACACCTTGAAGTTGTTTATCTCTACTGGAATAAAACTTGGAACTCTATCGCAATAAGATTTTGATATTTCTTGTATGTGTGCTTTCTGCTTTTCGAGCTTATCTATGAGGATTTTCTTACAAGTGGGACTTGTATTTGTGAAAATCAACAACACAGTATCTGTTAGATTACGCAAGTTGATGTCATCATTTATTTCTTGGATGTTTTTATTTAAAATTATGCTACTTTCAAGTTTATCAAGATAATTTTCATAGGCTAGCGGTTCTTGAGAATCATTATTTTCTTGGGAATTTGGAATTGCAGATCGTAAGGTCATTTTATGAATTCTTGATAATGCGTCGGCATTTGTGTTACTTACTCCTTTTTTGTGAACAATCTGGTATTCGAATTGTTCGAGTGACAGACGCCATCTCATGAGTAAAGAATTAGTGTCCTTACAATTGAATAAATATTCCAATGGTTTATGATCGGTTACGATCGTAAATTTTCTGCCATATAAGTACGGTCTAAAGAATTTCATGAAATGTACTATAGCTAAAAGTTCACTTTGTATAGTAGAATAATTTCGTTCACTTTTACTGAGTGACCTTGACCCATAAGCGATAGGTGATACGCTACCAATCTTACTTTGAGATAATATAGCTCCAATAGCTACGCCACTGGCATCCGTAGTTAGAATGAACTCTCGAGAAAAATCTGGATATTGCAGAATCGGTGGTCCTTGCAGTCGATTTTTCAATTCTTCGAATACAGTTTTACACATCGGTGACCAAATAAAATCTACGTCCTTTTTCAATAAATTATTAAGAGGTTGAGCAATTTTTGCAAAATTTTTAACAAAACGGCGATAATAACCGGCAAGACCTAAGAACGATTTGACATCTTTCGAACATTTAGGTATAGGAAAGTTCTTTATACAGTCGACTTTTCGAGGATCAGGTGAAATTCCTTGTTCGTTAATTACATGACCTAAATAACATAATGAATTTTGAAGGAACTGACACTTGTCTGGTTGTAATTTCAAATTACATTTACGCAAACGAGAAAATATTTCTTTTAATTTAGAATTATGTTTATCTAAAGTTTTCCCGTATATAACTACATCGTCCATGTATACAAAACAAGTCAAATTTTGTAGACCAGCTAAACAATGATCCATTAAACGTTGAAAAGAATTTGGTGCTGATTAAAGCCCGAATGGCATTCGTTGATACTCATAGTGACCAAAAGGAGTGCTGAAGGCAGTTTTACACCTATCATTTTCAGAAACTGAAATTTCATGGAATCCGTTAGCATGATCTAATGTTGAGAAATATCTAGAGTTTCCCAATTGATCAAGAATATCAGTGATATTAGGCAACGGATAAGCATCTCCAATTGTTTCAAGTCAGCCATATTTTTTCAAAAAATCTTTACCAATGATACCATCACATGAAATGGGAAATTTGTCTGGTACAATATGAAAATTATGCTCTATGACCTCATCCTGTATATTGATTTTACCATTGCAAATACCATATGTGGTTATTACTTCGTCAGTTATGCCCTTTAACTGCGATAAGGAAAATTATTTGTTTTTATTCGGTCCCAAATTTGAGCCAAAATTATTCAGTTATCTGGATGACATCATTATCTCTTGTACGTTTGAAGAACATATGAAAATGTTGACTGAGGTAAAGAGTATTTCGCAAGATGCGAATATAACTATCAATCTGAAGAAATGTGAATTTTTTGAGACATCTCTTCGATACTTGAGCTTTGTTTTCGATAGAAAAGGCATTAGAACCGACCCAGAAGAGGTCTCGGTTATGGTCAATTATGCACGTCCTACTACCAGCATAGAGATTAAACGTTTCTTGCTTTGGCTACATAACCTCAAAGATCCTTCAGGAAGATAAGCAAGATGGTGCGTCAAGTTACGGCAGCATACTTTTCAGCTACGTCATTAAAAAGGCATTTATAATGTACATGATTTTTTTTCGAGGATACCTCCTGATGAAAAGGGTCCAGAAATAAATCGGATAGATGTCAAGCCTGTTGACACAAACAAGTGGTACTTTTCTCTACGTCATAAGATCCTTCGAGACCTAGATGCATATGCACATTTCAAGGTTGAGGATGACAAAATTTTCAAGTTTGTTCCTTCTAAAATTCCTATCAAGTCGAATATTATTGAATGGAAAGTCATAGTTCCTAATTCTCAGAGTAATGCGGTCATAAGAGATTCACATGATTCTTCTACCCGTAGCCATTTTGGTTTTTTCAAGACACTATCTAGAGTACAAGAGCATTACTACTGGCCCACAATGAGAAGTGATATTTTAAGATATGTTAAATCATGCAAGGTGTGTCAGTCACAGGAATTCTCAAACACTCCTCGTATGGGACTTATGGGAGCTGAGCGTACAATCAAATTCCCTTTTCAGACTATTGCAGTTGACATTATGGGATCTTTCCCTAGATCTTCTAAAGGTTTTACTTATTTATTGGTATTCTCAGATTTTTTTACAAAATATACCTTTTTGTGTCCTATGCGTAATGCGAAGGCACCTAGTGTCGTCAAATTCATGGATAACCAAGTACTTTCAGTATTCAGGGTACCACAATTTATAGTTTGTGATAATGGTCAGCAATTCGATGGTAAATTGTTTAAAAAGTTAACTGATACCTACAAGGTACAAAAAATATGGTACACCCCTCGTTACTCGGCACAATGTAATTTTGTAGAAAGAACGGATGGGACATTAGGTCAAGCAATTAGGAGTCATGTGATAGATAATGAAGATTGGGATAAAGAATTATTTAAAATTCAGCAAGCTATTAATACCTCTATACACGAAGTCACCCTGTATAGTCCTGCATTTTTGACATTCGGTCGTAATGTACCCCTTTCTGGTGAATATTATGGCAATCTTCCTAGCACCCAAGATATTGAAATTTTACCTGACAACAGGGATAGTTATGTTCAGAATATCAGTGGTCTTTGTGATGTCAATAATACAGTTCAGGAGAGATTACATAAGGCTTACCAGAAGAATGCCGCGACTCACAACCTTAGAAAAAGAGATCATGTATTTAATGAAGGCGATAAAATATGGAGAAGGAATAAAATTCTTTCAGATGCTTCAATTAGATTTAGCGCCAAGTTGGCCCCCAAGTATGTGTTATGTACAGTTAGGAAGCGAATATCGCGCTTAGTTTATTCTTTGGATAATGTCGACGGATCTTCTGGTGGAGAATGGCATATCAAAGATTTAAAACAGTATTTTGGATCCAATTCAGATGTTCCAGTTGGGTAGATATTCTGTTGGATAGATATTTTCGCATCAACCATAATTATTTTGATTTGTATACCTATTCGATAGGTTTGGTTAGGTAAAAATTAGTTACGGAATTTTTTTAGATGAGAAAAAAATTATTTGGTGCTTTGATGCACAACAAATTTCAGAGACTACTGTCACTACATCATGATTTCCCTGATGTAAATATTCAATTTTCTGGTTAGGTTATTTTTTAAATATTTTTTTGTAGTTAGATGAAGAAGGATTTGACTTTACCGATTATGACTTTTCATGATTCAGACATACCCTAATATTGACATTACCAATTTTGATTTCCTTCAAGGAACGTTTAGTACGCGCAGTTACTATATATAATCCGAAGAAATCATATATTGATTAGTACTTTGTTTGTTCAAGACCCTCATAAAAAATTTTTCAACAAGTTGCCAATTTTTTCTCTAAGGAGAGGGGTATGTGTAGGGTTTAAATTTTCTGAATAAAGTTTTGTTTATGATTTCTATACATTCCTGGTAAATATCCAAGTAAATATATCATCAAAATGTAAATTTTCACACAAAACACTCAGTCAGATAAATAATTTTCATACCTACTGAAGTTAAATCATTTAATGGCTATAGATTCATATCACACACCTTTCATATTGAAAATTATCATATCAACTTTTTCGATCATCCTCTCTGAAACTCAATATACCTGTAGGAAGTGATGATCAAAGCTGAGGCTTGCCTTTCTGATCCAAATGAACAGGTTCTGAGGTTAAAGAGAGTCATTGCCAATGATTTATAGGAGTTCTTCTGGTCTGGAATTAGAACGTCAATTAGTTTTCATGTAGTTTATATAAGAAAAGAACTATGACTCACCTGTGGTGTTCTCCGACTATGATGAATGGATGTGCTTGGCTATTTCGGGAATCATCAGGTTGACTGTTCTTCTAGAACGGTCCCTCTTGAGGAATCTGTTCGTTATTTTTTTGAAGGTGACCTTCTAAAGTCGGCAAATCAGAACAGGGTTTTCCAAACTACCACTGGTGTAACACTGGTCGGACAGAACTCTTCCTGGAGGTGACCTTCTATGTCTTGTGTTTTCAAGATGGATTTGGGGCTTCTTTCTTCGTCAGATTCAAGGAAAAATTGAGGTTTTGGGGGAATTTTTGGTCTCGTGGCTTTTGCCCACTGGCCATGAGGAGAGACACTTTAAGATTTTTGCTGGTGCAACAAGAAGACTGAAAATCGATTTATATCGATAGCCCTCATGATGGATTTGTTCAAGTAAGTCTTTTGAGCATTCAATGTCGTTGAATTGAGTCAAATTGATGTCGCCACGTGGAAGCAGCCCTATTATCACCTGGAGCCGTACCTCATGTCTGTTACTTCAATGACGCTGGTTTAGCCCTTCTGAGAAGGTGAGTCGACAGGCAATAATTTCTTGGATGGAAACACATCAATTTCTTTAAGGTTTTTTCTATTTTCCACGTGCTGTGGTCTGAGTTTGAATGAACGTGTTTCTATAACAGGGTTGTAGGATAATGCTAGAACAGTAGCATTTTTTTTCTGCTGTCGTTGATTCCATCGAGGACCCCCACTTTTCACTGGTCAGAATGCCCTGGTACTTTGGCACTATCAACGCCACGGATCTGGACTCGAGGAGACTGCGGAGACTACTAGGTTCGACCAGAGTGTGCCAGAAGCCAATCTGCCGTGCTTAACTCCGTGGTAGCGCCAGGAGGAGAGAGACTGTGGAGTTCAGCCTGGGAGATTTGTGGAGGAGCCCCCCTTTGTGTTGGTACTGTTGGCAGTGATCTATGCTGCCTATCCTGGGGAATGGACCGTGATCGGGGTGATCTTGATCTGTGAGGAGGCCGTGGTTATAACAGGTTTTGTTAGGGAATTTATTCAGGTATCAATCATTCAATACTTTAGGGAATTTATTCGAATATCAATCATTCAATACCTTGAATGTAAAATCCCCTGTGAGGCCCTCTCATGGCGCTTTGCGACAGCTGTAGGTTTTGCAATTGACTCCTTTGGTGTGTTTTTTTTTTAATTTTTTCCCCATCTGTCTTTTACTATATAGATCATGAACTTGTGTCCTGATAGTTATACTACTTGAATTGTCTGATACTCCATTTCCATCACTTGACACATACTCCACTAGCCTCCTCACAGGTCCAAATGTGCCTTGTCTGTTTCCCAAGTATTAAATAGGTTTCAAATGAATTCTGCATTTTATTTATCTATTTGTCTGCTATACACAATCTTAGAAAATTGATACATCTTTATTTTCAGAATTTTATCATCAGATGAAGCATTTGGTTTTCTTAATTATCCAAATTGGAATCTTTCCTTTAAATTGAGTGGAGCCCCTTGAAAACTTGAATATGAATACATCTAGTTCTACCTCGAACTCACTTATCTGTTCTCTGATGAAGAGCTGCCGTCCACAAATGTAATCATTTTTTTATTGACAGTTTGGTAGGTTTATCATTGAAAATGAAAGAAAGGTAGGTTACAACCTCTCACTCCTGATCAGTACCGGGTTACTTCAACACTCCCAGTGAAGCCTGCCTTGAATCAGGGGCACTTTCATCAAATAAGAAGTCTGGACGTAGTTTTAACTTATGTCATTTGTTATAATCGATGTCAACTTGATTATCACATCTCCAAACATCGAATGTCTCTCCATCTAACTCACAAACTAGAACACATCGAAATCAGGTCAAATGCTGACTACGTGATATCCAGAGATCTGGACACACCCTCGATACCTTATTGAAAAATATCATTCTCAACCTACTCAATTTCCTAACATAACATTCAAATATCCATCATTTCTATTTTCTATTCATCTTATACACTACACCATCCTCGGAAAAAGGAACAAATATGAACATTAACTGATTTCAATATTTTTTCTCTAAAATGTCCTAAACCTAACTAATTGAAGAATTTCCTATTTGAGATGTGGTTTTGATTTATTTTTGTGTACCTCAATTAAGTTATCCTTTTTACTCATAACTACATTGGGAGTTTTCTCCTCTGAAACCTCGTATGGTCCTTTGAATAGAGGCTCCAACTTATTAGATGGATTATTGAAAAGGAATATTCTAAGATAAATTATGAACATACAAAAATGGATATATATTTATATAAAGCAATACATTGAGAATTCGCATTCTCTATGTGATGAGAATATTTACTCTTTTTCAGTTAATTCAATAGAAAACAACTACTTTCCTGGCTATATGCCACGACGAACATTGAATTATATCTATTGAACACACACGATAAGAGTTTGAAAATAAAATATAAAAATTTCTGAAATTGAGAATTTGCATTCTCCTTCAGACAAAAATATGTATATACACACATTATTCTGAATATTCAACAGAAAACAACTACTTTTCTGGCTATTTGCCACGTCGAACATTGAATTATATCTGATGAACATTCAAAAGGGGAACATGAAAAATAAAGAATAAAATCCTCCGAAATTGAGAATTGACATTCTTCTTCAAATCGGATGAATAATATGATGAATAATGATCTAGAAATATGACTCACCAATATGTTCATCAGATATAATTCAATGTTCGACGTGGCAAATAGCCAGGAAAGTAGTTGTTTTCTGTTGAATATTCAGAATAATGTGTGTATATACATATTTTTGTCTGAAGGAGAATGCAAATTCTCAATTTCAGAAATTTTTATATTTTATTTTCAAACTCTTATCGTGTGTGTTCAATAGATATAATTCAATGTTCGTCGTGGCATATAGCCAGAAAAGTAGTTGTTTTCTATTGAATTAACTGAAAAAGAGTAAATATTCTCATCACATAGAGAATGCGAATTCTCAATGTATTGCTTTAAATAAATATATATCCATTTTTGTATGTTCATAATTTATCTGAGAATATTCCTTTTCAACACTTTCATACCCAATCAGGGGGTTCAAACTTAAACGATGGAAACTTGTGATTTTTATAGACCTCTAATCGCAGATTCGTGATAGAGTCTCAATTCAGAATTCATTTCCACGCCCTGTATGATGAATGTCAATTTATCATACACCCAAAAGCAGATGGATTATTATTCTTCAACCATACCTTATATCCTATTTCATAATGAATTGATTTGCTCTTCACATCCCAAGCTTTTTTCCTCTCCTCGGATTTCAACAAATTATTTTTGGCATCTTTCAATGCTTTTTGTAACCTATCCTTGATTTGTACCGGATAGTCCTCAGAGTTATATATCAGATGTAGTCTACCCTGTTGACTACATCTGATGGAAGTTGGCAACTTCTCCCGAAAACAAGTTTATATGGAGTGTTACGTGTTTCTGTATGAATCGTGTTATTGTAAGAAAAGCGCCAAAAGGGCACCCACGAACTCCAGCTGTCGCAAATAAGCACTCAAATTCTTATGAGTTTTCTCGAGTGCTTCCGAAGACTCATGATGATAAGCTGTAGATTTCAGTGATGTTATACCTAACAACTAACAAGTTTCCTGGAATTTTGAAGCTCAAAACTCAGTACCTTGGTCGGTACCTATCGCTTTAGGTATACCAAACCTCAAGATGAAATTTTCTAAAAAAACTTTCGCTACCGTAACCGCTTCTTTGTTGGGTATGGAATAGCCTTCAACAAACTCCGCATTGAAGGGTGAGAATATATCGATTATTACTTTCGTCTCAGTATTGATATACTGTCAATATACCTTCAGTCAATATACCTTCAGTCCAGGTCATTTCAAATAAACAAACAATTAAATTTCAATTCACTTCAAATAATTCGATGGCGTCGACAAGAATCGAACGGTTTGCTAAACATGAAATTGATCGTTGAACTCAGGAGTTTCACGACCTGGCACCAATTCAGGTAGTTTTGAGAAGTTTTAGCAAACAAAGCAAACCGTTCGCAAATAAATACGGACCACACTGTGGCACACATAGTTGGAAAAAATAGGGATCAGACCTCACTCTGGACGCTGCTAATCTCGTGCTAGGCCCTTCCAGCAACTTTGAGTAATCCAGGGATGAGATTAGGTAATGAACTGATGAGGGGGCACGCACGTTACCCTGGTAGGGTAATGGTAATGTTGTAGCACTTTATTTGTACACTGTGTTTTTGCTCATGATTGTTTTTTTTTTCAATTTTTCACACTTGAGTCACTTCACTTTAGTCACATTTGTTCAATTTTTTGATTCCTTATACACGTACACTCGATTTGATGGTTGATTTGATTTGTTCCACTTTGTACACATATAACTTTGCTTTATTTGATTAGATTGTATTATTCCTTCATTCACACTCTCGTTATCTCTTTGCTGCAACTGCTCTTTGGTCAGATCACCTCTCGCATTGCCACTACGACCCCCAATAATCTAAACCTCACAGCTCGGCATATCCCACAAGGGAACGTAGCTGGAGGTGTAGCCCATCACGGAGAATTCAGCAGCCCCAGAAGATAGGGGGAATTGTACAAAGGTAGGAAGGATTAGCCTACCGTGACATATGGTGGAGGCGCCTTGTCTCGAGTCCCCAAGGTTACATTCTTCACAATGGACCTGATTATTAGTCAGTAGGTAATTTAAAAATAGGTCGACTGTATTTTCTCATTTTTTCTCAGTTTTTTGAACAATATGAAAAATCGTATCATCAAATGTTTAGGGAATATAGGTGATGAAAAAAACAAGAATCGAAAACAGCGTGCTTGTGCTGTCAATGACGGGTTACCTATTCAACTCCCTAGTGAGTTAATAGTCAACAAATGTCATAACACATAAACAAGCTGTTTTTTCGTACCTTTTTTTTTTAAAACGGGTGGTGTAAAAAGAGAGGAGAAATATGTGCTTGTGCGGTATATGACGGGTTGTCTATTCAACTCTCAAAATAGAGTTGATATACAACAAATGTCAGAAGTCATTTGGGCATCAACCACGCCTATTGATGACATAAGAGTACCTGTCTGATAAACGGCTGGCTCAATATTCAACCCCTAAGTATGAGTTAATAGTTAGCAAGTGCCTGTGCTGATATAGGGCTGGCTTGTCATTTTATTCTCTTCTTTTTCCTTTTCCACATAAAAAATAGAAGGTACAGAAATTTAATCAGAATCTCATATCATCAATGTCATGCTACGAAAAAACCCAGGTAAGCGTCAGCGAATGTTAGCTGAAAGATACAAAGCATCCATAGCAAATGAACAGGCGAAAAAAACACCCTTTTATGGTGAAAAATTTAGTGATAAAGATACTACCATTAACGTTACTTATTGAGAGTACGAGAAAATATCTGACTTTTGAGGAGAGAATGCAGATAAAATCCAGGGAACTTTATGGAGAGGAATAATAGGTATGAAGTTTTGATAATTTTTCCAATTTTTTTGTTGTTGTTTGATCATCCATGGATGACAGAATATTGTATATACAGACTTGTTTGGGAATTTTATTATCATTAACTTAATTTAACCTATAGTAATGCTTCAATATCCCTAATGAATGTATCATAACCTAATTTGTGACACATCTAAACCTACCTTATTTTAACCTACCATGACGTAAACTAACCTACCCTAACTGACCGGAAATCATACTCAATACAATAAGATGATAATAAAAAATACCATGCTCGATAGTCGAGGATATCAGGGCGTAAACCATTCACACGGAGCGACAAGTTGGTACTACAACTAATGCAACAACCCCCATTGTTTACCCCCACGCATCGTAGCACAGAGCTATTTGGTGAAACTAGTGACCCTCCTAATCCGTTCGAACGATCTAGTGTACCAGCCCGTTCACCACCATTGAGCCCTGTACCGAAAGGAAGAGCCAGAGAACGAAATCATAGCGAAAAAACAGAAAAAAAGACTCTGAAATTGAAAGAGTTGACCCTAAGAAGACACACTAAAGAAACACAAGAAGAGGAAGAAGAAGAAGTATAGAAGAAGAAGAAGAAGTAGAAGTGGTGGAAGAGGAAGAAGAGGAAGAAGAGCAGGAGGCAAACTTAGAAGAAAACCCATTAGGTGACAGAAACCCACCTCACCCAAGATAATCCAACAACCGCCGAATCATCCAGACCAGAAACTCCAGATTCTGAACCCGAAAATATGGCAAACACAACCCTGAATGATGCTCTAGCAGCGGCCGAAACAGCAGCAATCCCAAGCTTCATTTCACCCCAGACATTCGACCCTTCAAGAGGGAACGCCAACACATTCATAACAGGATATGATAGAACAGCCATAGCAAACGGTTGGGACGACAAGTTGAAAATCCACTTTTTTTGCACATTCCTGGAGGGAGCAGCAAATATATGGTACAAGATATACACAGAAGTGCCAAACAACAAGACAAAGACCTGGGAGGACATAAAAACAGACTTCATAGCCAAATTCGGAGATAGCGACATTAAAAGAAGCCAGGAAACCCGTTTACTGCAGAGGAAACAGGGAGCGGACGAATCCATGAAAGTATACTTTTATGACCTGAAAACAATGTTTTATGACTACGACCACTTACGAAACACAGAAGAGTTCCGAAAATTTTTCGGGAATGGAATAAGGCCTAACTTCTACGGAGCATACCACCTGATCAGATCAAAACGAATGACGATAGAGGACTTTGAAAACATCGTTGATAAACTGGAGGACATCATGGTGAACGCCTCGCTGGACCATATCCCCCTACAGACACCAAGAGTCTCAACACAGATGAACCAGACAAGTCAACAATGCCCACAGGACACGTTCGAGCAGCAGAGAAACAGCTTTCAGCAGAAGGAAAACTTTCAACAAAGGAGCAACTTTCAACCAAGGCAGAACTACCAGCAAGGAGAAACCTTAAAGCAAAGACAGCAATTCTCCCTCCAAAACAATCACTATGCACAAAATTCATACAGGGAAAATCGCCACAACCAGCCAGCAGTCAATCAAAACAGTCGGACCTTCATGAATCAGGGCCGCAATGACTCTTCGTACAGACCTCAGAATACCAATACATACCAAATACGAGGACGACAGACGGTAGACCCAAATCTCACGCCTGCAGAAGGACAAGCAATTTTGCATCCACCATGAGCACAACGACGGTAAAGATTCGATTGGGCTGTAAGAGTCTTTATTCTGCTACCCTTACTTTGACGCTCTGTTCAGGAGAGGAGACTACTCTGGTATTTGACAGGGGGGAGATTCTGGATCGCCAGATTGTTTTTGAGGTAGTTTACTCTACCTGCTCTGCACAAAATATTTTTCTGGTACAAAGGCCCAAAGTAGCAACAGTGGAGAAAGGTACAGGAGGTATACCTACCTCGGTACCCACAGTATAATCAAGGGGTCAATGGTATTGAATCGACTTGGAATCAATAAGTAGCCACGGGAGTGTAGCCTTTAATTACAAACCCTGGGTTTAGCCTGGAATACTGGTTGCTATTCTTAGTCGGTATAATTACAGGAATCAAAACAAAATATCTCTCAGGTCTTTGGTATTTTAAGGTTAGGTCTGGAAAATTATTTATTCAACTATTTCGTCATTTCTACCTGGAGAATCGGAAACACAGTTCCAAACGAATCAAACAGATTCAATTCCTATTTATCTTTCCTTTTTCTTCGATTTTCTAATTTTCCAATATCGGAATTTTATTCAGGTAAATTGATTATATTTTTCCATTCATGTCAATAGTTCATGAAACATAGTAACATAGATCACCGCCTGACGGGACACAAAGCACAATGACCCGGATGCACAGGACAGGATTCCTCGAGGAAAAGAAGAAGAAGAATTGTTAACTGGCTTGTCAGTGTCAGTCGTCAGTCAATAATAATATTCTGCAATTTTGACAAATGAAAATATTGAAAATCAATAAATAAATTATTGAACTATTTGGAATTGAAAACACAATGACAACAAAGAACGAAATTTGAAATATGCCATCACAAAATCCGTTTATTCTGGATTCTTCACACAGGTCGGGTGAGTATCGGTATGCGAAACACAGGAATGAAATGAATCTATAAACAGGATAAATAACACTGGTGAAAAATATACAAACTTACATGTGTAACAGGAAATCACTATACAATAATACTTTACACTGGTTTTGAATGGAATATGAGAGCACTAAGAGATCAGCAAGAGAATCAGGAGCTTGAACAGCAGGTCGAGCAGGTAGTGCAGACTTGTGGAGGAGAGTAGAGAGAGACCTTGGCTGTCTTCAGTATTTATGCACTGTTTTGGCCTTGGCACAAGGACAAGTAGATCTGGAATCTCATTGGTCAAAACTCTCACCTTGTCATGGCTCATGGCCATGGCCACTAAATCTGTCTTCGAAAAGCACATGTGCACCTCCAACACAAAACGCGAAAAAAATGATATTAGACCCTAAATGGGCACAGGAACAGGATCCAATACCTTTGCTTATGCTACTGAATGAATTTGGCTGGAAAATATTCAATAACAACAAAGTCATGAGCAGTCAAACATTCATCATTTCAACTGATAAATAATTCAATCAAATTTCATATCATAAGCAAAGGGTTGAAAAATATTGAAGTCTTCAGGGTTGTAATGATGTTCATCAGAGTTTACTATCAGGAAATGCTGTGGGAAGTCAGGAATCAATGCATCACTCAGCTCTCTCAGGTTTACAGGTTTCGAACTTTCGAATAGGTGAAATTCAACTAGAATCAGGCTCAGGTACTAAGACTTTGATCAAAACCAGTCTAGTAATGAAGCTGGTCAAAAACACTTCATCACAGGGCAACTTCTCAACAGACTATACGGCAATAGTAATCAACAAACTACCATACCCCCTTATTCTAGGCATGAAGTTCCTGTGGAAATACAAAGCCAAAATCGATTTCGGTAACGACTACATAACCTTATCAAGAGAGGACCAAAACTATGATATTCAATTACACCCCCATGCGCCAAGAAATACGGTAACTGCTGTAACAAACATGAACTTTGGATATCACAAAAACGCCTCTGGTGCCGAGCCAACGTCTTACAAGCAATTGTACCTAGATGGATGCCTCAAAAACATAAGAGATACCATGTTATACATTCGACTCTCAGAAACTCGAAAAGAGGCGTACGTCAATGACAGTGGGGACACACAGCACAGGGACGACAAAAGCGTTGAACATACACCATACACCGAGAACCTCTTATCCTTTGAAGAAGTACATCTAATCGACCAAACCCCACCCCTCATAGATCTTGGTAATAACTGTATTTTTCACAATGTGGAACTCACCACCTCAACACCCCTCAGCATGGCAGCGGAAGAGGATCTCATCTCATTTGAATACAAAGAGGTAATGGCACCCCCGCAGAGCTCACGGACCGCATTTCACGCGCAAACAGGGAGATCCCAATCATCATTGCATCAGAGTCCACTAAAGCAAATGAACAAAGCGATAATCGCCCTTGTTCCTTACCTCACCCAAATGAGATGCCCTATGTAGAAGACATCGAAGGTAATACGAAAAAAGTAACAGTAGCAAAGGATCACATCATACTACCGAATCAAGAAGCGGACATCGAGGTTAATTGTGAAAATACATCAGAACAAATATCAGAATTCAAGATAAATAAAAACTTCCTGATTAAACGTGGATTGATTTGCTTAGATCAACCAGAGTTGCCAAGGAAAATATCGAAACTGCTGAAAAACAAATTCCATTACGTGGTTAAAATCCTGGTAGGCACCTAAGGCACATCTAGATGAACTAAAAAACGTCTTCGAGAGATTACGTCATGCGGTACTAACTCTCAAACCAAGTAAATGTGTGTACATGAAAGAATGCGTGAACATATTGGGACATGTGGTGTGTGGACAATGAATCAAACCAGACGAGGTCATATTAACTTCAATAAGAAATTTCCCGAGACAGAAAACGGTCAAACAGGTACAGAGCTTTATCGGTTTATACAACTTTTATAGGAAATTCATACTGGACTTTGCGAAAACGGCCCGCCCATTACACGAAGTAACTAAGAAAAAATACGAAATTCTGTTGGGAAGCAAAACAACAAGAGGCATTCGGAGAATTAATGGAAAAACTAGTCACCGCCCCCGTGCTACAACACTTTCACCCGAACAAAGGGACAGAACTAAGGGTCGACGCTAGCACAAAAGGATTAGGAGGAATATTGCTTTAGGAGGGAGAGGATGGACATCAACACCCGATAGCTTACATAAGCAGGAGCTTATTCAAATTTGAGCCGAACTACACAATCACGGAGCTAGAAGCCCTAGCCGTGATCTGGTCTTTAGGATAGTTACGCCACCTGATTTACGGGAGGCCAGTAAAAATTGTCACTGATCACTTCGCCTTATGCTACATCCGGTCGCTGAGGGACCCTACAGGAAGACTGGCAAGATGGTCCCTCAAGACCTCCGAATTCGACTACGAGATAGTCCACAAGAACGGGAAGAGACACTTGGATGTCGACAGCCTGTCACGTAACCCGGTCCTCACGGAAGAAAGCGAGGATATTGAAGACGTCCTGATGATGCCAGAGGATTCAGCCAAGAATCAGGAGCAAGATGAAGAACTGGAACGAATAATTAGTATCATCAACAACCCCAACGATCCCACCACCCCCATCGGAGTAGCCAAACGAGCAAAAAATTTCAGGCTCATAGAAAACGTATTGTATAGAATTAACCCCTCTTCAACAGGACTAGACAATCTTTTAGCCATACCTAGCCACCTAGTAGGTGAAATTCAGTTCTCAAGTCACGCTGAGCCCCTATCTGGGCATTTAGGCATAGCCAAGACGTTGAACAAAATCAAAGCCAGGTATTACTGGGGAAGCCTTCAGAGAGATGTCGAGAGATTTGTCAAAGGGTGTAGAGACCGCGAGGCTCGGAAAGGGCAGAATAATAAAAATCAGCAGGTCTACTCCAACCGATCCCCGTAGGAACACCCTTCGAGAAAATCGGCATTGACCTACTGGGACCTTTCTACAAAAATAGAAGTGGCTAGACCATCATCGTGGTAGCCACAGATTATGCAACAAGGTGGACCGAAACTGCGACCCTTCAAATGGTAAAGCAGGGCCAGTTGCCAAATACCAAGACACATCTTGTCGGACCGAGGGTTAACGTTCAGGTCACAATTTGTGATGGAGCTACTGAGCATGATGGGGACAGTGAATCAATACACCACCGCCTACCATCCAACCTGCAATGGACTGGTAGAACGTCTCAACGGAACCCTGGCAAACATGCTTGCCATGTATACGAACACAAAACAGACTGACTGTGACGAATTCTCACCCCATGTCACATTTGCTCATAATACAGCGCGGCAAGATACGACACGCTACTCCCCATTTATGCTCGTATACGGGAAGGAAGCCATCCTTCCGAGTGAGGCAAACCTAATGGCACCAGGAAACTCCTCAGACGCGAAGGAAATCGAGGAACGAGCCTTAGCAGTCAGAAGCGAGGCCATTGCAAATATCATCAGGAAACGAGAGATCGACAAAACCAGGTACGACGAAAGACACCGGCACCTGGAGTTCAGTGCAGGAGATAAGGTAAAAGTCTATACTCCGGTCCGAAAGGAAGGTCTCAGTAAAAAGTTGTTACTGAAATGGTTTGGACCATACTTTATCACAAGGAAAATGAGTGACGTAGACTACGAGATACAGAAAGGGCCGACAAGACAGTGCAAGAAAGAGGTGGTACATGTTGATAGAATTTTATTATACAACGACCCTTGGACCCCCGAACCCACTAGGGAAGAATATGAAGAAGAGGACATCGGAGAATAGCATAATTTGATTAGAATAGTATTATATGCATCTGATATTTGTTATATCTAAATGAAATATACCTCAAAATGAGGATTATCGATAAACAACCCCCGTGTACATAAGACCCCCCTTGAATACCATTGCAAGTATATAACGCGAATTGTTCCCCCGTATATTGAAGAATTATAGAAATACTTGTGGATGATGAGTTTGCCCTAACGCCCTGACGCCCTGACTACGTTTTTATATGAAGCAACTGATTTTATTCAGCTTGGTTATAGTAACAGTACCATATTTCAGACTATCGATTGAATGAACCTATGGTGCTCATTATTTGGAGGTGACAGCAGAAGCCTTCTGGAGGTCACTACCCCAGACGGTGAACTATGAGGCAACCATCCCCCTGGTCTATGAAACAGACTGATATGAAAAGGACAACCCAGTAAACACCCAGAGTATTAAACCCTGCAGCAATAGGATCGATAGGGCATCAACAGAATGTGTAATAATGAAAAATTTACATTACCAACAAAAAGCGTTCAGAACAGAATGCTCATCGTTAGCCAAGAATTGAAGTCCCTTGTACCTTCAGAATTGCTCATCCCAAGATAATTTTGAATTGAGAAACAAAAGAGTTTTAGACTTCTTGGGAGACGCTCTCAATTGGTGTTGTAGCGTAGCCACAGACAATAAACTAGAATTTAAGTCATGAATGAAATTGACCTACGACCTGCCACGATTCTCTGCAAATTCTCTTCAAGGGCCTGCATGCGCAAAGAAATTGTTCAATGGGGTGACGGTAGAGGAGATGAACCATCACTGTCCCATGAGCTGTCACAAGTCCTCGACAACGGTAATATCTGAAATAGAGGATAGAACTTACATCATTACACAACCTAAACACCAAGTGATGATTCAATGCCCCAATTCCACGAATAAACTCCCAGACATTGCCCACACTACACCGAGATATTTCTGTGTACAGGACTCATCACACACGGCCATCATATCCCACATTATCCCGGCGGCGTGGTCAAATTTGAAATCTTTTATTCTCAATTAAAAAACAAAGTCGTTCAGTGAAGTTGAGGAATGCCTGAATACAAATTGGATCCCAAACATCCCCCATGTCAATTTGACATCCACTCAGGACAACATGCAAGGAATTCTAGAATCTATAGAGGATAAAACGGAAGTGCTATACTCTGATACTTACGGTATTCATGGAGATACCATAATTTTAATCTGCAACTCAATCCTGTCAATTTGCGTGGCATACATCCTATTCGGGAATCGCCACAACCTGGCTCTCATTCCGACAGTCCGGGCCGACAAGGTTACACCCATTAGTCACGACGCAATATTTCCCATCCTGTGTATCACGCTGATTATTTTCGTGGCTTACTTAAGTCATAAAAGAACCCTCAAAACTTCACTTTTGAATTTCAAATATGTACCTATATTATCTTTTGTTATTTTTTCTTTGGTTTTCGATAAATGACCCCCATTCTCTCGAATAATTACTATTATTATCTTTTTTTTTTGCTGTAATGTTTTGACGTCTTCAGAAAATATGAATTGAATTAATTGTCGAAGTAAGAAATCACTGGAAAGGATGATGAATTGAAAACCCTCCCTATATGCCTCACATTTGAAGTACGAAGAAATTAATTAATCAATTTGAATAAATAACACAATGATACCAGAATACAAGGGATAGGTGCACCTTTCATGAAGTTGAAGTAGGAAAAGTAAGGAATAATAGGATACAAGTCGAAAGTATAGATATGGACGAGTTCACAAGGCGCGAGTTTGGAAGAATATCAAGTAATAGTTTGAACATTTCCCCCTGACGTGCGTCCATGATTAAAATGAGTGGATAATGATAAAATGAATAGAAAAATTGAGTACAATGTAGCAGGATGAATGTAATGAAGTAATTGAATGATTGAAGGATATATTATGGTACCTGAATATAAGGAGAGCGTAGGAGAATATCCAATAAGGATTGAACGCTCACTCGTAAAGATTTAATTGCCAATTAGAGGAATGATTAGTAGGGAATATTTGAGTATGTGAAAAAAATCGGACATGGGGAAAGTGTGGAAGTATATCCAAGAAATCAGGATTGAACGCTAACCTGTGGAGAAGAGAAAGGAAAGTGAAGAAAATATATATATATATTTTCTGTGTGTCAAAGGTAAATTTAATACCATGTATTCTGGCACCAAGAGAAGCATGACAATTCGATAGCTAAAAAACAAATTCGAAGGAATACGAAGGAGTTAGGCAAGAATGGAATTTTGTTGTTTTATTTTTGTCGAGAAGTATTCACCCAGGTAGCACAGGTTAGTGAAATGACGTCATAATGACGTATTTTTTTGGTCATTATTGGTCAATGACGTCCTCGACTTCGAAGGGACCAAAAAATGACGTCATATTTCATGACGTCTTATTGACATTCAATATTGGACGTCTTAATGACGTCCCTACAAAGTCGTATGCTCGACCAAATAAAAATAATCAGTCGCGTTCTTACCTTTCCATCGTTTGTTGATTATACGTCCTAAATTCGTGTTTGTATATACAGTGTTTTCGTAAGTACTGATGAACGAATTTATTTTTAGCCAAATTATGCATTTTTGAGGAATCTGCTGAAAACGGTCGATTTTCATCTTCAATTTGCTATATTTATGAGAAAAATAGAATATACATACATGGTGATCCACGTTTGAATTATGACCATCACGACAATTTTTTTGAATAGAGCACCCTATATATATATTACTCAATCATTGGAATAACCATGGGAAGCGGAATTCGAAAATGTTCAACACAATCATGTGGATTGCATAGGTAAGTGCGTCCAATAAATTAGATGATCTCGTGAAGTTGTAGCATGTAAATTTTCACTACTGTATATTTTGTCTGATTCTATACTATTCTGTACTGCTGAGCACATCTGACAGGATATTTTGTCACAATTTCATGGTTTACATTTTTCAATAACATAAATTGAACTCAATCTGCTTCATATTATTTAATTATTCTCAAACCTGATATGTGGATACACACCTGAGATTTCACACTGTACATGAAATAAAAATACAATTTCTATAAATACATTGATATCTCTTGCTATATCTGCTTTGTTGTGATCCAAGTAGAAGGATGATTCGGATGGTTTTTACAGAAACTTATCTGAAAGAGATAAATAATATAAGGTTATATGAAATACCATTTCAGAGACATTCTCATACTCACTTTTCACACTGCTATTTCCACTTGAAACTTCATCACAGTAGGACGATAGGTATTGGATTTTCCAGGAACGCTGATGCGGATGGTTTCACTAGGAATCGACCATGGTGAATCAATTAACTTCGTTTGGCATTATTTTCTTGATTGATGCATTTGATAAATTCAGGTTGATGTTTTGATCTTGTTGATCTGTTATTTCGCTTTACGTCAATTAGCTGTCGGTCATGACACCATGTCAACAGTGTCAAACTTGTCATGCGCCAAACGCCGATTCGGATTGATATGTCCTTAGATCATCATCGTCGAACCAACAAGACGAGTATTTGTGAAGAAAGGTGTGACGTCATTTTAGTCATCAATTCTGATTGGTTCAGATAGTCATCTGGGAAAAATCAAGTCTCTGGAGGGAGTAGCGATAACGTCTTTTATTCCGGATATTCAAATTTTCCGCCAATTTGAAAAACGGAAACCGTTAAGTTGTTCTCGAAGTTTCTGGAAATTTGGAGAAGGGATTTCCTTTCTGGTCGTGAGACAAGAGCTCACTTCAGAAAATTCTTCGTGGTGGTCAAGTGCCATTTTTGTGGTGTGAACCGGCTTCTGAAGTCCTGTACCGCCTGGCGTTCTGGATCACATCAGGATATCCTGGATTTGCTGCTGATCTACAAGGACTGCTGGTCTCTACAGATTCTTCTGGTTTTGGTTTAAGAGACAGGATCTTCATGGTTCATCACCCAGGCAGCCACGTGCCTACCTGCATCGTCATTACGGCCATTTCAATCCCCAACCCTTCATAGAAGGTGAGTCTCGCTTTATTTCCACGATTTTTCTCTCTGCAGTCCAGAAATTCAGAACCTCATTTTCATGAAATATTTAAGGGTTTTTTCACCGGGAGTTTTCTACCGGGAGTTTTTTACCGGGAGTTCTACAACGGGAGTTATCCTACCAGGAGCACTATTCTTCCCAGGAGTCATTGCTCGATCAGGATCTGTTAATTCTACAAGGCCTTTGGTGGCTATATAGTAGTCTGGAATCCGGAATCTGGATATCGTCCCCTGCTTCTTCCTGATGATGGATTTTCGAGGTGGAAATACCACTCTGTCAATGTCATCTGACATCCAGGGATGTGAAGTCAGCATCCCGCTCTCCGCCAACCTTCCCAGCAGCAGCTTCATCTGGTGGCACTAAAGCCATTTATCAAGGATAACTGGTGTAGGACACACCATACAGGTTTTTGACATAAAAATATATTTTTATGTTTCATTTTTATTCACTCATATTGCCCATTGCTGGTGTGTATAATGGACCAATTTTTAAATCATAGCCAGGTCATAAATTGATAAAATCACACATGAAAGGTACATACTTCCCCTCCCAACCCAACCCAATTTCCTTTTCCTTCCACGCCAACCTCCCTTCTTTATACAGAATACGCGATGATGAGTTCTCCTCAAGTAAAATTATCCGGAAGTAAAATACCTCTCCATTCGGATTTCCGGGCGAGAGGTGCTAGAGGGGGTTCACCATCGGCTGAAAAAGTCCTCAAGATAGACCTATGTAACATCCGAGGTCTAAGTAAGAAGATCAACGATGTCCATCGACACCTTCAAATTGAAAAGCCAGACATATTGGCTCTTACTGAGACACAGGTCAATTCATCCACCAATACGACCTATCTGCTCCGTCCTGGGTACGAACTCCACACACGTTTCAGATTCGAGGGAGGTCTCTGCCTCTACTCTAAAACGAATCTCCCATGTCAACGAGAAAAAACTTTGGAACCAAATAAGTTTGATGTCATGTGGTTCAAAATCGATAGCCAGAAACAGACCAAATACCTTTGTTGTCTCTACTTATCACCAAATGATCCATCCTATGAAGAGCTCTTCGAATTCTTGTCTCTGAAGCTTGACCAAATGCAACAGAACCATCCAGCAGCAGAAATCATCATCATGGGCGATTTCAATGTACACAACACTGCTTGGCTCGTAAACTCTAACAGAACGGATGAAGCTGGGCGACAAGCCGAGGCTCTCGCCATCACTCACGGCTTAGAGCAGCTTATCAAAGAACCCACACGAATTCCCGATGCCAATAACCATTCAGCTAACATACTTGACTTATTCCTCACTAATAATTCAGCACCCTACACCATAGATGTACGAGCTCCACTTGGCAATTCTGACCACACACTAATCTCCACAACCTGCCCATTTTCCATTCCATCAACTGCTCCGGCACCCCCACGTCTTATATGGCATTACAATTCAGGAGATTGGGACGGTCTCCGCATGTTTTTCTCCGAGTTTCCTTGGCATAGAGTATGCTTTGACTCTGAGGACCCTTCACAGTGTGCTGCGGAAATATCCGAGATCATCATGCTCGGAATGGACACATACATACCTCATTTTTCGAAAAGATCATCACCTTCGAAACCCTGGTTCAACAGAAACTGTTCTAGAACTGTTGCCTTGAAACAAACAGCCTACCATCGCTGGCGCAAAAACCCTAACCTCGCGACTAGAGCAGAATACGTTGATGCCAGGAATAACTGCAGCCAAACAATAGATGCTTCGAAAGAAACATACAATGCCAAGATAAGATCGAAACTCATAGATTGCCCTAATGGCTCCCGTTCGTTTTGGTCCCTTGCTAAAGCGGTCGGAAGAAATTTCACTAATAGTTCATTTCCACCAATATCCAAACCCGACGGCACATTAGCAACAACATCGCAGGAGAAAGCAAATATGTTTGCAGAGATGTTCGCAGCAAACTCTACTTTAGATTCCCAAGGAAAACTGCCGCCAGACATTCCACCCGTTGAGAGTCGAATGCCCGAAATCGTTCTCCGTCAACGCACTATCAGACGAATTTTGCTTGGTCTCAAAACGAATAAGGCTAACGGTCCTGATGGAATTCCACCCATTATCCTCAAAAAATGTGCACCAGAATTAACACCGATTCTCTGCAAGTTGTTTACCATCTCGTACAGGTCGGGTATTTTTCCATCATGCTGGAAGACAGCTAGATTCCAACCAATCCCCAAAAAAGGGAACAAAAACCTGCCCAACAACTACAGGCTCATTGCCCTGTTATCAGTAATCTCCAAAGTGATGGAGAAAGCCATCAATATTGAGCTTATCAAATATCTGGAGAGCTCAGGAATCATCAATGATAGACAATACGGCTTTCGCCACCGAAGATCTACTGGAGATCTACTTGCCTACGTCACCCATTTATGGCAAGCTTCATTAGAAAAACACGGGGAATCTCTAGCTGTCGCGTTGGACATATCGAAAGCATTCGACCGTGTTTGGCACGAAGGACTCCTCCACAAACTACCATCATACGGCTTACCACCTCAGCTATGCCATCTCTTATCGAGTTTTCTTTCAGGTAGATCGCTTCACGTGGTGGTGGACGGTGTATCGTCTGATACCATTGGCATCAATTCCGGCGTTCCACAAGGATCAATTTTGGCACCAACATTATTCCTTCTTCATATCAATGATCTGTTGGGAGTAACAACTTGCCCCATCCACAGCTTTGCAGATGATAGTACCCTCCATACTGCGTTCTCTTTCAGAATTCCCATTTCTTTCCAGGAGACTAAGAACTCACGGCGCAGGCAGGTCAATGGTGTCAATGAAGATCTTGCTGAAATCACAGCCTGGGGAACAAACAACCTAGTTGAATTCAACGCCACCAAAACTCAAGCCTGCATTTCCTCTAGAAAGGCGGAACTCAGTATGCCCGATATTGTTATGTCTGGCTCCACCATCCCCACCAAGCCCACCATATCTATGCTCGGTATTTCCATCAGCAACACTCTTTCATGGGATAATCATGTCAGATCCATCGCAAAAGCTGCTTCACAAAAACTCGGATTCTTGTTTCGTGCGAAAAGCTACTTTACACCTCAACAGCTTCTCATGATCTACAAAGCGCAGATACGGCCTGTTCTAGAATACTGTTCCCACATATGGGGTTCAGCACCAAAACATACGCTGATGCTCTTAGATTCCATCCAGAGAAGAGCCATTCGCCTGGTGGGTGACGCCACACTCACTCACTCTTTGACATCATTAGAACACCGTAGAAAGGTCGGCGACCTTTCACTTTTCTATCGATACTTCCACGGGAAATGTTCTTCGGAAATCTCTGCTATCATCCCTTCACTAGCAATACCAATCAGACGAACTAGACAAGCCCAGTCAGCACATCCTTTCGTTGTCAACCTGGAAAGATGTCGAACAGCACTTTATCAAGACTCCTTCATCCATAGAACGGCTAGGCTCTGGAATTCATTGCCTGTGGAAGTATTCCCAACAACATATAATCTCCAAAAGTTCAAAAAAAATTCCAATACCTACCTCCTATCCCTATCCTCCCTAGGAACGCACGATGTTCTTTCAACATTATAGGGATTCCCTTTCGTGCGCTCCAAGCGATAAAAAAAAAATACTATGCGCTGGTAGAATTATTCACATTTGATATTTTTTTAAAAATCTGCTATGAATATAAAACGTCCTTACAGGAGCTTTTGAATTTTCAAGTACAGTATAAGGTTGATTTATATATATTTACATCCACATAATAGCAGGAAACAACAGTGTAGTTTCTTAACAGGAAATGAGTAATATTTTTTGATTATGCATATTTGTCAAAACCTGTGATGTGATATATGACTCCAATCATCATAATTAAATGTTTTGGGTATTGTATATGACTGTTTTATTTGTTTATTGACATGACACTCCAACTCACAACATCTCTAAGGTAAATTTAGGTCTTTTAGTCTGGGAGAACAACTAATATTATTCATTATCTGGTTGCTCAACTTTCCAGGTAACATTTCATTTGAATTAAAAGTTGCAGTGGCGCCCCATCTTTTTTGTTTAACCTTATGATTGCTAGATAACTGAATTTTTTGCTATTTCAACTCATTTTGATAACTCGAACTCATAGTGCCTACTGACGAAGAGCTGCCGTTCGCAATGCACCTATTTTTCATAAAAGTAGGGCTGCAAAGATGACGTCCGAACGTGGGGGCCCGAGTTTTTAGTTAGGTTATTAGTAATCAACAGTTGTGAGTGTCTTGTTGATGAATGAATGAAATGTTTATGGTTTGGAGACAGCTGATAGTTTGACGGAGAGCCAGGAGAGTTGTTTTTACCACATTTTGTTTTGGTAGGTAAAAAATTTATGGGTTTTTATGAACTGAATGGTGAGTATACACATATCAGGTTTCATAATATTTGAGAATCCAGTTTTGTGATTTGAGAAATTAGCTGCTGCAGACAGTGCTTCAGACAATACTACCTACAGTGTTGCAACATTTAAATAATTTCCTTAGAAGTTGGAACAACAGTTTTGATATTTGATTTTGAACTGATTCAAAATGGATCAAAATTTTAAAGCTAATCACTTGCTGCAGGCTGAACTGAATTATGAGTTAAGAATTCGAGGTGTAATTTCTGAACGGAATCAAGATGAAAAACGTAAAATTCTAGGAAGACTTCTGTTTAAAGAAAAACAAAGTGGTACGAATGTAATGACTTTAGTTGATGAAGCTTATAACTTTGATACAGAGCGAGTAGAAATTCAGTTCACTTTAGATTCTATTAAATCACTTATTGAAGGTTTTGGAGGTCCTTCATCAGATTCTGTTTACAAAAGAGCAACCTCGAGAATAAATCATATCAGTTTTCGCATAAACAGAATCAAGTTACAGCGGGAAGATTTAAATTATAGGGACGTATTGAATTTCAAGAATGAAGCTTTACTACAGCCCTGCAATTTGATGCTGAATTAAATGAGAATGTTCAGGATGATGATGTTAATGTCACTATTTTAACACCACAAGCTAGTGCTTCTACTACTGCTAACACCTTTAGTAATACTATTGTGAATTCTCATAAGTCAGTTCCTGTCTATAAATTGAATATTCAATTCGATGGTGAACCAAAAAATCTCCTTTCATTTATTGAACGCATAGAAGAAGTAGCTCAGGCAAGGCATGTTAGTAAAGCTGAACTTTTTGAATCTGCTAGTGACTTATTCAGTGGTAAGGCTACATTTTGGTTTAGACAAATCAGAACACAAGTTAATAGTTGGGAAACTTTGGTTATAAAATTGAAAAAGGATTTTTTGATGTCAGACTTTGATGATGAAGTGTGGAACCAAATAAAATCACGAAAACGAGGAAGAAATGAACCTGTAGTAATTTTCATAGCTTGTATGGAAACTTTATCCAGAAGACTCAGTCGTGGAGCCGCAGAGCTCACTAAAGTTGAATATATTAAAATGGGACTACAGGGTGAATACCTTAAAAGACTTGCACTTAGTGATATTGATAGTGTTTCTACCTTGAGTACACTTTGTAAAAAGCTTGAAGAAGCTGATATTCTTAGCTTGGCATCTGGTTCACAGTCACATCACTATCAGAAACCTTTTCAATGTATGATTGATCCTGAGTTGACACATTTTTCAGATACCCTTTCTCAAACTTTTCGCAATGATCAGAATTTTCGAAGGAATTTTCAACCTCGAAAGCGAAATTTCAACATAAAGAAATCGAATAAAAATGTCAGTACGAATAAACAAGTTAATGTTACTAGTTCAAATGCAAATTCATCAAGTTCATCAGTGTTATGTTGGAGGTGTTTACAACCAAACCATACCTTCAGAAACTGTAGAGCTACTGACAATATCATTAAGAAATTTTGTTTTAAATGCGGTTGTGCAGATGTAACTTCAAAGGAATGTACAAAATGTCAGGGAAACTAGTAAGGGAGGTGAAGTATTACGACTCTTGTTTCCCTCCATTATTTAAAAGAGTCGACCCAATTTCAAGATCAAATTTTTTCAATCCCAAGGAATGGAATGAATGGAAAAATACTGTTAGAGATTTTTATAAAAATTATGTTTTCCATAAAAATTTAAATGTCGCACCTCTTTTTGTACAGAAGTCACGTGATAACAGACCATATATTTCTGTAAAAATTTTTGATCAGAAAGTAGTTTGTCTTTTGGACAGTGGTGCCAATGTTTCGGTTTGTGGTCAAAAATCAGTAGATTTACTGAAAAAACTTAATCTGAAATGGAATAAATCTTTTTTGAAACATGTGACAACAGTTGATGGAACTGAACGGGAAGTCAAGGGTGTTGTTGATCTACCAGTTTGTGTAGATAACATTGTTCAGGTTGTTCCTACTATAGTAGTGCCTTCACTGCCCCACTCAATTATTTTTGGAAGCGATTTTTGCAATCAGTTCAATATCAAGATCGACTTCAAAAATAGGATTTGGAATGTGCATAGTGCAGTAACGCATAATTCTATACAGGTTGTCTCTAGTCATGTTGATGAGATTGAAACTTCAGATTCAAGTAATTTGTCAGATTTATCTCCTTCAGAGAGTGTTCAAGCAGAACAAATTATAGAGCATTTTAAAGAAATTAGCAGTGAAAGTCGTATTGGTCTCACAGATAAGATTAAAATGACAATTGACACTGGTGATTCAGAGCCATTTCGAGTTAAGCAGTACCTTATGTCACCATTTATGTTGAAAATTTTAAATAGAGAACTTGATGACATGCTGGAATTAAAGGTGGTTGAACCATCTCAGAGTCCCTATAATAGTCCAGTCCTTTTAGTAAAAAAGTCATCCGGTGTGTACAGATTTTTTTTTGACGGAAGAAAACTCTGAAGTAACTAAGCACGATAACTATCCATTACCTCGCATAGACAGAATTTTGAATTTGCTCAGAGATGCAAAATACATCTCCAGTATTGATCTACGTAAAGCTTTTTGGCAGATCCCTTTGGATGTGTCGTCACGTGAGAAAACTTCATTCAGTGTGCCTGGTAGGGGATCTTTTCAATTCACAGTCATGCCCTTTGGCTTATGTAATAGTGCTCAGACTCAGCAGAGGCTCTGTGACGCTCTATTTGGACCTAAGTATTTTTGTTTGGTGGCTCAATTGTGATTATATATAGATGTGATATATGAGCATACAAACACGCCACCAAACAGCAATAGGTCTAACCTATCGTAGCTTGGATGTGTCTATAGGTCTAACCTATCGTAGCTTGGATGTTCCTAGACCGACAAAGCATCTAACCTAACCAATGTTGTCGGCCCACTATCTAACCTATCATGTTCGAATTCTCAAGACTCTGAGGCTTTAGGATGTTCCATTGTCAATTAAAGGAACGCGACTAGAGGCGTGAGAACCATTCTTTTTCCCCGCTCGTGCTGCACCCCTGTGTTCAGGGTTATCACTCCTCTTGAGGTCACCGTCTTCGCTGGTATGGAGAGGGGCTTTCTTACGCTGCATTTCAACCATTCTATACATGACTTTGCATGTTATTACTTCTGCACTCATCTTATCGACGCGGTTGAACAAACACTATCGTATAGTTCGTTGATCAATGTAGGAATATATTGATTTCAAAGTGTGATTACAGTTTTTGTTGTGGGTAAGTACCTATATCTATATAAGAATATTATTACTGATATACGCACATAGTTTTGTTTTGGTATTATCATTAACTGATATTAGGATAATTTTCATTTCAAAACTGGTATATGACACCATTGAATATGTCATAATTTCATCTGTAGACGATTTTTTTCTGGTTATTGCGACTAATATAAAAATATTACGAGAATAGTCAAAAAATTATTACGTATTACCTACGTAAGTATTCATTATGTGTATGTGAGAGTGATTATATTGTTTTGCAATATCATTTCTAAGAATTTGGACCACTTTTCGTCAATTATCATGATCATAATTCAATCATTATGTTCAGAGATTTGATTCAGGATAAAATCCATTCATCAAATTCACCAGAGTAATTCGTCCTGACACATATCCTTCCAGACATTTCTTAAATGAAATTCACTTAGCATATACATCGGATTACATTCTAGAAACGAAACCACATGTTTATGCTAATTTCGAGTCAAAAAATCCGAAATAAGAAAATTATGATATTGGTTTACAGCTACATCCGGTGATCTAGCGCTGCCACTGAACGTTACCACCGAAACTCACACTGAAGCGTAAAAAACATGTATTCGTATAAAAATATGCAGTTTTTGTACACTGTAACCATTGTAATGATTTCCAACACCCCGGAAGAGTCCGAAGACCACAAGTATTCTGATATATAGGTGAATATGTATCTCTGAATTGAAACGTAATTTTATGAAAAGAGAAAGAAATTACCATTTCCCAATGCTAACGGCAGCTTTTCATCGGCGGCATATGGGTGTGAGTTAATTGCATTTCGTTTGAAGTGATAAAATTCAATTACATAATATAATTACAAAAAAAATATTCAATTCTTAATTCAAATAAGTACTGAATTGCAAATTTGGACGCCACTGATTTTTTTTAAGTTTTTGTTCACTTTGGTAATAAAATCAGAAACCTGTAAAGAATAGAGTAAATCAGTGAAACAAATGGAGAGTTTACCAAGGACTTATTTAATGAATTAATTTTCATGAAAATTGTACCCATTCAAACGATTACATCAGTACATCACGCTATGTACAATAGCTATTTACATATAAAGTATATGTTCAAGAAAGAAAATCTCATAATCAGAATGTTACATGTTCAATTTAAAGTTATAATCAAGAAAAATAAATCTCATAATCAGAATGTTACATGTTCAATTTAAAGTTATATTCAAGAAGCCCACTTGAAAACGGTTTTCATATTCAGTTGGTGGAAATATTATGTAGTTTTACCTCAAGGTTCCCAGGGAAAATTCATGAATTTTTGTGTGGGGGGTTAATTACGATAAAGATATTAGTGTTGAATATTCAGAAGGGCTTGAACATTTAGTATTCTGAGAAGAAGAAAAAAATCAAAGTAAATGGTAATTCAATGATCAATTATGAAATTTGAAAAATTTGCTTGTTATCCAACGTTGATCCAGGTCATGGTCGAAACTTGAAGAACAGCTTGGCTGCATGTTACAGATGTGAAGTTCTAGGAGTCATTTTATGGTGCAACTTCCACGAAGTTATCCAATGATGAAGCATCAGCATGGGATGGTGAGTCTCAGCATTCGATGATGATGCTCAGCATTCGTTTGTGAGGCTCAGCACTAGATGGCGAGGCTCATCAATCGTTGGTGAGGCTCAGCATCTGACAATGTATGCTGCAGCAGCAAAGAAGGACCTTCATCACCGAAGGGGCCCTCAGGGATAGGTGAAGAAATACCCACGCAGCATGGCGTGCAGGCAGCAAACAAAGAGGCTATGGTACCAGAAAACCCTATGATTTCGAAAGAAAAGTTAAGCTAACTATGAACCTTAGCCGAAGGTGGCAAAAAAAAAAACTCACCTCTGATACCCAGAGGGTTCATTCCCAAATCACAAGACGAAGATGATCCAGAACCAAATCGCACGGCAGGGTCTCGCATGGGTTCGTCTTCATTCCATCCCGTCATCTCAATCCGAACCATTGGATTCAGTCTCCAAAAAAAAAAACTGATGGACAAAATCCACAGCACCAGAGCTTCTCAGCACACGTGCACCATCCAGAGCCAAAAGACAAGCAACAAAATGGTGTTCGTCGGAAATTTCTCTCCGGAAAACCCTCTCCACTCATCGAAAAATTGATACTTCATAGCCACCTTTCACACTTCATTTGTCAAAATTTATGGAATAAATTATCACAAAGGTTAAATCCCAATGTAGGTCAAAAATACATATCTCCTATGGACTTCTGCTAACCCTGGTTTACAACGATAAAGAGATAAAAAAGAAGAAGCCAAGTTGTTATTGTCGACTGTTTAAAAAGAAGAGTGAATTGAAGTTCTCTTTTCCATATCCTAACCTCACAATATTGACAAGAAAAACATTGGATAATTTTGGCAGACATTGAAACAAAAATAAAATAAAAATAAAACATTATTGAGACATTTATACCCATACCCATTTGGACAGACACTATTTACAAGGAGGTAAGCTCACATAGTTATCTATCATAATTGAATGTCATAATAGGTATATGGTTATCTAATAGAATTCTGACACTGTTTTCCAATCCTTTTCAGAACATTTCCAGCACCAAGAAATCATTAGTGGATTTACCAATAAAACTTACAGAGAAACCAGATGGAATATTAACTGGTAAGTTCCTTTTTTATACAAATAAACTTAAAGATAAATGTGTTATTGTGATGTGAATGTTACTTGACCAATCTTTTCTGTGTTTCAGGCTTCGACTGTGCCAGTGCTAGATAATACACAATATACAGGGGGAAACAGTGAATGTGAGCTATTCGATGTTGCAGGGATTTTACCATATGAACTATATAAAAGTGTTGAATAAATTGGAGGGATCAATATGGTGTGTTCAAATAACAAAACGAGTAACGTTTTAATAGAGCTTACACTTTTTGAAAATAAAAACGTTACACTACCCCCTCCTAAAAAAAAAATAGGCTACGTAGATAGACTATTTTAACTGGACAATGAAATTTTCATCATTAGATAGACTTAGTCAAACACCCAATAAAATATATATGTAAAGATTTAAAAAATATATCGATGATAATATTTTATGACATGAAGATAATTTCTCGAAACGTATGAATACTATGTTGTTCCATGGCTTGATAACTCCGCGTATCACACGCCCATAAGGGTACAAATTCGGTAAAAGTCAAAATTGGTTCAATAGTCAAAATAAGTAATGTCTTCCATGAACAACTAATTCACGGTTTTGAGAATGTATCCTCACACTTAATGGGAAAACAAGAATTATTTATACAAGGTAAAAAAAATATATACTAAATTTACCAAATTTCTATTGTTTTGGGATTTAGATTTGTGGGGAGTTTAAATTGCCCTGGCCAGGGTTGAGTGCAATATTTCCTATAGAATTGCCTCTTGAGCGTATAGCTCGGGGTAAAATATTTAATAATTTCCAAACAAAAATTAATCTAAGGCTGAGGAATCCTCCTCATCTACCTCAGGGGGCTCAGGTCCTTGGTAAGTTTTTAGGTCTTTAATGTGCCATTTACCAACCTTGGATCCTGTTTCTAAGTCTTCTAATTCATAAACTAATCGCGAACATTTCTTTTTAACACGCGACGAGATATATCTGGGAGCAAGTTTAGCAGCGAACATCTCCCCTTTGTTAGACTTCGCTCTATTTCGCCTCCAAACATTGTCTCCCACGAAAAATTTTACGTTTCTTTTGCGCAAGTTATATGTCCAACAGTTCTTTTCATGAGCTTTATTTAACTTTTCTCTAACGTCTACAAAAATATTTTCTAAACCTTGAAGATTCGCCGCATATGCATTGCGATCTCCAGTAATGATTTCAACATCATTGCTAGATTCATTACCATCGTAAAATTTCCCAGATATAGGGACATGTCTTCCGAAGACCAAAAAAGAAGGGGAATAGCCAGTTATTTCGTGTTTAGCGGTATTGAGAGCCTGACGAATTTTGTGAATTTCCAAATCCCAATCCCGGTGTTCGTCAATATAACTCCTTATCGCTGTTTCAATTGTGCGATTGTTTCTCTCAACAAAATTGCACTGCGGAGAGTAAACTGCATTGTACCAAATTTTTTGGACTTCATATTTCTCGCATAACTTCCTGAAATTTTTACTGATAAACTGTACGCCATTATCACAAATGAGGTACTGAGGTATTCCATAATTCAAAAATACTTCATTTTCTAAAATTCTCTCTATTAGAGGTGCCTTGGCATTTTTCAAGGGGTACAAAAGATTATATTTGGAAAACCAATCTGAAATTACTAAAATCCATCTGTTTTGTTTCTTAGAGGGTGGAAGTGGACCAATCAAATCCATCCCAATAATTTGAAAAGGCCAGTTTACTTGTTTTTCATTACCCATCAATCCCATACGACCTGTACTAGGTGTTTTTTGAGCACCGCATACTTGACATGATCTAACAAATTTCAATATATCGTGGCGCATCTGTGGCCAGTAGAATCTTTTCTGTATTCTATGCAAGGTTTTGTAAAATCCAAGATGTGCACACAGTGGCGGGTCATGACAAGACTTAATAACATCTAGCCTCTGGGGCTTTGGAACTAAATATTTCCACTCTGAAAGATTTGATTCGAGAGGTAAATGAGATGGTGCATATTTAAATATATATTCATTTTCTACCTTCCACTGTGGAAACTTCTCTGGGTCAGAAATTATTTTATCTCTAAGGTTGCTAAACCATGGATCGATTCGATCGGTATCAACATCAAAAAAAGCGATTTCACAAGATTCTGGATTTTGCTCATTTTCCGGAATTATTCTAGACAGGAAATCTGGGAGTACATTATGACTTCCAGGCCGGTGTACAAGGTCAAATGAATGCTGGCGCAGTTTTACTGCCCACCTCTGGAGTTTACCAGAAGGGTTCTGAAGGTTATTTAACCATAGTAAAGAATAGTGATCAACAATGGCTGTAAATCTGACGCCTTCTATGTATGGCCTGAATTTTTCTATACAAAATATTAAGGCTAACAATTCCTTTTCAACTGTAGAATAATTCCGTTCTGCGTTAGACAGAGTACGGCTCGCAAAAGCAATGACCCTTTCATCCCCCTCAATAAATTGGGTTAAAATTCCGCCCAAACCGGTATTTGATGCATCACTTTGGATGGTGAACTTTTTAGTAAAGTCCGGTTGACATAAAATTGGTGAAGATACTAAAAGCTGTGTAGCGAGACTCTCAGGGGTTGTTGGATATAGTGGGTGTTTCTCGGTTAGGAAGAAAACAACGGCTCTCCAGACTTGAATCGCTCAGTGCGATACACTTTATTGGTGTTCAGGGGGGCCAGAGACGACACAATTATCTTTGCGAAACGTGTCCCCAAGCTAAAAGGTGTTACCACGACATTATAATACATGACGAGAAATTACGGTATTGGAGACATTCAAACGAATAGTGATAGTGAACATAATGCGAAGAAAGTACAAAATATAAATATCCACAAGCAAAAATATTCTTATAAGCATATACCAACCTAAAGCAGAGCCGCATAGCCAAATGATAAAGTTATACAATAGTAATCAAAATTCTAGTAATATATACCTAAAAGGCAGGCACACCACGAGAGGAATACTCTGTAGATTATATAAGACCTCAGCACTTTCAACTTGAGTAAAATGTTTCAAAAAGTAAAGCCAAAAACGTGGCAGACGTTTTCTAATCGCAAATGATCGGAATCGAAAGCAACTCACAATCTCTTAATCCAAGTACAAGTTTTTTCCAACAGAAAAACTGCGCTGAGATATTCAATAATATTAAATCAAATCGTCCAGGGGACGCCATCTGGCTAAACAAAACCCAACGCACGAAAAGTCGTCTACAGGTACCGTCACCTGAGCAGTTCACTGTAAAATATTTTGTCATGCACGAACCATGGTAAAAAGTAGAACACACTTTGATAAAAATCACGAACAGGCAGCGATGATAAGAATAAAAGAAAACAGTCTAAACGCTAAACGGCTTTACGTTTTATGGATACACAGGGTAGCGGTATTTGATCTGCTACAAACTAAACCGTTACCCTGAAAATATATATTCGAATAAACCTCCTACAGATGATGTATATTCAAATAGACCTCCTCCAGATAAAGTTTATTCTAACAGACCTCCTTCAAATGATGTTTATTCGAATAGGCAACCTCCAGATATTAGGTATATGGATATATTTCTCATGAAACCACCTATTGACAGTCGAAGCTTGCCAACATTCAACGGGAATCAACCGCCAACTGAACACTTGAGAAAACTGGAACAATGGTGTGATGAACATCAATTGACAAGACGAGAAGTATTACAATGGGCGAAAATGAGTCTCAGAGGGAAAGCTGCTTCATGGGCTGATAGATTCTGTGAAGATACACATAGGTATGAGGAATTCGCAATTCAGTTTTTGAAAGAATATTGGGATTCTTATCGTCAGCATCAGGTGATGAGAGGAGTTTTCAATGGAAAATATTTGACAGAAAGTAGATCATACATGACATCATACTTTTTGAAAATTTTGAAAAAAACTAAAGATATAACATTTTTCAAAGAAGAACAGGTGATAGATATTTCAAGTACACATTCTCCAATAGAAATTTCGAGATCACTACGAGCAATATTTCCAAAATCAGCGGAAAACATATGTGAAACTTCAGAGAGATTTAATATGTTAGAAAATACCAGATATATAAATCAACACATGCATCAGAGATATACACGAAGAGACACTTTCAATAAGAGAAATCATGATAGAGAGAATGATTATGAGACTGAAAGATTTGTGAGTCAGGATTCAAATAGAGAACATTCTTATAGAGGAAAATTCAATGTAAGAGAAAATTACCATAGCAGACAAAACTTTGATAGAAGAGACTTGATTTCATACTAAAGAAAAGATGACAATGAAGAAGAATATACTAGGAGAGAAAATAAGGAACAAATAGGGAGAAAACCCAATGAAAGACATCAACACAAATTAAGTGATGAAAAATACAATACAAATTCAGAAAAACAGGATAGGAGAGAGATACGCACGTTGGAAACTAGGGAAAACAATCAAGATTTATTTTTAGACCAAGAGAATTTGAGAAACGAGTAGAGGTGTCCCTTAGAAGCTCCGAAGTGACACAAAATCCAAATTTAAATGGACCTAAGAATTATAATATCCTTAATAAATAAACAAAATCATAAATTTCAAAGTTTTGTAGATTGCAAATTTGAAGATATAAGTAACCATAATGATAGGAAGTCAGATCAAGATAGTAGTGTTTCGAGGAAAAGTAAAAAAATTTCAGACATTGATCACACTGAGGAAAATAGTATTCAAGACCAAGCATATGGTATGAGTTTGTTTGAAACGGATGAAATTCAGTTTGAATCACCTATGAAGGAAAAGGATATTAAATCTGATTCTATAACATTAATTACTGAAAGAGATGCAGTTATCAAAGACAATTCTGGTGACATTATTGAGGCAAATTTTGACGAATTCTCAGAAAATATGATAACTCAAAATATTCATACCAAGTTAACATGTTCATCTGTTTTTTATGAATCCTCTTGTGTGAAGGAAACATATTCAGAATCACCTTTTGTGACAGGTTCAGTCGAGAATATTCATACTAGATTATTGATAGATACAGGTTGTCAAGTGTCATGTATTTCAAATAGATTTCACGAAGATTTGATTAAATCAAGTGAAAATATTCCAGAATTGCCAGTCATGGATGTGTCAGTAATTGGGGCTGAAGGAAACGAGAGTAAAATAGTTGATTTTCAAATTTATGTTAATATTACAATAGTAGAATTCAATACAGGGATAGCTTGTTTGATCGTCGATAATTCAATACATCCTGTTATTTTGGGCATGAATTTTCTGACCAAAATTAGAGCAAAATTTGATTTTGATCAGAATAAAATATCTTTTTTTGATGAGACCATAGAGATAACAGTACAGTTTGTAAAAGAGAACCCAGAAGAACAGGAAAACATGAAAGAAAACGAAATTTTGATTATACAAAGTGTACCAGATCAGCCAAGAGTGGAAAATATAGCAATTAACAAACTATTGACATAATATAAAAAAATCTTTACATATAAGCCTGGATTGACAGACTATTATGAACATGAAATAACATCAAGAGATATAGAGAGATCCAACACTCAATATATAAGTCCCATTATTTCTGTTATCAAGAAGGATGAATCTGAAAGGATTTGTTTAGATGCAAGAGCTCTGAATAAAAAAATAAATGATGAATATGAGTACCCACAACCACCAGAGGAAATTTTGAATAGGTATGATGATTGTGTATTTCTTTCAACTTTGGAACTCACTAGTAGCTCTTGGCAGATACCGTTAACGGAAGATTCTAAAAAGTAGACTGGTTACATGTTTGAAAACAGGGTCAATCAATTTCAGGTGATTCCATTTGGGCTAAGATCATCATTGGCAGGTATTTGCAGATGTAATGATATGAGATTTTTTGATTGTGAAGATTCTGTAACTCCTTATGTTGACGATTTATTAATAACTAGTAGTTCAGAGTAGGCTAATATAACATTGAATCTCCGAATGTGCAACTTTTTCAGAAAGGAACTTAAGTTTCAGGGTCAGATTCTATCAACGGAAGGTATAAAAATAGATCCAAGTAAGGTTACAGCAATGAAGAATTATCCAAGGCCTCGAAATATTAAACAACTGAGAAGATTTCTAGGAATTTGTAATTATCACCGCAGATTCATAGTCAACTATGCAGAAAATTGCAACCCTCTGTATATCTTGTTACGAAAAAATAATGAATGGAATTGGTCTGAAAGTCAGGAACGTGCATTTGAAAAGATCTAGAATATTATTGCTGAAACAACAATGCTTCTTCATCCAAATTTAAACGAACCATTTTATCTGCAAACACATGCCAGCCCATATGCAATAGGAGGAAGATTATATCAATGTGGAGAAAAATTCAGCTCTTGCAAGTAGAAAATTAGGGCCAAGTGAAATTCATTATACTACTACTGGAAAGAAGTTGTCAAGTATAGTATTTTGTCTTTTGAAATGGAAAACGATGATTTTTGGTTCAAAAATATCAATAAGGAATGATCACAAAGCTTTATCATTTTTATTCAGCTGTGAAACTCTGAATCCGAGATTAACTAGATGTTAACTGGAAATTCGAAATTTTATGTTGGAATTCAAACATTGTTCTGCAGAAGATAACGTTATTCCTGATATATTATCTAGAATTCCGTATAAGGAAATACAAGATAAAAATATTATAATTGCAAGTTTAGACATACAGTAGGATACACTACACTGTTTCACCACTAACCAAATCGATTTTTCAACGTCTCGACACGTGTTTTGCTAACTATGTTAGCATCTTCAGGAGAAGATTGAAACTCAGTTTTAATCTTCTCCTTTTCGAGTGACTGCAGTGATGTTAGTTATGAACACAGTGAACTCTACAATCTGAAGTACGTGAGTGAAGGGCATTTCTAACTCCATTATTTGTTTGGAAAGTAAACAAACTCAAAAACTGTCCGATACCGTGGAGGCGAAAGTCGATTTAAACACGATCAAGACTGAAAGTTTTTCCACCAACGGTAGAAGAATATTTCTTCAAATTATGTCCAAAGGTAACGAACTCTTGAATGAAGATTTGTTTGATGAACTCCTGCAAGTCATAAAATCGAAAAGTGAAAAAACAAAGGAAGAAATGAAATAAATATATCTGAAGAAAATGAAGAGATCATAGATTTATTCGAAAAACAGAATGAAAAAATCAAGATATTAGAAGCTAATTGTTCTCGACTGGAAAGAAGCAACATCGACTTTGAAAGACATAGTAGAAAGAATAACATTATAATTCTCGGCCTGGGAAAACTATCACATGGTAATTTAGTTACTGAAGTTATACAGAAGCTGAATTCTATCCTTGAAATAATCTTGTGTGAACAAGACTTGAACAACATATTCCCATCGAATAACAACGCTGAAGCCCCGATAAAATTAGAATTCTTGTCGTACCTTAAGCAACGAAGAATTTTTGAAAACGCCTACAAATATTGAAGGGATCAAAAGTTACTATTTCAAATAATATGTGCTTTGAAGACCGCAACAACTTCAAAATATTACAACATATGAAAGAAGCCAGATTGAAGCAACATTCAGCTAAAATAAAGGGACTCAGGTTGATTATTAATGGTGAATCATATACAGCACAACAACTCATACGGACTACACCAGAACCTCAAGAAATATATCTACAAGAGGCGAATCAAATAGTGATCCCCCCACACCAATACCTACACGTAACTTCCATACAAAAACTGGAGAAGAAGAAAATATACCAATCTTACCAGTGGCCAGTCAAAACGGGAACAAACATAGAGATCATAAAAACCAAAAAACCACATACAATATACGTCCACGGGTCAACAGCAATACATCGTTGAAACACTAAAACGTTATAAAATTTGAATCCACTTTCCTTACTCATTATAAAAATATAAGATTACGGTCACTTCATATACAGGGTGTCCGGAGATAAAACCGACATGACTTGTGGGGTTATAGGGACTGTCAATATGATTGCAAAATGCCATAAACCAATGTTCAAAACCGCTTCGTTATTGACATACAGAGTGATTTGTGAATTTTGACAAAAAATTCAATCCGCCATATCAAATACAGGGTTAACCGATTATATTAAAATTTGGTACACGAATTACACTGGAAAGCATCAACAAGTAGCCCTTTGATCGAAACCAATATCAGGACCGGAATAATATTTTTCCCCTATGTTGAGTTATTGTTAGAATAACTCACCCTGTATAATAATAACCAAAAATTTCAACTCAGATTCGGAATCTACGGTGAAATTTGTATAGGAATTTGTTGAGAAATCTCCTGGCACTATCTTAGTTATTTCTTAATTAATTATCATTTTAATTTTTTTCATTTAAAAATCAATTATTGCCGGATGAAGTACCATCAAAATTGGTAATAAAATAAATATTAACGAAACCATGACTTGAATATAGTTATTTTCTTCAATCAGTTCGTGAATCGTAGTAAAATAAATTACTCTCATGACCCGAAAAAACTGAAAAATCAATTCGTATCAGGACTGAAATGAGGTTTTCTATGATTATATTCCTGTGAAAATAGATGATCTAGTATAACAATCATCTGATCGCAGATTCGAAATGCACTGAGGAAAGGTAAAAAACTTGGTGAAAAATGACCGAACTGAATTTTCAAATAATAAATCCGTATCAGTACCTTATAATGTTTGTGTATAGAGAATACTAGGCTTGTGTCAAATTCAGAATTTCATTATGGAAAACCATTGTTTACCTGTCATCAGCGTTTGTTTTATTGATGTTCAATTATTATTCCAGTGTTTTTAGGATCAAACTATAGTTCTGAGAGTGTGTTTAAGATGCCGTTTCATCTCACTAATGAGGAATATGCAGATATTCTATTTTTGTATGGGCTTCAACTGGTGATGTTTACCTAAATTTCCTGGTCAATACTTGACCGGATCTATTGCAAAGTGTAAATACCTGGGGTATGTGGTTTCAGCATGATGGTAATAGACCTCACTTTTCAGTTCCAGTTAGAAACCATCTCGATGTCAATTACCCCAATAGATAGATTGGCCGTGGAGGTTCAGTAAATTAGCCACCGCTATCCCCTGATCTAACTCAGCTAGATCATTTTTTATGAGGTCATCTAAAGTAAAAAGTTCATGATGAAGAAATTTGAATTAGAGAAAATTTATTATGAAAAATTACTGCTGCCTGTGTTAGTGTTAGAATATAATACGCAAGTCAGTGAATCATCTGATAGCACGCTCTCAAAAATGTATTGATGATGCCGGTTGGCTCCACTTTGAAAATGTTTTGTAATACTGGGTGCTGAAATTTTTTTATGAATTCATTGTTTTTGTTATGTTCATTACAAACAGTTATTGTTCTTTGTGTAGTATTTTCAAAAATTCAAATTCATTAGTGAGCTAATATAATTTACGGAAACTTCACTCTTATCCTTTTTTAACAGGTTCTTATACGATTTTTTCATATTCCGAATCTACGATCAGATTATTGATAACTATTGATGTACTAGGTCAGCTAACATAAACAAACAAAAAACTCATTCCATGCCTGATATGAATTTATTCTTCAGTTTTTTCGGGTAATGAGAATATTTCATTTTACTCCGATTTATGAACTGATTGAAGAAAAAACAACATTCATGTCATGGTTTCGTAAATATTTATTATATTAACAATTTTGGTGGTACTTTATCCGAAAATAATTGATTTTTTAATGAAAAAAATTAAAATAATATATAATTACGGAATAACTAAGATAGTGCCAGGAGATTTTCCAACAAATTCCTATGCAATTTTCACCGTAGATTTCGAATCTGAGTTGAAATTTCTGGTTATCATTATACAGGGTGAGTTATTCTAACAATAACTCAACATAGGGGAAAAATATTATTTCGATCAAAGGGCTACTTGTTGATGCTTTTCAGTGTAATTCGTGTACCAAATTTAAATCTAATCGGTTATTCCCTGTATTTGATATGGCGGATTGAATTTTTTGTAAAAATCCACAAATCACTCTGTATCTCAGTAACGAAGCGGTTTTGGACATTCGTTTATGGCATTTTGCAATCATATCGACAGTCCGTATAACCCTATGAGTTTTGTCGGTTTTATCTCCAGACACCCTGTATATACAGGGTGTTTCAGTTTTTTGTAACAGGACTTCAACAGCTTGAAAAAGACATTTTTTTCAAGGTGAAAATCTCAAACAAACATATAGGCGTGTGTAGGGTATATTTCCCGCTACCAAATTGTGGACTGTATTTTCTTCATTTACTCATTTATAATTGAAAAGCTCAAGTGCCTTTCACAAATTTATTGTTACATGAATTACATGAAAAATGTCATACTGACATTAAGTGTCGCTAACAACAACAAAATACTTGAGTTGTTTCTGGCCGAAACATTGTGCCAAAGCTAACTATCATTCTTTACTATACCTAAACTAGATCTGTTCTAGAAGGATGATCGAATGACTGTCTTTAGCCTACAAGAGTTGCTAACTCGAACCTGTCTCAAAATATATTGTATTTCCGCGGATTTCCAACACACCCCCCACCTTGAAAGGTTGTCTCTCAAAACAGAAGATTATAAGGCAAATAAATAATATTCACAAATATATACCATAAATCATTCATCAGAACAAACATCATTGATTGGTAAAGGACACACTTCAGAAATTGCTCGTTTGAGAATACCATTTTTAGTTTTAATAGAAACAACACGAGTTTTCTTATCAGGCCCAAAAAACACTTCACTTACACGTCCAAGCTTCCATTGAAGAGGGGGAAGATTATCTTCTCGCACTATTACCATTTGTCCAGTTTTCAAGTTATCTTGCTCTTCTCTTCATTTATGACGCTGCTGAAGTTCGGTGATATAGTCCTTAGACCACCGATCCCAAAAATGTTGATATATCAACTGAATATGTTGATATTTAGAGAGTCGATTAACAGGAATGTCTATCAAATTTGGATCTGGTAAGCCAGTAATTCGTTTTCCGATGAGAAAATGCGAAGGTGTTAAAACATCCATGTCATTAGGACTGGATGAGAGTGGGGTTAAAGGACGGGAATTTAGAGCTGCTTCCACCTGTGTGAGCAAGGTAGACAATTGTTCAAATGTTAAAGAAGCATTACCCATTACCCTTTTTAAATGGAATTAAGTTGACTTTACCCCTGCCTCCCAAATACCACCAAAATTTGGAGAATTAGAAGGAATGAATTTCCAAGTTACGCCTTCGTTTGCAAAGTAGTCTACAAGGGAACTTTCATCATCTTTCAAATATTCTGCCAATGGGCTTATATCACGAAAAAATTTTATTTCATAATTCGATAGGACTCACCCAAACTAGCTCACCACCGCAAACCGTTTATCGCTGTGAGCTCCCTACGTTTTATAAAAAATTATTGAAATCCCAGATTTTTCGGACCTCTGAAAACGAGGCGATGATGTGACGTCAAAACCCTAATACTGAAACAGGACTATTCCAGACAGAGATGAATGATACAAGATTTCTGGCAGAGTGAATTAGCGCGAGATCACAGTTGAAAGAATTAATATATCAGTTGCCTCAGAATCCGTCCGGCGTTTGTTATTTTCTTTTAACTATGGCGAGATGAGGTTTCTACGTCATAAGAGGGTCCGCTTTCAGATGGTACGATTATTTATGTCCAAAAATTGAACATTCCAGTTGATTTTTCGATCTAATTATGTCGTCAATCATTATTTATGTATGAAAGAATCATTATAAACATGGTTTGAGTTGAAAGTTCTACCAAGGTGTACACGCCCATTGTTTCAATTCTGAGTTGGCTCCAACGAAATTTGAGCCATTATCAGACCATACACAATTCGGTTTACCTCTACGAGAACAAAATCTTCTGAAAGTTGCGATAAATGCTTCAGAAGTTAGAGATGAAACTAGTTCTAAATGTATCGCTCGGGTGGAGAAGCAAACAAATAAACAAACGTAACATTTAGACTGTTTCGCACCACGACCAGGTTCATTTATTATCAGAAATGGACCTGCGTAGTCCACACCAGTTGTGAAAAAAGGGGGCATCGGGCGAACCCTTTTCTCTGGTAAGATACCCATCATTTGAGAAACACCTCTAGGTTTATTTCGAAAACATCGAATACATTGAAACACAATCTTTTACGCCAAATTCCTACCACCAATGGTCCAATAATTTTCCCTTATTGAACTCAATAACATGAGGGGACCACCATGAATAAGTCTTTCATGTTCTGATTTAAATAATAGGTACGTGAAATGATGTTTGGATGATAAAACCAGTGGATGCTTTTTAGCATAATCTAACTCTGACAGTTGAAGTCTTCCCCCCACCCTGAGCAGATTTGATTCATCCAAGAATGGACTTAAACAAGCGAAAGACTTCAGTTTAATCTGTTTCCTAGATTTAATATAATCTATTTCTTCCGAAAAAGACTCCTTTTGAGACAATTTCACTAAGTTCGTCATAGCAAAATCTAATTCAAATGATGATAAAGATTCATAACGTCTATTATTCTTATTTCTGCAATTGTAAATGAATCTAAAACAATATGCTAACGTACGTTTCAACTTATTCAAAGACGAATATCTTTCAAAAGGAAAACATGCAATTTTTTGTATTGCATGACAAGTTATGAATTGTTTTTTTATTTCTGGCACATTTTCACGTTCAACTCTTTTTATCGATAAAAATGGCCAATTTTCCTCATTCAATGAAAGCCACTGAGGACCTCTCCACCAAATTTCACATTCACCAATTTTTTCTGGAGAGATACCTCGCGAAAGAATATCTGCAGGGTTATCTGCACCTTTAACATGGCGCCAATCCTGTGAGTCTGATAGACTTTGAATTTGGGAAACCCTGTTTGCTACAAAGGTCGGCAGTAAATGTGGCGATGTATCAATCCAACAGAGAGTTACAGATGAATCGGACCAAAATACTGTTTTTGAAAATTGAAGGTCTAGGGAATTTTTTACCTTTGCAACTAATTCAACCAAAACCAATGCTCCACATAACTCAAGCCGAGGTATTGTTTGAGTTTTTGAAGGAGTAACTTTTACCTTAGAACTTATCAACTGAACGTGAACATTACCCTTTTCATCTACGCTTCTTATGTAGACACATGCTCCATAAGCACTCAAAGAAGCATCAGAAAAACCATGAATTTCTAACTTACAAGGATTCATACACATGACACATCTTTCAATTTTCAGATTATTCAATGATTTAAATTGATTTCTCAATCTAAACCACTGCGTATGGATGTCAGATAATAATGTTTCATCCCAACTGATTTTTAACGTCCATAAAGTTTGTAGTAATATCTTCGCAAGAATAATACATGGACCTAATAAGCCGAGTGGGTCAAAATTTTTTGCTGTATCAGACAAAATAGATCTTTTTGTGATTTTATCAGTATCTGAAAAATCTATACTATACATCAATACATCAAATCGAAGAGACCAATATAAACCTAGAGTTTTATTTTGTTCTTTTTCACCAAAATGCACTTCTTCCAAATTTGAAGAATTTCCATTAATTTTTTGAATAACTTGTGGATCATTGCTGATCCATTTCCTTAAAGGAAATCCACTCGAAATCAAGAGTGATGATACGTTTAGACATAATTGTACAGCCTCTTCAATAGAATCTGCACCAGACAAAAAATCATCAACGTAAAAATGATGCAAAATAGCTCGTGATGCTTTCGGAGAGTTTTCTAAGTTTTGTATACCAACTTCTTTCAGACACCTCATAGCCAGATAAGGTGCTGACTTTGTACCATATGTGATAGTATTCAAACTATATTCTCTAATATTTTGTTCAGGAGATTTACGCCAGAATATTTTTTGAAGACTTCTTTGTTTAGGATCTATCCAGACTTGCCTGTACATTTTCTCTATGTCTGCACAGACTGCTATTTTATATTTCCGAAAACGCAATAGAATTTTGATAAGTTCATCCTGATTATTTGACCCTTTATACTGTATGTCGTTGAGACAAATACCATTACTTGTTGGAGCTGATCCATTAAAGACAACTCGTAGTTTTGTTGTTAAACTTTGTTCTCTCAATACTCCATGATGTGGTAGAAAATATGACATCTGATCATAATCAGAAGATGTAGATACCAATGACATATGACCCATTTTTTCATACTCGTCCATAAAATCAGAATACATTTGCTTTAATTTCGAATTCTTTGATAATCGTTTCTCCGAAGCCAAAAACCTATCTAATGCATGTTTTCTGGAATCACCTAATTTTGATGGTGACTCTGAAAATGGTATTTGTACCACAAATTTACCATCCTCAGACCTTTTTGTTGTATTGACAAAAATCTCTTCACACATTTTCTCATCTTCAGACATGCAATTATTTAAGGAAGGAGGTTCCTCTAGTGTCCGAAATTTCTGATCATGTAGATCATCATCTCGATCCAATTTAACACCAAGGATACATTTTGTAACTCTGTTTTTTCGGTTATTACCAATAGGACCTGACATGATCCAACCAAGGGATGTTTTCTGTAAAATTGGTTTTCTCTGTCCCAAATTGATTTGACCAACACATAGAAGCGAATAAAAAATATCTGCTCCTAACAAAATATTTATATTACTCGATTTCGAAAATCCAGGATCAGCCAATGGAAGATGAGAGGGAATATCTAAATGAGTAACATCTAAATTGTAATTTGGTATTTTGACAGAAATTTGTGGTACAACTAAACACATGATATTTCTATCAAAATCATTTCTTATTGACTGAATTGTGATGTTACACATGTGCTTAATTTCTGATACTGATTGATTAATTCCAATAATCGAAATCTGAATATTGTCCAATTTGATTCCTAAATTATTTGAAAAGCTGTATGTGATTAAATTAGATTGGGAGTAGTAAGACAAAGAGAGTATCAGCTCACATAGGGCTTTACCTATTGGGACTTCTAGATCATGATCTAGAGTTCCCAATAGGTAAAACCCTATGTGAGTTGGAATTCTACTTTTTCACAAAATGCTAACATGTAATAAACCCCTATGTGAGTTCGTAACCTAAAGAGAGAACTAAATCACATAGGCGTTTCAGTACTTGTACTTGATTTAGAAATCGAAGTACTGAAAACCCTATGTGAGTTGGAATTCTACTTTTTCCCAAAACGCTAACATGTAAACCCGTATGTGAGTTGGTAACCTGAAGAGAATGACAGATCACATAGGGCGTTACTTCAACTCATGATCTAGAGTTCCCAATAGGTAAAACCCTATGTGAGTTGGAATTCTACTTTTTCAATAGATGAAGTTCTATGTGATTTCGTAATGTGAATATTGTCTGTTTTTTAATAAATTGCGAGAAGGTCTTAACGGTGTCGAAGGATCACCCTGTGATTCCGGATCGCCCTGTACACGGCGATTCTGGTCGCGCAAATTAGCATTATAATGATGCGCCATTAACTCCGATATTACTGCAATCTATAAAAATGTGCACTTATTTTTCAGAAAGAATTTGTGGAAAACAAAATAGCGATATAATGAGTTGCATCAGTAATATTGCTAATCGGTAATTATCCGTAGGAAAATGTGTACAAACAAAAACCTTATCTGAATAATTCATTTTATCAAATGTGCACTTATTTCACGAAAAAAATTGACCTGATAGATACAAAATTTTTGGAAAACAAATTAGCGATATAATGATATGTGTTAGTAAATATTGCTGATGAATAATTATCCATAGAAAAATTTGCCCCCAAACAGACAAAAAGATAATCTTCTAAGGACACTATTTAAACAAATTTCCACCGTATTATACATTTCATTTTGTCTATTTTAAAATTTTTTAAGTGCAACATGGGTAAGTTGAAAATATTTCTGTACCTAATAAAAAATTAAACAATGTTCAAATTTTTCCAGAAGTTATACCGATCGAAGCAATTAAGGAATTATTGCCAGTTCAGGCCAGGGTCCGTATCTTTTATTTAGTTATTTTCCTTTCATATTGATTGATTTCCCACAAAACCCTTGATATCCAGTAATCCATTATGTTGAGTATACGTATTTTGGAGACAACAGGAAGATCTTGGTTAGCTCATCAAATTTCAAAAAGCATGTTGAATTAGGAAGAAATTGTAAATTTTTGTTAGGATCAGTTATCTGAAGAGTTCAACTACTTCAATTTGCTTAACAGTTTTTGATTGATATTTCGTACGCTTTTCATACAATGATAATATTGGGTGTAACAGGATCATGGTACATCAAACTAAAGTACATCAACGTTTATCAAGTTGATTAGTCATTTCAAATTTCAATCACTCATCTCTGAAACAAAAGGAAGAAAAGGAGGTATACCATGATCTTCTCACTCCAGTATCACAGAATGTTGTATAATCGATATTCCAGTTTTTAAAAGATATACAGATCGTCTGAATTTTATCATAATCCATTAAATCATTTCAAGACCAAATAATTTAGCATTATTAAGTGAATGTTGTGTGTTTTTCAGAACAAACCAATCCTGTTATTACAGGGGAGGGTCTTGGGGGGACCAAGTGTCCCTCCAGGTGTTACATTAGGGGGGATGATTGGATCCACAAGAATATACTACCTGGAGGAACCTGACGCTGTTCTTGTTTGGGCAGTATCGGTAAAAAAAAATAATTGATTTTCGATTGTTTCCTTTTTTCAATTCAAATTCTGTTTTAGTTCACGGGAGCAGAATAAAGTTTTTGTTATGTGTTATAAGGTAATTTCTCATGCCTTAATCGATTTGCATTCCTCTGATTTATTTCGTTTGTTTCAGGTTTGAATAGAAATAGTTAGTTATATGATGATTTCTTTCATACAATATTATACACCCACAACAATACACTCGAATGGGTTTGTTTCTACCCCACTGGTAATTTTTGACTTCATTTAAAAGGAACTGTGGCATGAAATAGCTTGGGATTATCGGTGAGTTCTTTCCAAAATATAGTCTTTGTGCTTATTTCAAATTCTGACATACAGGGTGATTCAGGAAGAATATACCAAATTCTATAGGAGTGTATTCGACTCATGGAAATTATTTTAGAAACTATAAATGTTCCAATTTTCATTTGTTTCCAACAAAGAGAATGATACACTGGGATCATTGGATAAACTCTGATAGAACCAACAAATATACCACAAATTAAATGTTAACAATAATGTTTTTGAATAATTTTTTTTTGTAGAATACTCACCTAGAGTTTGATCATCCTGACAGATCCTGTTTATTTCTGAACAATTTCTATGCACTGCAATCTCGTTGCACATTCATTCAGACACATCCTGTATATTTCGGAACATTTTCTATGCACTGACAAAAGATTTGTCCAATTATATTTCGCAGGTCGCGCGTTTTTACTGACGCAAACTGGTACATGATACATTACGTCTAACCAGTTTTCAGTACCGGGAGTCGAGAAACCAATCTGAATGGTCCACTTGTTGAAATACAGTGACATTGGATTTGGTATGCATCCCGGGGTGCCAACGAAAACTATACTGCCTCCAACCCTGAATTAGGTCTATAATGAACGCGATCGCGATTTTAAACCGTTCGTTATTGTCGCCGCGAAAGTCTTCGGACATAACGATAAAATAGGTTAAATATGTAAATAGATACCGCTTGATAAATTATGCGGGTAGGCAATTGATATGGTATGGAAAATACACAACACATTGAAGCCAATTATAAATTAATGGGTATACAATTATCGTTGAACGAGAAAATACGATGATCACATTATGAATAGAAATATTATTTTTATATCGAGAATTATTTCATTGTTGATGATAATGAATGGATGAATAATTTGTGTACACCAAAAAACGTTTTAATTTTCATCTGAGGTAATGGGAATTTTCACAATGACTTTGGTATGCTAGAATAATGGGAATATACAACACATAATACAGGGTGATCCAATAATGAATCGGGATATTATTTTGGTATGATGGTATGGAAAGAAAACAATAATTTGTGTATGGAATGCAATTAAATTTTCTCCCAAGGTAATCGTTGCCTTCATATACATATTCTTAAATTTTAAAATGACATGCAGAATATAACACAAGAATAATATAATTAGACTACTGAATATTAGATACAAAACAATTGAATAGGTATCTGAATAATACTCTATTGACTCACATGTTTCACGATAGATCAAATTTTGCCAGTTTTTCGTATCTCCCACAGTATTATCTTGGAATATGATTCTGTACTTATGAAAACTAGCATTTTGTAGTACATCGGTCATTAATACGGGTAGATGACCATTGTTGACTAATACTGGTAGCATTTTAGTCCAAGTTGGAGGCTAGCTGTCATTTTTCGTACCATTGTTATCGAAACAAATGAAAACTTCTCTGGCATTGTAGGGTTGATTAACATACAATATATTATGGACAAGCGTGTACAAGATTATATAAGTCGAACTTAATGTTGCCATTGTTGATGATAAACTGTATCATTTTCAACTGAACTGAGATAGATATTCTGTTGTTGAATTCTTTGAATTATGAATAATGCACTAATTATTTCTGAAAAATTTATTAAACACAATTTACATTATTTTCATTACTCTGACATAAAACTATCCTTCTGGTAGTATTGCAATTGAGATTTTGAAATCTTTTCCCGTTGTTGAAGACTTTCTGCCATTTATGAAGGTCACCTGGAGATAGATTTTCGTGCCCTGATGGTGGTTTCTCGTTGTCCAAATTCAGTACCAAATTTTTGTTTTGCTTCAACACCAATCCACTTTGCTGTTGCGCACATAGTGATACAGTCAAATTTCGAATCTGCTTGGTCATTTCGAAAATGTTGATACTTGTTTTTAACTTTTCCAAATCCTCAATATGTTTATCAATGAGATCTGAGATCATTTCTTTCTAACGGAACTTGGCAAACTGAAATTTTTCACTTTGGTACGTTACTTATTGTAAAATTTCACTGTGGTAGGAGACTTGTTATCCAGGTATGCAAATTTTCGCAATTACGTAGTGAACAATAAAATTGTTCGTCACTCACATTGTGATTCATGCACAAAGGGATGTCCGGTTTGAATGTAGTGGTCGTCATTATGTTATCGAAAGTTTCAACATTTATGATTTTCGGTCTGGCACATGGAGACAATAGTCCAGTCAAAAATTCAAATTTTTGGTATCCTCTCACATATACAAAATCGACATCTTTCAGATGGCCCAGTAGAATATCATTCAATTCCTCGTAATCAATCAGACCTGAACTGTACTTAATTCCATTATGATATTTCTCAACGTAACGAACCTGTTTTTTATCGGACTCTTGCAAGGCAGAAAAAGGCACTGCAGGTTTGAATAAATAATGGTTCACTTGGTACCCATTGGAAATTGTAACCTCTTTGTGATAAAATCCGTTGGATAATGAATATCCTTGTATATCTATACTTAACAACTTCATGATGCCGCGTACAGAGAAGAACTGACTGATGTGATCAGGAGAATTTGTTTGAATAATAAAATCCATTAAATGATCATGTTTCATTCTAATTGGTTACAATATAAATGAATAAATTTCATAATTGTTTCACAATTTTCGTCAGGGGATTATAACTGAAAAGTCTATCATGTAAAATGAGACAATACCCTGTTGTATTATCTGGAACAGCTTTATCAGTTTCGATTTCTATTCTCAATGAGACTGATCCTGTCTGCATAGATTCCTTCTGATGAGAACAATCAATGTGGACCATTGGGATTGATTCGACAAATTCTTTGGGGGAAAATATTGGTTCCTTTTTCAATCCATAATATGACTCTCTAAAATTCATGTACATTGAATATAATTGAGATGTTTTGTTCTCACTGAAGTTCAAATGTAAATCATTATATGGATATCGGTCGCTGTTTAGAAAAACCCGAATATTTGATAGGTCGCAGCTGTCGAATTTGCTCATGTCGGACTGGACCATACTCTTCTTGTCTGTCTGGAAAATTACAATTACGTGTCGAGGAGTTTCAAGCAAATTTGAAACTTTTACATTCCAATTGAACGATTTCGTCGTCGATAATTTCGAATATTCCAAAAGCTCCCAGCTGCGGAATGCTAACAGTATATCTTGTCCCTTTTCCACAACTTTTGTGAATTTGAGTTGTTGAGGTATATTGACAGAAATATGCGGGATGCGCCAGAACAGTTTATCGATATGCACTTTAGGAATTTCCTTGGAATCAGTACAATAGATACTGTCGAGGTCATCATTATTTCGAATCAGTACTAATTCCTGTTTCATGTTCAAAATAACTTTCCTGTAATCGTCGAAGAAACCAAGGAGCAGGAATAATGGGAGACATACGGAATAATTCTCTCTGTTATCAACTAGTATTTTCTCATCTTTGACGGAAAAATTCAATTTCGGGAACCATCCAGCGTTTTGTAAGGCGATACTCTCGTTAGCACTGTATGAGAGGTAGCTTTTTATCGTTGATACTAGTCCTACATTTCTCACTGAATCGATAGTGACACCATTCAGTTCATACCTTATTTCTCTGAAGAGAAAGCTTATGGCGTTATTGATGAAACTGAGTTTATCGATAGGGCTGCCATCTGCTTTTGTTAAACGTCCTTCAATATACAAGTAACTTTGACATGGCAAAGTATACAAATCCAAAGTAGGAACTTGAATTCTCACTTCATCATTGTAATCAATTTTTTGTGTGAATGGTTGATACGAATGATATTCTATTTCCTGAACTGATTGGTCTATGAGCGGTTGTTGATGTATATTCAGAATATCCATCATACCAGAACTGTAAACCCTAAAGACTTGAGGAATAGACGATTAGAAGACGTTAACTTCTTGGTATTTTTTCTGATACTGGATGTTTTTCGCAAGGGTTTCACCTCCTTATAGAAGGACTGATATGGATAGAATATTCTATTATATCTGATAACCATTCAGGCTTCTAAAGTTTTTTCAAGTGAAGACTTACTGTTATTGTTTAACCACGGAAATTCACAAGTCTTCCGGTTTGGTCCAATACTTTTATGGTAATATTATTTATTGTCTTGTCACTTATCTTGAAATATATCACGGTTTCAATGTTCAGAACAATCTTATAACCAGGAGCCACTGTCGGAAAAAGAGACAATAGCGAGTGGGCTTCTTTGCCGTTATGGTAGCTGCCTGTTGCTAACTTGCAATATATACTGATAGCATTGACACCCAAGATGTTCACTGATTTATCAGACGTATGTTGTTGATATGCTTCAAGAACACGATTATTGAATCCCAGCAATTCTCTAATCGTGCGGTCGTATTTGAAATTAATCCTTCTATTTGTATCGATGACTACTTTCAATGTATTGAAATTTGGTATGATATTTATTTTTGCATCCTTATCGATATCTTTGACTCGTGAAGAAATAATTTCATTGAGATCACTGATTTCGTATGAGCCCTCAGGAATCGTAATAGAGTTATCATTGTTGCCGAATACGAATTGATTATTTTTTTCATCAATATTCGGGATGACATTGAAAGTTTCAAAGCCAATCAATCCAATTCCATATTCTGCATTTTCTTCTAAATAAATGGGAGGGTTGAAGTCAGAACTCAAAACTGAGGAGGTGCCAGAAAGGGAAAATGATAATGAAATTTCTCACCACTTCCAATAATGGACTACTTGAATTTCAAACATTATATTCATTATATGAAAATTTGAGACATAGATGTCCACAATTATATGGATTGTTTTCTTGAATATTATCATAATTATATTTTATTATATTATAGCTACCATCACTATTGAAATATTTGATGAGTTCGAGAGGTGGTCTTAAGTCACCGTAGCTGTCAAAGTAGGAGATATGACGTCCGGATTTTTTATAACACACCCAATGACTGCCTTCCTCACTTTTTCTGTTAAGGTTAGCTATGCCACACTCATATTTCCTGATTCTCTCAGGAAATTCATCCAACATAAACACCCCTCGAAAATACGGTATTTGTAATTTTTTTACAAATTTCAATAAATCTACGTTGGTCAGTGGACGGTGTGGTAGCTTCAAATTCAGTTTTTTGGATACGGTTTCAGAAACAATCCTAGACCATGTTTGTAAGGTTTCATTAATAGGCCTTTTCCCAAGGCGGCCTGCTCCATTTTCAAATTGTGTCTTTTGTTCTCTTCCAGTTGTGCTCCCGCTGCTTTAGCTTTATTTATAGCTTGCGCAATTCCAGCAGCACCACCACCCAAGCTACCGAGTGCACCAAGTGCAGCAAAGAGGGGAATCAGTGGAATGAAACCCCCAGATTTGGGAATGGGGATAATTCTTTTTCTAGGCTTCAAAACTTTTCTACCACCTATTGATGTTAGTGCTTGTTGGGCAGCCTGGATAATGTCAATATTTCTTTTACCTCTGACCCCTTCCTTTGCTTTGCGAATAGCTCGAGTGAAACTGATTGCGCCTCCCACCTTCTTCTTACGTCTTTTATTTCTCTTCCTTATTTTTGCTACCATCATCTCAATATTCAATCCCATACCTAGTTTGCTCTTAGTTTTCATTATTCCTGCAATGCCAAGCGAGGCAATTTTCTCACCAACTCTCGTGTTTTTCTCACTCGAACGTCTCGATGCTATTTCGGCCAAAATTCGATCTGCTTGGTTCCTTCTTTTCAAATCAGGGTATTTAGAATAGGCTATGTCGTGTTCTCTGCAAGCTTCGTCTAGCGGGTTGACACCTCGATCCCCACGTTCAAGTCTTTCGGACAACTTTGTACCTGGCCCACAAAAATTGTAACCAGGTATATGCAGTTCGGAAGGCAACTTATTTATGAGAGTATTCAATATACCTGCCCCCTTAGTATTCTTTCGATTACTGATTCTTTGATCGTATACAATCATTATATAACCCACGTAGAAGTTCTATCTTATACTGGAAGGGCACCGATCTTCAACACTATATTATAATAATGAGATTTTTCTAACAATTTATCAGTAATTATTTGATCGTCAGAGATGAAAGTAAAGAAACATAAAGTAATTCTTCTCGTGACCAATCATGATAATTTGATAATTCCACATCAGCTGAAGAAACATGGAGATATATTCGAAGGAAATTCGAAAAGGGGCCTCCTGGTAGGTTCATCAGGATGTGGAAAAACCAACTGTATGATAAGTTTGCTCGATGATCCGAACGGTTTGAGATTTGAGAATATATATGTGTACGCCAAGTCTCTCTATCAGCCAAAATACGAATATTTGAGAACTCTCTTCAAACCTCTAAACGGAATAGGATATTATGAATACAACGATGGTGATGAAGTGATATCTCCGAACGAAGTAGCCCCGAACTCAATAATCATATTCGATGATGTTGCAACATGCAATCAAAATATCATCAGAGATTTCTTCTGCTTCGGACGTCATAAAAATACTGACGTTTTCTATCTATGTCAGACTTACAGTTCTATTCCTAAAAGGTTAACAAGAGACAACACTAACCTCATCATCATGTTCAAACAGGACGTCACCAATTTGAAACGTATTTATGACGATCATGTGAATGTTGATATGTCATTTCGCAAATTTACAGAGTTATGTTCATTTTGTTGGAAGCAGAGATACGGCTTTGTAGTAATCGACAAGGATGGAGATATAAAGAATGGTCGGTATAGGAGAGGGTTTGATGAAATTCTCATAGTCTGATATAAAACGATTCTATTCATAATAGTGTACTTCAGTATCGTTTCAACATGGATGCTAGTCTCGCTAACCAGTTGGTAAAAGCGAGACAGTCAGTCAAGAAGAAATATCAAGCCCTCAAATCAGATATTTCCAAATCGAAAAGTTCATTAGAAAAAACTCACGAACCAATTACGATTCCTCTGAAAGAATTGCTGACATCAATCAAACAGACAACAGTATCGCATCCCAAAGTGGAAAAATCAGAACCTGAATCGTTTTCAACACCGCAATCACAGAAACAGTATTATAAATTGGTGGCAGGACAGGAATCAAGTCCTCAAGATGAAGAAACATTCATTCATGAACCTGATGCGAGTTATTTCGATCAAAGTCTTGGCCAATTACGTCAAGAAGTAGAGAGACTTCAAGAAGCTGCTAATCCAGAGTTGGAAAAATACTTGGAAAAATATGAGAAACCTCTACCAAGAGCTTACATCGAAGATATATTCAAAGGGGATCCAGATGATTTTGACCATACTTTCGGAATCAGATATGAATTAACGACTGATAAATGGATGATAGGAGATAGTACGGTGGAATTTCTTGGTCCTCATTTCCACATGAACGAAATAACCTATAATGGTTCCCCAGGTCTATATGAACTGATGTTCAAGAAACAACCGATCGGTTACAAGCCCAAGGATGTTGAAAATTACATTGACATAGTGAGAGACACGAAGGCGATTTATTTGCATCATAATCCTAAAAACGGTTTGTCCACTTCTTATTCTGAGAAATTTGCTAAAATAATCAAACCAAGAGTAACGTCTCTCCATTCGATGTCTAAGGATGTAGGAAAAAAACTGCTTCAGCAGCGTGTTCATATACCTTCTGCATCGAGTAAATCTACTGCATCAGCTATCTCAAAGGCTCCACGAATTCATACTAGATCCCAGTCTGTACCAGGAAAAGGTGTCAGTAAATTATCAATGATGAAATTGAACAACAAGAAGATAGAATACAAATATTTTGATGATTATAATGAAATTGTGGAAAGATTGAAATTACTGATAGCAGAAAAATATGCAGGGCATACGGGTCATGAAAATGAAATCATGTCTGTGATTAGTGAGCTCAAAGAAGCCAACATTATCAAATAAAGCTTTATGTACTACAACTTTGGTGTTCATTTAGTAGGGTTCCTTAGTCTAGGTACGATGCCTATTGATAAATTCAATAGACATATGTTGCAACACCAAAGAGTTGATCAATCTCAGCTCAGCTACTCTGTGCACCAACACCCTATTAATTTATCTCTATTATACAGTGAGTGTGTCATCACAATCAATGGAAGAATAACCGAGGAGACGAAAAAGCACCCATTGCCATACGTATATGAATTACAAAATAATTCAAACGAATATATCTTCCCCTTGAGAGAAGGTATAATAATTGGTGTCGATTACTATCCGGGACTATTATCAGTCGTACTGGATAGTTCAAGCACAATAGACATGACGGATCTGATTGGTCAAAGACTTTTCAAAGGAACGATTTCGAAATTTTTCAACAAATCCAAATCATCTAAAGATAGTATGTACGTTCAATTACTTATTCATTCTCCAATCGTCAAGTATGTCTGATATTAAAAAAAAAGTGGTAAATGAACTCCATAAGCCAGCAAGAAGACGGTTCCGAAGAAGGAGGGTTATAATCAAAGGGTTGAATGATTTATGGGAAGCTGATCTGGTTGAAATGATTCCTTATGCAAAATTCAACAAAGGATTGAAATACATTCTGGTTGTTATAAATACTTTTTCGAAATTTGTGTGGTGTGAGCCAGTAAGTAAATCAGCCAAGGATGTTACACTTGCGATGAAAAAAATTCTGACACACGCAAAATCCCCTCCACAAAATCTGCATACTGACAGAGGGCGAGAATTCTACAATAAATTGTTTGGTGAACTCATGCAGATATACGGGGTCAACCATTATAGCACTTTCTCGAGTATGAAAGCCAGCATAGTGAAACGTGTAAATAGAACATTAAAAAATATCATGTGGAAACAATTTAGTCTCCAAGGAAATTATAAATGGATCGACCTATTGGAAAATATCGTTTCTACATATAATCATACTAAGCACAGGACAATAGGGATGAAACCGATTCAAGTTGATGAAAAAAATGAGAAGTTACTTCTCAACACAGTTTACAGTCATTTGAAAACAAGTGATCCTAAATTTCCCAAATTCAAAGAAGACGATTATGTGCGAATAAGTAAATATCGTGAGGCATTTTCAAAATCGTACACTCCAAACTGGTCGAATGAGTTATTCAGAATAAATAAGATTCGTGCAACCAATCCGACGACTTATCTTCTAGAAGACGTTTCAGGAAATTCTATTCAAGGGGCATTTTACGAACAAGAATTGCAAAAAGCAAAATATCCCGACATTTATCTAGTTGAGAAAGTGTTGAGAACCAAAGGAAATGAAATATATGTCAAATGGCTTGGCTTAGACAAATCTCACAACTCATGGATCACCAAAGATAGTTTTGTATGACACTGGTATACAACTTTCATGAAGGCCATTTGATAAGTAGCAAAACACATTTACGCTTAATGATGAGCGATAAGTAGCAAAACACATTTACGCTTAATGATGAGCGATAAGCTGCGGCTTATTATCATAAACAGGTTCAGACTTGTTTTTTCTATGATATATAAATATCAACAAATTCCCAGCTTGATCAGTTCTGTACTCATCTCTGCCTATAACAGTTCACGTGATAATATGAATCCAAATATTGAAGAATCGACAAGTTCAACCACAAGTAGTGGCTACAGTAGTGATTATTGGGCTGAAATAGAGAAAGTGAAGCACCACTATATGGAAAAAATCCTGAAAGAAGGGACGTACATTATCAATTCCGATTTTCATATCAATGATAGCCCATTTACAATTTGTTGCGGATTAAGCGTAGCCAGATGCTTCGAACCTGCAGTGAAATTGATGAATACAAGTAACGGATCTAGTATCTCCTTCAATGTGAGTGAATGGTCAACTCTAACTTATACACTTCGATAAATGCTGATAGAATATTTTGATGCAAATGGTGAAGAAGAGGTTAATGTGCCGCAGCTGACTTATGACGAACAAGTGGAAATAACTCCAACAAAGTTCATGGGAATCAAGATATTGAAAATGGAAAGTGCCCGCTGTACATTGTATTTCAAAGTAGAAATTATTAGAGAAATCATCAGATTAGATTTTGACATAATTGCATATAAGATCAATACGTTGAGAAATATATCTTTTTTTTATTTTTATCACAATATTCTTGATCTTACTAAAAATCTTTTAGTACGTACAAATCATGAAGTTGATGGTGAGTCTGTCATTAAGACATTTTGTGATATTTTGAATGATAGCATTGAGAGCTACTGTTTAAGAGAATGTTTATTGTACTACAAAAATGAAATTATGAATGATCTGAAAAGAAAATAAAATGGGATGAAAAATTACTTGTTTTGTTGTAAACATGGACGTACCTACCTTTTTGTTTTGATTGGGTGTTAATGAAACAAAATAATAATCAATATAGTTAATTTATTGACATTCAAAATGATAATTCAATACATTACATATGACATCAAATTGAAAGGATTCCATTGTGAAAATCTCTCTTAAATTAAAACATTCTTAAGACGAATTTGACCCAAATGAATCAATCGAGAATACTGTAATGACCATAAGGTAAAGTGTCAGTGGTGTTTTTCAATAAATATCGCTCATCATCATGAGGACTTAGTGCCACTTTGGTTTGTTCAATGGAATAAACTCTATGATTATGTGATTGAATAGACCTTTGACTTTCATGTTTTTCTTTATTTTCTTGTAAACATTCTAAATAGTCCTCAAAAGTTATTTTCTGTTTAACTACATAATACTTCACGCCTTTTGCTTTCTTTATGCATTTTTTTCCCTCATTTTCACCCCTTCTACTATTCTTGTTGACACTACCTTCAACCAGAAATGTGTATTGTTCCGATCGCAGCCCTACAAAATCTGTCATTATATCACCAGAAGTCTCATCTTTAAATAATCCAGGAACTTTTTTATTAACCAGGGGGATGTTATACTTATTGTCAGGAGGATAATCACTGGTATCAAACTTATCTATATCATTTTTGATAACTTCTTCGTAGACATCATCACAATGCAATTCATAAATTAAGCTATCTGTATCGGTGTAAAGCAATTTGCAATTATTTTAGTCAAACTTTTTCAACATATATCCATAATGAAAGTCATAAACACATATTTCTGAGATATCTAATATAGCCATACCAATATAAAGGGTTTATTGAATATGACATCAGTTTTTTTCATCTCAACAGCCATGAGGTTCTCATCAAAAATTGATCTATCATGAAAATTTGGAGAAGAAATCAAATGTCTTGCCCCATATCGACCTTCCCAACTATTCACCAGTTTCACGATTCTATGTTTACGAACATTTTCCATAGTCTTGCCGTAAACAGCATTGCTGAGCGTTTTGAAAGTTTGTTTGCCAAACTCATCTGTGGATTGGGTTCGTAATTTAGTGTTCAATTCAATGTACGGTTTCAAGAAAGGGGCTTGATTAAATCTAAGAATTCGGTGGATTCTTTGGAGAATAAGCCCGTTAGTTATGCATTGCTTTAAACTTCTATAGTGCAAAATATATTTCTCCTTATCATACAGAGTGGTCATCAATTTTGGTAATTTTGATTTAGGAGGTACAAGGTGTTCGGCAGCGAGAGGTAAATCTTTATGGAGATCATGAAGAGATTCCGGATATTTCATATCAACTTCAAGTATATATCCTACAGGGGACTCATCGGAAATTGCATATACATCAAAATTATCGATGTTCTGCTCCCATTCAATTCCTGAATATGGAAGATATTGGCACATTGCCCATCCATAGAGGTTATCAACATCAAGATAAAGTGAATACTTTGAAGGTTCGTTGATTTTGAAATTAGTCATATATTCATTGTTCGCCATTGAATGCCTATTGGAACATTGGCTTATACCTCCTCTAATGCCCTTTTCTATAAACATTAAAATGTCTACATCCTGAATTGTTTCCAACCGACATTTCGTATATTTCAACATACAATCCCAGGTGAATCCTGGAAGCGTGTAATAGTATGCAGGATCTAAATTATAATTCGCATGACACATGCTTCGAAAACATCGGCCAGTAATAAAATGTCAGTTTTGAGATATAAATCTGAGTAATCACCTAAAGTTTCAATTTGAAATTCATTCCAAACATTCTGAGCATGATTATAATCTTCATCTTTGATATGTTGATCTGTTAATTTATTATTAAAATATTTCTTTGCTGGCAATTTGTTTTCATTGAGTTTTTCCAAATTATCCAAATAGTCATAACAGAATACACCTTTTCTACACAGTAAATTTAGTTTATCTTCATGAATCCCCAGAAATTCATTTCGTAGATTTACCAATGCTGTTTTATCGAGGAAACTCACTAAATCATCTAATTTGAATGCCATGAATCGGTATGAATCCACAAATCTTAATTTTAATTTTGTTTTTGGATTATACTTTGTGAAACTGATATACCTCTCTTTGTTGATAGGAAGCAAGGTGATGTGCGAATGTTTCGCTAAATCTCTGATAATGAAGTGGCTATCATGGCCAGATAAGTTGTGGAAAAAAACTGGTACAACGCGTGATTTTCTGTAGTTAAGATTACAATTAGAATGACAAAATCCACGAAATCTCCCTGTATAATGCTCGTGGTCACGTACCATAGTATCAGACGTCGTGAAAGGTTCTTCACAAATGTGGCATGTAGTTTTGTCTTGAACATCTTGATTATCTATCTTCATCGGTATATTGACTTGCAATTTCGAGTCTATGAGATCTGTTACGGCATTCATTTCATTAACGAACCATTCGATACAATCAGTACCTCTATAACTCTTGTAAAAAGTCAAATTCTGGTCATAATTACATTTCAAGTAATAGCCTACACTGAACGCTTCATGTTTCTGATAGCGAGCTGTTTTTATGAGTTTTTTTCTCTGTTTCTCTTCGAATGGTATGAGCAAAGACTCAAAATCGGCATAAATTACGAATGGCAATTTTTCTTTATGGTGAAAATTCTTGAAAGATATGTATTTCTCTTCTGAAAATGATATTTTAGTTGTGTTCACTTTTTGACAATGAATACTGGGTGAATCCAATGTATCTTGTTTTGTAAAATAGTTTAAACATCTATCACATACATACTTTTTACCGTTGTGTTTTCCTTTCTGACTAGAAATTAATCGTGATAAATTTTTTATCCAACAAAAATGGAATTTTTTATCGACAACATTGTCATCGAAAAATGATGGTTCTTCAACATCTCCATCGAGTGCCATCAAGTTTTCCCTGACAACATATTCATCTTGAATCATCAATGAATTGACATGTCTTTCTGGAATCTTATTCTTAGTAATCCTTATTGGAACCGTAGTCATCTGTTTATTCCGATCCATTTCCAGAATGAACACATTAACAGATAAATTGTTCAAAACTTCGAATTTTGAAATCTGGTTCAACCTCATAGAAAATTGAATACATGTCACATTCAAAACCTCACTGTAATGCGGATACGAAGAAGTTCTGAAAGAGTTACGTTGTGCAGGAAATAAACATGAAGTGATAGCCCATGCAAAACAAGCTTCATCTGAATTTTTTACATTGACACAAGCTCGCTTACGTTCGATTTGGCTAGGAAGTTTAATGTAGGATGCACCTCAATTCCCCATTTCCACCTTGTTTATATTGACTTCTGAACTAACTATTTTGTGTAAGGCCCAACCACTATCACGTTCTTGGAACTCATCTAATTTATTCAAGAGAACGTCAATCACATTGTTTTCAAACCATTTTTTCAAATCAACACCAATGTCAATGATGAAATTTTTCGTATTGAGATATTTGTATTCAATTATTACTTCATCATTTTTATTATTCTTCATGAATTCACCACAAAAGCAAGTATTAACTTTCATAACATGAAATGTTTTCAACATTCTGTTTATTCTGTTTTGAAAAAGGGAAAATGAATCTTCCAAGAACTGTTTAACATCAAGGTGTTTCAAATTAATTATTATTCCTGATCGAATGCGTCCTGAAAAAGCCGACTGTATATCTTCCCACCTAATCCTTTCTTTCCTCGTTTTTCCAGAGTATGCACTAAGTCCTCTACCAACATGCGATATGCAAAGATCATTAATCAATTTTCTGAATCGTTTCAAGTGTCCGATATTAGTTTGAAGTTTTTTCAACGATGAAACATTCATATGCGTTTCTCTGATAGCTTTATTGAATAACCTTTGATGATGATCATTCAATTTGATCCAGTGTTTTTTGGTTGCTGAATTAGTGGAATCTGAGAGAAGCTTGAATGCTTTATTGAATAAACGCACGATGTCTTCTTAACTCACACAAGTCTCTGACTTTCGAGGGTTGCTTTGCAACTAAGCTGGCGGTTAAAAACACTTTTTTTTTTTTTAATCACTCGTTTTGGCAATATCAGATTCCTCCATTTCACTTCTTCTTATGACACCACAAATCTCGATTTCAACGTACAATAATAATATACAGATAACACTTTGAAAATTATTTTATATTTTGGGAATTCAATCAATAAATTTCTTTTTTCTTGGTGGTTCTGACAAGTCTAATTCTTCACAATTACCTGAGTTTGAATGTTTCTTTTTTGGTGGTTCTGACAATTTAAATACCACAGATCTATTTGAGTCAGAACTACAACCTTGTTGCATACAATCGAAATGATTTGTAGAATTATTTCCACATGGACTATCTTGTAACGTTTCTGTGCAGTACAAATTTGTATTATCGACTCCTGATATATTTTTTTCATCAGACGGTTTCGAATTGTATGCTGCTTGAAGATTTGACAGAGTAGAGAGAAAATTATACAAACCTATAAATTTTTTACAAAAACAATAATATTTTTCACAACGGCAACAATATTGAGTGTCCATATCTAAATATTATCAAAATTTCATTATAGAACGCACTCACTCGCAATGCTATTTCTTCGCAGTTTCGACCAACTCAAATTGGTAAGCCTCCTTCGGTTTCCCTACGTCTTTAAGTCCTTTGTATACCAGGGAATACTTGCCTGGAACAAATTTTGCTTCTTGTCCCTTCAGTAAATGTGTTACTCTGTTGGGTAGAAACACAACGTTGTTGTCCAGCTCGACGAGAATGCTATTACCAAATTGGGTCTTGACGACACGTAGTGAACTTATAGGATACGGTGTATCAGCATGCAGATCAGACAACTTGATGCTTTCTTTTCTAGCCAAAGATCCTTCCTTATTGATTGCTTCGAGATCCATCTGCAATGGAGATGGAAATAGTGTAGATATATTCAAATCATCTTCAAAAGTTGAACCGAATCATACACACTGATGAGACAATATTATGTAACATAACATTACTTACCCACCTTGAGAATGTTTTATGTTGGTTTTCACAAGTTTAAGAAGAACTTTCACAATGCAATGCTTTCCACATTACCTATATCTATTTCTTTTATACCTTTTTGGGCCCTCATTAAAATAAATTATGATTATTCAGCAATATTACTGACGCAAATCATTATATCGCTAATTTGTTTTTCCAGAAATTTCTTATCAGTCTTATTAGGTCTATTTCTCTGTTTGTGCAATAAGTGCACATTTTTATAGATGGCAGTAATATCGGAGTTAATGGCGCATCATTATAATGCTTATTTGCGCGACCAGAATCGCCGTGTACAGGGCGATCCGGAATCACAGGGTGATCCTTCGACACCGTTAAGACCTTTTCGCAATTCATTGAAAAACAGACAATATTCACATCACGAAATCACATAGAACTTCATCTATTGAAAAAGTAGAATTCCAACTCACATAGGGTTTCACCTATTGGGAACTCTAGATCATGAGTTGAAGTAACGCCCTATGTGATTTGTCACTCTCTTCAGGTTACCAACTCACATACGGGTTTACATGTTAGCGTTTTGGGAAAAAGTAGAATTTCAACTCACATAGGGTTTTCAGTACTTCGATTTCTTAATCAAGTACAAGTACTGAAACGCCTATGTGATTTAGTTCTCTCTTTAGGTTACGAACTCACATAGGGGTTTATAACATGTTAGCATTTTGTGAAAAAGTAGAATTCCAACTCACATAGGGTTTCACCTATTGGGAACTCTAGATCATGATCTAGAAGTCCCAATAGGTAAAGCCCTATGTGAGCTGTCACTCTCTTTGTCTTACTACTATTGGGAACCATTATCGAGAAGTGCTCTAGCGATTTGAGGGCAATTATTTTTATCCAAAATATAAATCAATGCTGTTGGCAATAGGACTTCATCATCCATATAAGTTTCTGAATTTTCACTAAACACAGTACTTACCACCACCGAATCAGTTGAAGTTACACGTGATGTTGTAGCTATTTGAGGTTCATTTGAAGTCGAAGTATTCCCAGTATTTTGAGTTTTACCTTCTGCGCGAGCCTCATGATAACTTTGCATTTCATTAGTACTTACTTTTTCACCAATGGGTCTATTCAACCTCTGTACATTATAATGTAGCAGAGTATGGTGTTTCTGTCCACATTTTCTACAACAACCACTCTCACAATCTCGACAGAGATGCGAGGCTCTTTTCAAACAATTCAGACACAATTTCATACGCTTAGCATACTCATACCTTGAGTGTACACTCATATTTCCAAATTTTTCGCAATTCGCAATGAAATGCTTACCTTTACAACATGTACAGACTATATTTGAAACTATAGCAAATGATTTGGTGGATTTGAAATCAGATTTGAACCTAGTCTGATTCGATTTCTTATCACCACGACTATTTTCCAATGTTTCTAAAAGTGCAGCCCTAGATTTCAAAAATTCTTTGAATTCACTCAACTTTGCCAATCTATCTCTGGGCTTTTCTTCTTCCCATTGACGCAATGTACTGGAATCTAATTTTCCACTGATTAAAAATATTATGATTATATCCCAAGAGTCGATTTTCACACCTAGAGATTCAAGGGACCTCAAATGTTTTGTCATTGCATCCAAAATATTTCTTAAATCATTAGAAGACTCTTTTACCAAGGATGGAAGGGCAAATAATGATTTTAAATGATTATTAACCAATAGAGATTCATTATTGTATCTATCGCACAACAAATCCCAAGAGATTTGATAATTAATTGCTGAAAATTCCGAAGACTGTATTATTTGCTTTGCATCTCCATCCAGAGCACCACGAAGAAAATGAAATTTCTCTATTTTACCAATAGATTTATTTTTGTGTATTAATGATTTGAATGTGTCTCTAAATTCCAACCATGTATCTAAATTACCACTAAATTTAGGAATAGGAATTGGTGGCAATTTTGGTTGTGACATAACAGCAATAGGGGCTCTTGAATTGTGAATGGATTGTGAATTGTTACTACAATTATCTAGATTATCGTTTCTGTCGTTATTCAAATCAAACCCAAATAAAGCATCTTTGCAAACAGCCATAACTTTATGGAAAATGCGGGAAAATGTCTTCAAATTCCTCTCTTACTTTTAATTGATTCTCCAAATCATTTTCTTCTACCAAATTCTCTATAGCAGATTGCACTTCTTCAAATTCTGATGGTAACGCATAACCTGAATTCATTCTTGACTCTAACTCTACCAATTCTAACTTTTCTATTGATGAACCATTACATTTCTTCTCCAAATAACCATCAACAAATTTTTTTAATATGGTCAGACGTGCTTTCACCACACCCCTTTTTCTATTTAAACTTTTGGATTGTTCTGCCATTTTATTTAGTATACTCTACCAATAAGTATTAACTAATTTACCACAATTACTATTGTCTACCTACCCCAACAAGTGAAAAACAACTTCAATTCATTAATAAGGAATGGGCATGCATGGACTCACTCTCAATTTCTCTCATTATTTCGATACCAAACCAATTTGCTTGTTCACCCGTTCTTTCGTTATTCTTGTCGATGTCGAAATGTCCTTGATTTCGATTGGGAGTTGTGTCGGACTGCTTGCACGCTCGAACGGCTCTGACAATTCCAAATTCATTCAAATCCAAGGGAAGAAGAGTCCGGTTTGTTTATCCCAATATTCAATACCAGAAGAACCCAATGTTCTTGAAAGTACGATACCAAAATCCGTTTGATTCGCCGCCAAGTCGAAGAATCCCAATTCCAGTTGCAATGTGCACCGATTTCACATTCCAATATTGTTGTATACCAAATGCTAATCCGGCTCGATAGGGCCAAAAAATGTAGGGTATATTTCCCGCTACCAAATTGTGGACTGTATTTTCTTCATTTACTCATTTATAATTGAAAAGCCCAAGTGCCTTTCACAAATTTATTGTAACATGAATTACATGAAAAATGTCATACTGACATTAAGTGTCGCTAACAACAACAAAACATACTTGAGTTGTTTCTGGCCGAAACATTGTGCCAAAGCTAACTATAATTCTATACTATACCTAAACTAGATCTGTTCTAGAAGGAATCGAATGATTGAATGACTGTCTTTAGCCTACAAGAGTTGCTAACTCGAACCTGTCTCAAAATATATTGTATTTGCGCGGATTTCCAACAGCGTGATAGCTTCGTTTCCGATTTACAGGGTGTCAAAGTTTCAGATTTTTTTTGTTTATTTTGAATTTTCTCCTTTAATTTTCAGAATGATTGATTGAAATTTGGAACACCTAATACACTTCAAAAACTCAATATTCGAGGCTATCGAGCTTTTTTGAATACCTACAAGGTGATAGACTTTCAGGGGTCGTACCCAATTTAACCCTGTAGAACTTTTTTGCGTGTCGCCTCTGCTTTCAATGGGATAAAGATTCAGATTGTCTCTGATTGGGAAACTTTTTGCCTCTATGTAAATTTTTCAAAAACTGTATGGATCTCGAGATGAATGCCAGAAATAAATTACCTGTAATAAAACCGATATTGCTCAAACACACTTATTGGACATTTCTTGAACATTTACTGGAAGTCTATCAACCTGTGGGTATTCAAAAACGCTCAATAGCCTCAAATATTCAGTTTTTGAAGTGTATTAGGTGTACCAAATTTCAATAAATTTTTCCGAAAATTGTAGGAGAAAATTCAGAAAACATAAAAAAATCTGAAACTTTGATACCCTTTGAATCGAAAACGAAGCTCCCACGCATATATGTTTGTATGAGATTTTTTATCTTGAAAAACTGTCTTCTTCAAGCTGTTAAAGTCCTGCTACAAAGAACTCAAACACCCTGTATATACATATGTGTTGAATTTGATATTCAAGTATGAATCAGTGCATAAGAGACTATGAGTATAAAAATCACAACACACGAAAATTTGAAAATATACAGATATTCACTAGACATGTTTTGCAAAAAAACACAATTTCAGAATTCTACATCATTATATAAGGAGTGTATCAAAAAACTTAGAAACCTTCAAGGCTTACTTATCAGAAACTATCAACGAATTTTCAATCCTGTTGGAACAGAAACCCGAAAAATTCATAATATTGACTTATTTCAGTTAGATGGTTACAATATAATATATAACGAAGGAAATAATAATATATGTGATGTCGTCTTGATATACACTTCAACGAGCCTTCGATGTAATCATCAAATAGTACAAATAGATACTTGCAAAGCCACAGAAGTGAAATTTGAAGTAGAAAATGAACAATTTTGTATAACTGCTGTCTACAGGTCCCCAAGCTCTGATCCAAGACAATTCATTATCGGCTCAACGGAATATATGACAGAAGCCCAAAATTACAATTCTAACCACCATGTTATTGTAGGCGAAATGAATTTGAACATATTAGAAGAGGACGATGTTACTTCCAATTATTTGAACATTATGTATGAATTCAATTTCAATTATTTGATAAACTGTTCCACTAGACTACAGAGCAATACATGCTTAGCTCATATTTTCTATGAAAATTCGAAAAAAGAAATTGCCCTGTCCTCTGCAGTCTCAGAAATAGATGTAACACATCACTCTGCTACCCTTTTGGAGTTACCACTGAAACACTCAAAAATTCCAATTCCTATGAAAACCAATAACACCGTTAATGTTGTCAACTATGACAAATTGAAAAATAAACTAGAAAATCATAATTGGGCCCACTATTATTCGCTGCAAAATGTCGATGCATGCACCGATTATACGTTTTTAGAGAATTCTATCGCACGATGTTCTCTGAACATTATAGGGATTCCCTTTCGTGCGCTCCAAGCGGTAAAAAAAAAACTCGTACAAGGTTAGACATAATGAAGTGAAGAGGAAAAACTGGATTACGAAAGGTTTAGTCAAAAGTATCCATCATAGGAATCAACTATTCAAGCAATATAAGAATAATAAAAACAACGAAATATTGAAAAATGCATACATTCATTACCGAAACATGGTGAATACACTAACCAAAAATGCCAAACCCCCTACCCGGAAGAACCGGAGGCACTCCCCCATCAATGCAGCGCCAGATACTTTGTTGGTTGGGCCGAAAAAAGTAGAAAAAAAAAATTTGATTTTGAGCAAACTCAAGGACCACTAACAAGCCCTAGTGAAATGATTCTACCTAACATGGTAGAACCAGAGCTAATCGACGATATTCGGGAGTACCCCATGAATGAGACACTGCATATTACCCTCCATAATGACAGTTGACCAGCAGTTGACATCGAACGTAGTAGTAAGACACCAGCACTGTTGACAGCAGCCCGTAGGCACATTCTGCCGGGCCAACATCCTACCCCCCTTAGAAACGACAATGCGTGCTGATAACTCTACCATTGAAGGTAGTCAATATGGAATCACTATGCACCCATAGCACCCATGACTCCCTACAAAACAAAAATTTTGGCTATGCCAGGAGACAACCATCCATCCTGAGCTAATAATTTCAATAATGATCCGCAAAACTACTCATGCAGCATTCATTGCATCACCGACAGTGAAGTGAACACGGCACCCCGAGAGAAAGCCCTGCAACAGGTCTCAAAGGGGACTTCGCGAAGATGATGCACGCGTCGTAGTCTAACCTTTAGAATAAAACCACCATCCAGACATTCTAACCGTACATTGAAGCACCCACCCCAAACGAGCCGCGCACCCTCCCCATCCATGCTGCAATAAAAACCGTTGGTTATGCCGAAAAGTGATATATAAATTTTGAATCAGAGCGAACTCAAGGACCACCAAAAGCCCTGGTGAAACGGTCAAAGACCAAACCCAATTATAAACAAAATGTATTCGGGAGTACTCCATGAACGAAACACTGCGTATTACCCCTCACAATGACAGTTGAAGAGCAGTTGACATGGAACGTAGTAGTAGGACACCAGCACTGTTGACAGCAGCCCGTAGGCACATTCTGCCGGGCCAGCATCCTACTCCCCTAATGAACGACCATGCGTGCTGATAACCTCACCATTGGAGACAGTCATTGTGAAACCCTTACGCACCTGCAACCCCCACGGCTCCCTACCAAAAAAAAATATAAAAAAAAATAGGTTAAGAGGTATATACTATACCTAGCGATGTAAATTTCCCTTATAGTCTTTCCAAAACATCACCAGTGTTCTGAAACCTTCTCCCTCAGATGTCAACATTACCATACCGACAAGTACCAACCATTTGAGACCGACAGGTGTTCAAAATATGTAGTAATTTAGTACCAGCTACATCCAGTGCTTGACTAATGGTTTCAATCCGTAATAAATCAGTTCCACTTAGCAGAAAGAGAGGAGTGATGAGAGAGAAAAAACATACCTGTACATATATACATAATATATACAGTCACCAGTTGTAGGGGCAACAATTTTCTGTTTACAGTAAGTACACTATTTACAAGAACACTCTAAACTCTCTAACTTGAAGGACATCAGTAAGATGTCAAGAACCACTAGTCAGCTGATCTCTAAAATACTTGAAGCACGACCTCTCCCAGACATTACTGGAACAACCTAAGGACCACCATGATAAACCCAAATAAACCCGTACAAAGATATTCCTTAAGGAACAGTTCCAAGTACCCATAGAGAGAAAACATGACAATTTCAGAAAATGGTATGCCTGAAAACGTAGGAATACCTGTTGGAATGGTTCCTAAAGTGCCCAGACATGGGACTTCTACCCAACAGCTGGTCACACCCTGGCAGGAGTATTCTCAGGCCCCTCACTGCCGGGCCAATGACACAGACATCTATCATCGTCTTTAGTGGGTTTCAGGTCCTTGGTGTGCCAATTGCCTTTGGAATTGCCGTGTTCGTCGCGTAGTTCGTACATCCAAGGAGAGATCTTCTTATGAATGAAGAAGGGACCAACATAATGAGGTGCTAATTTACGAGAAAAATATTTAGCAGCATCAGATAAGACGTAATTCTTTTTCCACGCCAGTTGGTTTGGGAAATATTCCACATGTCGACGCCTGAGATTATACCTATCACAACTCTTTTCTCCAGCAATCTTTAAGCGTTTTTTAATGCGCTGGAACATTTTCTTGAAAGACTCATTTTTAGTCACCTCACCAGTCTGAGATCCATCCTCCTCCTTGAATACATCCGCTTTTATATAATCAGCACCAGACAACATCATATTTCGGCCAAAATTAATGAAATACGGAGTCAACTTAGTTATTTCATGTTTCGAAGTTCTAAGGGCACAAGCAGGTTGTTGGATATATTCATCCCAAGAACGATGGTTGTCGGAAACATACATAGCCACCATGGTTTTCAGGGTTCTATTCACTCGCTCAGTAGGGTTTGCACGTGGATGATAGTTGGCACTGAATTTGACTCTATACTGATATCTCTCAGCTAACCCCATTAAGTGTTTACTACGATACTGAGGACCATTGTCCGCTATAACCAAGCGAGGAACTCCGAACATCATGAACACTTCCTCTTCCAACTTGCGGACAACGACTTCAGCAGTGGCCTTTCTAAGAGGAAATAACAAAGAAAACTTGCTGAGGTAATCAGTCACGACGAGGATAAAACTATTACCCTTTTTAGACCTCGGAAGCGGCCCTACCAAACCTGTGGATATCATTTCTTATGGCCTATCCACTTTAGGGTGTGACACCATCTTGTCTGTCGGTTGTTCCTGGGACACCTTATGTGCTGCACATACAGTACACCGCCGAACAAATCTAGCAACATCACTACGCATTTTAGGCTAAAAGTACCTACTAGCAACCCGAGCAAAAGTCTTAAATACGCCAGTGTGACCTGGAGTAGGCGGGACATGTGCGGACACAATAATTTCATAACGATTCCCCTTAGTAATAACTAACTTCCAAGAATCCGCTGGAGTAGACAATTCAGAAAATTCCGTTTTGACCTTCTTGTACAGTTTGTCTTCGCTCGTTCTCCAACAGAAAAATTTGAGGGGATTTTTCCGGACTTCATCCACCATTCACTGGTACCATTTGTCTGAGTTCATCTCCGAGACTACCTGATTATCAGCTTCAACGACCTCCACAGTACCTACACCATCCACAACAGGCACACTGCGAGATAATGTATCAGGTATCACATTCTTCTTTCCTGGGCGATGAATCAGATTGAAATTGTACTGTTGGAGACGAATGGCCCAACGAGCTAGACGGCCAGTCAGATCCTTCAAGTTCTGTAACCACAGAAGGCTATGACAATCTGTACAAACAGTGAATGGGACCCCTTCAAGATATGGCCTGAATTTCTCCACAGCCCATATAACTGCCAAACACTCTCGTTCAGTAGCGGAGTGATTCCTTTCTTGACGAGTCATGGACCTACTAATATAGCTGATGACTTTGTCTCCTTCAGGGTTAGGTTGTGTCAACACCGCACCAATGCCATAACCAGAAGCATCAGTTTGCACCACAAAAATACCAGAATAGTCAGGACAACTCGATATAGGTGCTGACACCAAGCACTCTTCAATCCGACGAAAAGCAACGTCACACTCTGACGACCAGTGAAATTTCATACTTTTTCGAAGGAGAGCTGTAACAGGAGAAATCATGGTGGAAAAATCAGGGATGGAACGTCTATACCAAGAAAAAGTACCAACGATACGTCGGACCTCCGTGACACTGGTAGGAATAGGCAACTCTAACATGGCCTTTACTTTATCAGAATCAACATGAAGACCATTCCTATCTATAACATACTCTAGATATTTCATCGCTGGTCTACAAAATTGACACTTGTCGGTACTTATCGTGATGTTGGCCTCTCTCAACCTACGGAAAACTTCGTCTAAAACCCTTATATGATCTTCGAAGGTTTGGGTGCAAATAACCACGTCGTCCAAATATACAATAACATGGGGTTCCAAATCGTGCCCTAAAACATTGTCGATGAGGCGCTGCCAAGTAGCAGGAGCATTATGTAGCCCAAAAGGCATTCTCTTAAATTGGAACAACCCACGATTTGGTACCGTGAAAGCTGTATACTGGCGTTCACAGCTACAGGTACCTGCCAATATGCTGATTTTACATCAAGACTGGACAGATACTTTGCATCACGAAGCTTATCAAGGGTATCAGCTACCAAGGGAAGGGGATAACTATCTCGAACAGTGACAGAGTTGAATTTCCTATAGTCAACGCAGAATCGGAAGGAACCGTCTTTCTTCATGACCAATAATATAGGGAAAGACCATGGACTGTTCGACGGTTCAACAATATCCAACTCCAACATCTTTTCCAATTCTTTGTCGATTTGTTGTTGTACTATGGGATTAACTCTGTAGAATATCTGCTTGATAGGGGCACTTGTCGTCACAATCACATGCTCAGCTTTGTTGGTACACCCTAATGCTTTACCCATGAGGGATACATTCCTATCATCAACTGCCTGTAATCTCGTCTGCTGCATTGGGTTGAGCTCCGTTTGACTATGTACATAACCATAGAATTCAAGGCCACTGGTTCTTCCGAAAAATGCCATTCATTATGGCGCAGGTCTAGAACAATTTCCATTATCTTCCAAGAATCTGCTCCCAAAATTAGTAGATGCGCCAACTCCGGAACAACAATTGCCTCTACTAACCGGAGACTATCCCTCAATGAAATGGGAAGAGCCACTACGCCAATACTATGAATTATTTTCCCATTCGCAACTGTACAAGTACTCGTCCTATTCCTATCAACAACAAGTCCCAATTCCTTGATAATTTTCATACCCTCACCCCCTAAAATCGTACGAGATGCGCCACTGTCCAAAAGTCGAAGCATTGATTTACCCAAAACTTCTATTTTCAAATAAGGCCGTTCATCACCTACAGCATGATCTGAAATAAAATCCAAAACGACTTGAAGTTTCTGGACCGAAAATTCAGTTTGGACACAATCCAGTCGGTCTACTGGGAGTGTCCTCTGCCGTTTTCCTGCCTGGAGCAATCTGGACAGTCTCTGACTGTGTAACCCTCTTTCTTACACCGGTAGCAATATCTACCTCTATACTTGGCACATCCAACAGCCCTGTGACCAGGCTGATTACAACGGAAACAAATTATGTCCCTAGACTGATTTTCCCTTGGCTGATTTCGAGAAGAAGATGGCTGTTCCACAGCCTCTACAAATTCTTCCTGGACACCTACATAGGCGAGGTCTGGTTCCAGAACACTGACTTTTCTATTGCCTCAGAGAGACGACACGTTAACCTCTTGAAGTACCCTGCCATAACTGCCAAGTAAATGCCTATGGATTCGTCAGGACCCTGAGTACGCTTCTTAATCTCCTCAAGCAGTTTCTCACCATAATCTTCGGACTGAAATTCTTCACTCAAGAGAGCTACCAAATCGTCTCAAGAATTTACGTCATGCCTGTAAGCCAAGTAGAATTGGTAAGCGCGTCCACAAAATAAATCAATCCCACTTTCCAACAACAACTGCTTATGCACGTGACGCGCTAAACTCAACTCTTCCACTCGCTCGAGAAAAGCACTTAGGGAGATTCCTTCTCGATCCCCTGAAAACTTGAGGTCCCATTTACTAACTTGACTAACACCACCTGAATGACCAGTAGGAGAGGGTGAACTAACCGTAGCAGTCGGAATACGTGGCCTCGCAGAAGCAGCACTAGTAGAAGGCATGTTAGTTTGCAACCCTGCACGGAAGGAATGTTCATCCGGACCTATCGTTGTACCTGTGTTCGTCTGGACACCATCAAATTGGCTTGCCTTCACATGCAGGATATCGAGTAGTGACAGTGTCTTTGCTATGAATTCCGAACGTTTTGTCAACACCTCCCCACTAGCTGCCTCTGGAATATTGTCGGTACGTCCCAATACATGTGTTAATTTGGACTGATATTTCTGAAATGCGCCACTAGAGAGAGAGTTATCAAATTGACCAATATTCGAATTCAATGAAACCAACTTTTGTTCAATAACCAACAGATCCTCCTCCACCGTGGAAGGATAAGCAGGATACTTGAAACTTTTCCCAGATTCCTCTAATGGGATGGCCATCGACAGACTATGACGCATCTCCTCAACTGTGCCAGTCGCAATGCCGCGTATCCGCAACTCGTATGTCAACTTATCTTGGCCTGACCTATTGACTACCATTCGACGAGCCATGGTAACCCACAAACAATCTCAATCAATCCCAAGGAGAAAACAAAAATTCCACAACTCCAGAATATTGTTGCCCAAGAAATATTTGCAAATGATCCCACCAAATAACACGCAAGTTATCAACAATCGATTATATCCCACAAAATGAGGATAGTCGTTGAATAATCTTTGAAAATACCACACAGACTTAAATTGTACAAGTAACACCAGTCATTATTATTGAATATTGTGAAAAAAAAATTTTTCCCGAATAATCCTCGAAAATACCACAACAACTTCAATTATAATGACTGATGGCAATTATACTAGAAGATGTTGGAAAAAATAGCAAGTTCTTTGAAATAAGTGATATAACACAAAGTAACGATGGTCGTTGAATAATCTTCAGAAATACTACACCGACTTAGTTCGTATAAGTGGAATCAGTTATTTTTGAAAATCAAAATAAAATTCACAAATTATCCTCAAAAAAACCACAACTACTTCAATTATAATAACTGATATCAACTATACTCAGAAGATATTCAAGGTAGTATATGAAATTATGTGTGAAAATATTGTCACGACCATTGGGGCCTTCCTCCCCGGCTGCGTGATCTTAGGGGGTTATGCTTGGCAAGCAAGAGGGTGTCCTAACTACCACACTCTCGTAACTCGATTGTGGCAAGGAAAGGGTGCATGTTTTGTTTAACATAAATTTAAGTTTTATTGAACGATCAAAAAACAGTGAACAAGTGAGCAACATAAAAAAGGTTGAGTGAGACAAAAAAAGTTAAGTGAAGTGACTAAATTAAAGTGACCCTATGGCTACACCTTCTAGTGAAATCCTACATCTCTGGATCTAACTACCAACGTGGTTGGAGACAATTACAGGGGCTGTACAAGGTAATGAAACAGTTTTTGATTCAAAAATGTACTTACATCGTCCATACAACAATCGCTGCTCCGGCAGGGGAGGAGATGTGTGTCATGGCGTTGACGTCTACTCACTCACTAGTGTGGTTACCCAAAAAAAACAGCCGTACTCGTAATCAACGTCGTACCGTGTCTGATTGTTCGATTGTCTGATTGTGATTATTCGATTGTCCCGGAAAATCTATACTTCAATTGTTTTATAGGCGATACTTGCCGAGTTAGCAGAATCAGCAATAATCGTACCTATCGAGTTCATTACCTCATAGGTGAACTTTCAAGTCCGATGAATTCTGCCGGAAAAGCTTACTAGGTTCATGTCTGTGAAATTTGAACCGGGTTTGAATTACATATGTTATGTGAATGACTTTGGATATTATCTACTGAGGACTTTGATTTTCTTATGGATATTTCTTAATAAATTGATTGAATGGTTCCTTTGGTATACCAGGTGTGACACGTCTCCTCCCCTCCGAAGAAGCTGCCCCAGCTCCTAATAATGAATTGCCTGACTGCCTATTCATGTGTGAAAAACAAAACAAAACCAATATAAATATACAAGTATATAAAACAGAAAAATCATACCAAAATTCAAATATAGATGAATGAAGTTCAGTTTTATTAACGCAAAAACAAATTTGAAAAAAATCATATATAAAATTCTGAATCAGTTGACAATAATTATTGAAACGAAAAACAACAAAAAAATAATAATAATCAGAGAAAATATGAGTTTATGCTAATGTTCCACAAAACCAGTTTCTACACTGAGCACTTATCAGTTCCGCACTGAGTCCGGCACTGTCCAATTCTCAATGCTGCTATCCCATGGCAGGTCAGTCAGTTAAACCACAACTGTGGTTAAACGGACCTACCCATTGTCCGCTTCGGCGCTACCATCGACATCAGAACCAAGGAACGTTTCGTGCTGCCTGTGAAGGTTACGGCCCATGGCTATCCGTGCGTCGGGGAGGGGAGCGGTCGGAATCCTCGACCGTCTTTTGCTGCCGCTGGCGCTGCTTATTCCCCACTTCCCCAGCTGCCTGGTCGACTTTTCTATTGAGTGTTCTGGGGAGTCTGTGCTCTGTTCGGGAATATGACTTGACAATTTCGACATACTTTTCTTCCTTTTGTATCTAGTGGGCAGATGGTTGGCTGTTGGCTATGGGCTATCACTGCTATCAGGGTTAGTAGTACTGTGGTACTGTGGTAGGGCTACTATTTGCTGCTTCTGAAGACAATTTCATACTGTTGTGAGGAGGTTACGGCGCCAATTCGGAAGTGAAATGTGGAAATTCATGAAAATGTTCCAGCGAGTTGAAAAAGAAAAAAAATTGACATAACAATTGACACATTTTCACTAGTGTTCTTTGTTTCGATTTGATAGGAACTTGATAGGAAACAAGAAAATATTTTTTCTCCTCTTCCGGATCAGAAGATACCTGACAGACTGACACAACAAAATCCATTTTTGTGGTCTCGCCCGGTTGCTCATCGCGTCTGTCATTCCTTATGTTCCGTGTTCTGTGACACAGTCAAACATAACCACAGATTATCTCGTACCTCAAGATCTGTTGCTTCCGTTGAGAGAAAAACATCTGCATCGACAGATTTTTTCTTGCAGAATCTTGCATCTCTGAATCAGCATTTTTCGGTTTTATCTCGGTCCGCAAAACAACGCCCTAACACCAGATTCCGTTTGCGTGTTCGGTACGGTTTTTCGGTTTGTTTGAATCTATTTTTGATTCCTGGTGGGTTTTGAGGGTACCTAGTTGCTTATTTCGGTTAGTGATTCCATAATATGACAGTGATGATGAATACTAGTGCATTCATGTGATTATAACTGGTCTGCTACTACATCTCAGGATATTCTGCTTGGTAAGCGCATTTCTTCCTCCATGATGGCTTCTTTTAAAAAAGTGTCCTTTTGTTTCTCCTAGGTTTGGATATGCAGGACTTCCTCTGGCTGACTTTATGCTGCAGCCGCCTGGCTAGATCATAGTTGACTTTTTGGCCCCCTTGCCTTCTGGTACCCCTCTGTAGGATGGTTTGGGAGCTGATACATTATTGTAAGTTTATACTTATCACGTTTTCAATTCATTTATTGTTCTCTCCTGTGCCTATGTTTCCTTATTCTCACATTTCATGTCCTTTATTTGTAGGTTTCCCCGTATGTCGCAGTCATTGCCCTTCAGAGCTTTCAGCCTCCTGTGTCGAACAACTCAATAGGTGGTGATACTGGATGGATAGTGTTTATTGGACAGGGCTGCTCGTGCTTCGGTCTGACGTGCGGTTTGTGGCTCACATGGAACAATAGAAAAATTTACAGCAGTAAGTGTACTTTTATTTTTATATAAACGATACCCATTTTTGACTATACTACATACCCATATTGAATCTACATTTACATTTTTCTTCACAAAATACCTACCCATAGTGACATACCTGAATAAATTTTACCTATAGTTCTTCATATGACCACCTAGTACCTGGATTACTGCCCTGTTATCTTTTGTTATTTGAGAACTGTCCCTACTCTCTATTATCGTGATATGTTTTCTATCTCATTCATTTATGTTTTAATAGTTCTTCAAAATCTAATAAAAAGGGTTCTCCCGCTAACTCATCTTCAACTCTTCATCTTTTGACATTTCTTCCATTATATTATTCTCTATCCAAATGTCTTAATTCGATAGGAGGAACGTACTTGGATATCTAGACTCCAGTAAAAACATTCTCCAGTTGGGTATAGGTATGCAGTGAGGTTATCGACAACAAATATATACTGAAAGCTTCATTTCGAACTTATTATCTTGCTTTTAACACATTCACATATATAATGTACATATAACTCGAATTTCCAAATCAGTACCTTGCTTTCATTCGAATCAAATTGTGAAGGTATCTATAAGAAAACAACTACTTTCCTGGCTAATACCATCGATGACTATTGAATTACATCCTCTAGATATTTACAAAAATCTGATTACTTCCACATTCACTCTTTGTACGTACTGATTTCATTGCATTCCTCTGCAATAACTCGATTGCTACACATCTTTAAATCTTGCATGACAACTTTTTGTCATGCCTTGGCCTTAAGGGTGAGTATTCACTAATATTTCAAGTTTCCTCCATACCTCCCTATAGCCGAACTGTTCAGTAACCATCACTAAACTCAGTAAAAAAAATTTCTCAATTCATCTCATAACTCAAATCTATCTATAATTCTCTCAAAATAATATCTCCTTTTCATAACATATAGTACATAACTTACGTGTTATGTCTTGGCCGAAGGGTGAGTTTTCACTATTGTACTTGACAAAGCATCTGCCAAACGTCCCTAGCCGAATTGTTTAGTAGACCTTACTAAACTCATGGTAAAATATATTTCATGACGTCTTATAACTCGAATCCATCTATACCTCTCTCAAAATAATATCTTCTTTTTTATACATAGTACATAACTCTTGTGTTATGTCTTGGCCGAAGGGTGAGTTTTCACTATTGTACTTGACAAAGCATCTGCCAAACGTCCCTAGCCGAATTGTTTAGTAGACCTTACTAAACTCATAGTAAAATATATTTCATAACGTCTTATAACTCGAATCCATCTATAACTCTCAAAATAATATCTTCTTTTTTATACATAGTACATAACTCTTGTGTTATGTCTTGGCCGAAGGGTGAGTTTTCACGATTGTACTTGACAAAGCATCTGCCAAACGTCCCTAGCCGAATTGTTTAGTAGACCTTACTGAACTCACAGTGGAATCATAATGAAATTCTTCTTAATAATCTCCAATATACCATTAATAATTCATTTATCTCTCTTATTATATTCTCAATTTCATTCTCTCATCATTCAATTCAAATTCAACAACTTGCTTCAATATAATATATCAAGGTACCAATGTCTTATAAAAAATAATCTTCTGAAGAATGACTCTTGTTTGTGTTAACAACAAAAATAATATCTTTTAAATTTCAAAATTAGCAAAAATTATCATACTTATACGTAACCTCCTGTATACCTATAATCAAATTACTCCAAAATGTGAAAAATACCTCATTATAAATTGAAAATACCATAATTCCTTTCAATATATTCAACAATGAATTCAAACGGAACTAAAATCGTAGAAGAGTAGGGTTTCAGAATTGATTGCCACAATTCGAAATTCGTTATAAAAAAATTATCAAATTTCCAAAAAAAAAAAAATCATCTGGAAACTATTTTTCATGACATCATTACAAGAAAATAATCAAAATCAAAAATTTTGAATCCCTCTGTATTTCAAAAAGTGACTTCAGATGACGCTTGCTTTTTCCAGATTGGATATGAAACATTCAGCAGTCAGCTGTGCAAGGTACAGTATATTATTCACGGAATATCAGCGCATCGTTTTTATGTTTCGTCAAGATGTGACCTTCATGAAATATGATATCTTACAACAACAATGCAGTGATATCTGTGTTACCTATCTCGTTTTCATCTCCAGCAAAATGAATCAAATGTAGGTCACGCTGGGCATGTCTTGGATTGTAGAAACTGAACATATCATATTTTCGTTGCTGAATTCAAAAATAAATACTTAATCGAAGAAAGATAGTATTGGCAAATGCTGATTGTTGTGGAAATTGCTATATCTTAACTTGAAAATGTGAACTGAAAAATAAATTTCTTCGAAATAAACATTTGATTTTGAATTATATTCTATACTTAATTAAAAGTAATCTTGAATAATTAAGAATATTATTTTGCCAATCTGGGTATCTATTGGTCATTTGAGCAGTATTTCAATACAAGAGGTTGAATTATTTATACAGGGTGATCATGATATGGTGAGGAGAAGCTGAGACAAATACATTCATACTTCTTCATCTTCCTCCTCACCCGAATACAAAAAGGTTGGAGTCCATGGGTGGTTGTAGGGTAGTATCCTACTATAATGTACCACGTCAGTTTTATTTTTTGCCATGGGTCCTAGATTCACCTCGTAATCTTCTTCGTCGATTCTCCTCGAAATATAGTACGGTCCAAACCACCTCACACTTGTTTGCCCTTGACCCTTCAAATACACCACCTTTACCTCATCCCCTGTGTTGAACACACTCAACTTTCGAGGACTTATTCCAACCGAGGTGCCTTGTGTGGACGTTAAAACCAGGTTTGGATCATTTTGTGTCTTGATTCCTTCGGATTTCTCCGGAAGACAGTTTGAGGCCGAATTAAATTCATTTTCCTCATTGGTTTTTTCGTCCCTGTACTCCGATGGTGGTGGAAGCAACTCATCGTCATCGAAAAAGATGAGGTCTTCTTCATTGGACGAGATCACGGGCAACCCGTTATCTTCGAAAGAGATCAGGTCTTCAACATACGGAGTGGTTAATGAAATTTGACTATTTTTGCCTGGTCGCGATTTCCATGAATCTTCAATTTGAGACAAGGCCCCCATGTCCAGTATTATTCTAGATTTCTTATTGTTGATTAGAGCAGTTATTGTCAATATATTGTAATTGCGAGAGTTTCGGATAAGTGCCCCATCAATGGATAGGACGACACCGGGGTCTAGTTGGGGCGTCCACCCCCATTTGGGTGTCTAGGGGTACTCATGCAAACAGATGCGTGGTGGCCGATTTTCCCACAAGAGTAGCATCTAGGTCGGCCGTTAATTGTCCTGGTGTTTGGAATATACTGGGGGTTGGTGGCTCCTTGACTGTAGTGAGGTATTTGGGTGAAGTTGTTTTGATGATGATTTCCGACAGCTCTATTGTTACTCGGCTGATTTTCTAGACCATATCTTTTTTGATGGTTATTTTGCGGTTGATTTTGTCGATACCTGTTTGTATGAAGTTTTGGTGTTGCCGCTGAGGGGAAAATTGTTGTCTCTGCTGGAAGTTATTAAAACTCGGGGGGTTGCTTCTGTGCTGAAAATTGTTTGCAGGTTGGAATTGATAGTTATTACCCTGTTGAAACCGATTATAGTTATTTCTTGGTCTGAAGTTCGCTCTTGGTTGGGAGTTTGGTTGGTAGCTCGGTTGGAAGTTATTTTGTTGTATTTGAAGGTTCTGTTGATTGAATCCGATTGGATCCGTAGCAGTTGCCAGAGGAATATAATTCAACGAGGAGTTAGTCATGACATCATCCAATTTATTGACAATACCTTTGAAATCATCCATGGTCATCCTGTCTGTACGGATAAGGCGGTACGCACCATATACGTTAGGTCTTATCCCGTTTTCGAAGAATTTACAAAATTCCTCTGGGTTTAAGGTGGGGTCATATTCGTAAAAAAGAGTTTTCAAGTCATAGAAGTATGCCTTAATTGACTCGTCGTCTCCCTGTTTCCGGTGTAGCAGGCGTATTTCCAGGTTCCTTTTCAAATCCCCATCCCCAAATTCGGCGATAAAATCAGTTTTGATGTTTTCCCATGTTTTTTGGTTATTTGCTGCGACCTCCGTATATATTTTGTACCAAAATGTTCGCTGCCCCTTCTAGGAATGTTCCAAAGTAATAAATTTTGAGTTTATCGTCCCATCCGTTCGCTATAGCAGTCCTGTCATAGCTTGTTATGATGGTATTTGCATTCCCTTTCGATGGGTTGAAAGTTTGGGGTGAGATGAAATTTGGAATCGCCGCTATCTTTGCTGCCGCCAAAGCTTCGTTAAGGGTGGTATCGGCCATGTTTTGTGTCTGCGGATGATCGGTATGGGGTTCTATCAAGGGGTGTTTGGAGGGATGTTCGTAGGGCTGTTCGTCTAGAGATATGAGTCTATCGACTCTAGGCCCTATTATCTGAACTCTAATTTCTTGCTGTTTTGCTCAATAAATATAAGAAAAAAAAATGGAAAAAAAGAAAAATTATAACTCATCCCCAAAAAGTTCTCTAGATTTCTGCTGTATCCTCTGTCTGAAAACCAATTTTTTTACCATAGAAGTGGTTAATAACGACAAGGGTATTTTCACAATTAAATTCTTCACAATTTTCGATTTTTGGGACTGTTTAAATCTCTTAATTAACAATCTTTGACGTTTACCACGGTTCCTTCGTGGCATAGTGAAAAATAATCGAAAATAATAATGATGATACCTGAATGAATTATGCTGTGTATGTTGCTAACCAGCCTGATAGCAGTTTTATCCGCACAAGCACATGGTTCACAGCATCAGCGCATAATACAAAATATGTTTTTGAAAAGAATATTATGTTATGGTAGTTTCCACCAGCCTGATGGCAGTTTTACCCGCACAAGCACATGGTTCTCACCGCCATTGCATAATATAAGAATGAGTTTGTGTTTGAGAGTGGAAAATATCAGCTTGATGTGTGCACAGACTTTTGCTAACTATTAACTCTGAGAGTTGAATAGGTAGCCCGTCTATATCAGTACAAACGTATAATATTTTATCACTCATTCGCAGTTCCTCAATTCCCTAATTTCCAAAAAAAAAATATTATGTTTTATTAACTATTATATAAATTGAGCATCTACTATTCCACGTTATTGAGCAGGAAAAAAAAATTAATAATAATAAAAAAACTGATATTTTTCTATGCTATTTTACTTAGGTCCATTATGAAGAATGGAGCCTCAGGATTCGAGACAAGGCGCCTCCACCATGTGTCACGACCATTGGGGCCTTCCTCCCCGGCTGCGTGATCTTAGGGGGTTATGCTTGGCAGCAAGAGGGTGTCCTAACTACCACACTCTCGTAACTTGATTGTGGCAAGGAAAGGGTGCATGTTTTGTTTAACATAAATTTAAGTTTTATTGAACGATCAAAAAACAGTGAACAAGTGAGCAACATAAAAAAGGTTAAGTGAGACAAAAAAAGTTAAGTGAAGTGACTTAATTAAAGTGACCCTATGGCTACACCTTCTAGTGAAATCCTACATCTCTGGATCTAACTACCAACGTGGTTGGAGACAATTACAGGGGCTGTACAAGGTAATGAAACAGTTTTTGATTCAAAAATGTACCTACATTGTCCATACAACAATCGCTGCTCCGGCAGGGGAGGAGATGTGTGTCATGGCGTTGACGTCTACTCACTCACTAGTGTGGTTCCTCAAAAAAAAACAGCTGTACTCGTAATCAACGTCGTACCGTGTCTGATTGTTCGATTGTCTGATTGTGATTATTCGATTGTCCCGGAAAATCTATACTTCAATTGTTTTATAGGCGATACTTGCCGAGTTAGCAGAATCAGCAATAATCGTACCTATCAAGTTCATTACCTCATAGGTGAACTTTCAAGTCCGATGAATTCTGCCGGAAAAGCTTACTAGGTTCCTGTCTGTGAAATTTGAACCGGGTTTGAATTACATATGTTATGTGAATGACTTTGGATATTATCTACTGAGGACTTTGATTTTCTTATGGATATTTCTTAATAAATTGATTGAATGGTTCCTTTGGTATACCAGGTGTGACAATATCATCAAAAGTTTTTCAACATTGAAAAAAAAAAATCCAAATATAGAAGAGGCAAAAGTATTCTTGAGTTGAAAATGTTTCCCAAAAAAACTAAATCCACGTTGGTGCGCCAAAAATGCGACCTACCTCAACGCTCTAAACACTTAGTCGCATATAAACCGGCTGTCAGAATGACAGACTGGTAGTTTACCGCTCGCTACAGTGGAGATGGGGGGGTTCGATAAGAAGAAAAATCGTAAAAAAGAATTCTCAATTAAAATGGGCGCCAGATAAATTTACCCCTGGCAAACACCCTTCGTTACTGATCAACTCACCAAATTTACCAAATTGAGTTGATGAACAAGAAAAACAACTCGGTATATCTATAACAACTTCAGTTCAATTATAGAAAAACCAATCATACAAGACCTCAAATTTCAAGGTTCACGAATACTTATGCCTTCAATGAACAGTAGTCCTCATCAATGGAAATGATAACAATTTACTTAAATGATTCAAACCCTGATCCACTGTCTCACTTGAGAAACGAAATAAAGTTCACCCTATATGATAGGGTATGTGGTTCACCAGCGCTGGTTTACCTAAATGGGTAAAATATATGAGAGGTGTGGAATCAGAAGTGAACACTCAATGTAAAATAAAAAGAATGATCTATATCATAATGATAATAAGTAATTGAAATTTGAATATGTTCCCCAGTAAAAATGATGAATCAAATTTCAAAGGTAAATTCCCAGTGGTAAAAACTTGCGTGCAATCCCACGAATAAAAACTTGCGTGCAATCCCACGACGAAGTCTGATGTCTACAAGTCAGTTGCAGACTGCTGGAATGGTTTTGCAAATGTCTGCGACTAGCAGAAGATGGTAACTGCAGTCCAAGTTCGGCTGATGCTGGTTCGAATACAGCAAAGGTAAACCTGGGCCGAACGACCAGGAATCTTATGCCTCCAGATTTTAGCACCAAGCACAACGTGAGATATAAGCAGACTTATGCCATAAGGAAAAAAACCCGAGTGTCAGTGGGGTTTGTTTCCCCTATAACCTACAAGGTATCTCAGGCTTACTATATCAGCCCTAGGGCTCCCTTTAGTGGAGATGTTTGAGGTGAAGTTATGTTATAATGGTTATATATTTCAAGTCTTCTTGATAGCTGGCTGTCAATGCGATCGATGTATTCACAAATATGGACGTATTTCAGTTATTTTTGGTCAGAAACGATTGCTAAGATGCAAATTTGATGAGCTATAATAAGTTTGACGCTAATAATTCAATTTCAAATTGAACGTAGCTGATTACTGAAGGTATTTTAGTTTCTTCATATCCACCATACGTAACAAAAAATCAACCAAATGAGAAATTTAGTTCCTAAACCCCAACTGCAGAAGGAAAATGGCGTTCTTTTGTTGAAAGTTTGTTTTTCAAATTATATTTTAATGACTTTTATGAAAGATAAATAGATGTATATGGAGAAAGGATGGTAGGAATCTTCTTAAAATTTTGTGTCAATCAATTTTTTGTTTTATGATGAATAAGAAAATCATTGATGAAATATCTAACAGAGAACAACTACTTTTCAGGCAAATACCACAGGATATTCATAACTGGCAAATATTGGAAATAACCCAATTCGAAAAAATGTTCATTTGAAACAGAAAACAACTACTTTCCTGACTAATACCCCAAAATATAAATAAAAAAGCAGTAAATAATAATATTGTTACTATGACAATAGGCATAAAACCGATAAATCATCATTATTTTAATGCGATATTGATTCTATTAATATATCATAAAAATATAACCAGTGCAAGTATTTTTCTACCTACGACAAAAAGAGTACAAACTACTCACAAATGTTTTTATTCACATTGACTGTAAGATCATATCATACAGAAGAAAATCCTGATGAAAGCAAATCCCTGTTATGGTAGGTACCTAATGGTAATAAAAAATCAGTATCCGGTAAAATTGATATACTTTTTTCAATTGGGAGACAACAAAAAATGTATCATTGAACTGAACTAATTTTTATTCTAGTAAGAATACGAAGATTTTCTGCAAATCACTGTTATGGTAGGTACCTAATGGTAACATGAATTCAGTACCCGGTAAAATTGATATACTTTCCTTAGTTGGGAGACAACAAAAAATGTATCAATGAACTGAACCATTCATGAATAGAACGAACAAGTACCGCCACATGAGAAATGTTCATAAAGTGAAAGACTTTTCCATCCAATTTGTTCACCCTTGTCCTAGGAATAAAGTATAACTGATTAGCGAATGATCATTGAAGGGTGTGCCGGAAAAAATCAGAGGGCTCCAGAGGGCTTCTTCTCAGACACCATAGCGTAGGCAATGCAATAATGGAGGTAGCGGCAGATTTGAAATATAATGTTTTCCTCTATCTAAGAAAAAATTTTTCATTAAAGGTCATAGGCATCTGAACAAAAAAGTATTTTTCGTGATTCGATCTCCGAATTTTTTCCACATGGTTGACTGTTGCGACCGGGGTTGTGGGGGTATTTTAGAATTATATTTTCGATATTTTAAGCCGTTCTCGAGATATTTGCGGAATGTCCCGACTCTTAAACGTTGACAATGAAGAGAGTAATCTAATCAATAAGTAGAAATTACTTTCTTGAAGTCGAATTGTTTTTGTTCTTATCAAAATTGAATGATTCGCAGTTTTATACATTTTGTCATTTTGAAATAAAGTAGTCTACTTTTTGATGGCTTCAAATACCATGATAGTGAAATGAAATAACTATTTTATTATGAAAATGGATTTTTTTATCTCTTGGAGCGCACGAAAGGAAATTCCTATGATGTTTGTAGAACATCGTGGGAGGAGAGGAGGTAGGTATACGATTTTTCTTGAACTTTTGGGAGTTATAGGTTCTTGAAAATACTTCCATTGGCAAAGAATCTAGAAGCTTTGAGATAATTACCTCATTATAAAAATAATAGATTAAAAAACGAATATTTCTCAATTTTTTCGTCATTTTGGAACATTTGACTCAACTTCACCTTTTAGCCAGATTCAGGTTGAACCTTATGGGTCAATTCCAACTCATCATAATAATAGCTTGTGAAAAAGTAACAATATGCCTGCAGTTATAACTGAAATAATTCGAAGAAGTTTATTATTAGGAAATCGGTATGTAATTCTGTTTTGAAAAATGCTTTTTAGTACTGATCTATTTGTGGAAATACACTAATTCTACCATATCAAAAAATCTTCCCAAATACCTTTTTTATTGAAGGCAATTCAATGTTTTCGAAGATAATAAACTTCATTCGTATGTATGATACTTAGTCGTAGAAAAATAAGCCCAAAAATCGTCTATTTGGTGCATCAATTATTTCAATGTATTTTTTAAGAAAATATCATTGTTAATCGAAACATATATATAGAATGGACTATCTACCCATTCAAGACAAGCAGAGAATATTGTCACTCCGAATTATTCGTAATTAATATATTATGTAGTTAGTATTGAGACGATATCAAGAAACCAAATGTTTCCTACATAGGTCCAATGAATCGACCGTAAAATTTGAACCTTCCTCAATTTGGAAATGTTCAATTCCATGACTGGCAATTCGGTGTTTGCGAATATAATGAACTTCATTCGTATGTATGATACTTGATTGTTGAAAAATAAGCCTAAAAATGGTCTAAAATTGAGAAAATTGTTCTAAAATTGTTCTATCCGTCATTCGGTTGTTCCCTCACGAGCAACCCTCAGAAGTCTTCGAGAGTCTTGTGCGAGCAAGGAATAGATAGTATCTAGATACTAGAATCGACCTATGTATTATTTGATACTAGGTCGATTCTAGTATCAATGATTTATCGAACAGCCTGAGTCGATTCTAGTATCTTGATATTAGAATCGACATTGTCTAAACCAGAAAATATAGAGCGATTCTAGTATCCAAAAACCATAAGACTGTTTTAAGATCATTGATGTTTGAATCGACCTACGATCAAATGGAACATAAGGCTGTTCGATAGATCATTGATACTAGAATCGACCTAGTATCAAATAATATGTAGCATGTAAATTTTCATTACTGTATATTTTGTCTGATTCTATAATATTCTGTAATGCTGAGCACATCTGACAGGATATTTTGTCACAATAACATGGTTAACATTTTTCAATAACATAAATTGAACTCAATCTGCTTCATATTATTTAATTATTCTCAAACCTGATATGTGGATACACACCTGAGATTTCACACTGTACATAAAATAAAAATATAATTTCTATAAATACACTGATATCTCTTGCTATATCTGCTTTGTTGTGATCCAAGTAGAAGGATGATTCGGATGGTTTTTACAGAAACTTATCTGAAAGAGATAAATAATATAAAGTAATATGAAATACCATTTCAGAGACATTCTCATACTCACTTTTCACACTGCTATTTCCACTTGAAACTTCATCACAGTAGGACGATAGGTATTGGATTTTCCAGGAATGCTGAGGCGTATGGTTTCACCATGGTGAATCAATTAACTTCGTTTGGCATTATTTTCTTGATTGATGCATTTGATAAATTCAGGTTGATGTTTTGATTTTGTTGATCTGTTATTTCGCTTTACGTCAATTAGCTGTCGGTCATGACACCATGTCAACAGTGTCAAACTTGTCATGCGCCAAACGCCGATTCGGATTGATATGTCCTTAGATCATCATCGTCGAACCAACAAGACGAGTATTTGTGAAGAAAGGTGTGACGTCATTTTAGTCATCAATAATTCTGATTGGTTCAGATAGTCATCTGGGAAGAATCAAGTCTCTGGAGGGAGTAGCGATAACGTCTTTTATATTGGATATTCAAATTTTCCGCCAATTTGAAAAACGGAAACCGTTAAGTTGTTCTCGAAGTTTCTGGAAATTTGGAGAAGGGATTTCCTTTCTGGTCGTGAGACGAGAGCTCACTTCAGAAAATTCTTCGTGGTGGTCAAGTGCCATTTTTGTGGTGTGAACCGGCTTCTGAAGTCCTGTACCGCCTGGCGTTCTGGATCACATCAGGATATCCTGGATTTGCTGCTGATCTACAAGGACTGCTGGACTCTACAGATTTCTTCTGGTTTTGGTTTAAGAGGCAGGATCTTCATGGTTCATCACCCAGGCAGCCACGTGCCTACCTTCATCGTCATTTCAATCCCTAACCCTTCATAGAAGGTGAGTCTCGCATTATTACGTTTTTTCTCTCTGCAGTCCAGAAATTCAGAACCTCATTTCATGAATTATTTAAGGGTTTTTTCACCGGGAGTTTTCTACCGGGAGTTCTACAACGGGAGTTATCCTACCAGGAGCACTATTCTTCCCAGGAGTCATTGCTCGACCAGGATCTGTTAATTCTACAAGGCCTTTTGGTGGCTATATAATAGTCTGGAATCTGGAATCTGGATATCGTCCCCTGTTTGTTCCTGATATGATGGATTTTCAAGGTGGAAATACGACAACTCTGTCAATGTCATCTCACATCAAGGGATGTGAAGTCAGCACCCCGCTCTCCGCCAATCTTCCCCTCAGAAGCTTCATTTGGTGGCACTGAAGCCATTTTTATCAAGGATAACTGGTGTAGGACACACCATACAGGTTTTTGACATAAAAATATATTTTTATTTTTCATTTTTATTCACTCATATTGCCCATTGCTAGTGTGTATAATGGACCATTTTTAAATCATAGCCAGGTCATGAATTGATGAAATCAAACATGAAAGGTACATACTTCCCCTCCACATAGTATACTATGCGCTGGTAGAATTATTCAATATTAAATATTTCTTCAAAATCTGCTATGACTATAAAAAGTCCTGACAGGAGCTTTTGATTTTTCAAGTACAATATAAAGTTGATTTATATATATTTTCATCCACATAATAGCAGGCAACAGTGTATTTTCTTAACAGGAATAGGTATCTAATATTTTTTTGATTTATGCAAATTTGTCAATACCTGTGATATATGGTCCTATCATCATAATTAAATGTTTTGGGTATTGTATATAACTGTTTTATTTGTTTATTGACATGACACTCCAACTCACAACATCTCTAAGGTAAATTTAGGTCTTTTAGTCTGGGAGAACAACTAATATTATTCATTATCTGGTTGCTCAACTTTCCAGGTAACATTTCATTTGAATTAAAAGTTGCAGTGGCGCCCCATCTTTTTTTTGTTTAACCTTATGATTGCTAGATAACTGAATTTTTGCTACTTTAACTCATTTTGATAACTCGAACCCATAGTGCCTACTGACGAAGAGCTGCCGTTCGCAATGCACCTATTTTTCATAAAAGTAGGGCTGCAAAGATGGCGCCCAACGTGGGGCCCGAGTTTTTAGTTAGGTTATTAGTAATCAACAGTTGTGAGTGTCTTGTTGATGAATGAATAGAATGTTGATGGTTTGGAAACAGCTGATAGTTTGACGGAGAGCCAGGAGAGTTGTTTTTACCACATTTTGTTTTGGTGGGTAAAAAATTTATGGGTTTTTATGAACTGAATGGTGAGTATACACATATCAGGTTTCATAATATTTGAGAATCCAGTTTTGTGATTTAAGATTTGATTAAATTAGCTGCTGCAGACAGTGCCTCAGACAATACTACGTACAGTGTTGCCACATTTAAATAATTTCCTTAGAAGTTGGAACAACAATTTTGATATTTTTGATACTTGATTTTGATTTTGAATTGATTCAAAATGGATCAAAATTTTAAAGCTAATCACTTGCTGCAGGCTGAACTGAATTATGAGTTGAGAATTCGAGGTGTAATTTCTGAACGGAATCAAGATGAAAAACGTAAAATTCTTGGAAGACTTCTGTTTAAAGAAAAACAAAGTGGTACAAATGTAATGACTTTAGTTGATGAAGCTTATAACTTTGATACAGAGCGAGTAGAAATTCAGTCCACTTTAGATTCCATAAAATCACTTATTGAAGGTTTTGAAGGTCCTTCATCAGATTCTGTTTACAAAAGAGCAACCTCTAGAATAAATCATATCAGTTTTCGCATAAACAGAATTAAGTTACAGCGGGAAGATTTAAATTATAGGGATGTATTGAATTTTAAGAATGAAGCTTATGCTACAGCCCTGCAATTTGATGCTGAATTAAATGAAAATGTTCAGGATGATGATGTTAATGTCACTATTTTAACACCACAAGCTAGTGCTTCTACTACTGCTAACACCTTCAGTAATACAATTGTGAATTCTCATAAGTCAGTTCCTGTCTATAAATTGAATATTCAATTTGATGGTGAACCAAAAAATCTCCTTTCATTTATTGAACGCATAGAAGAAGTAGCTCAGGCAAGGCATGTTAGTAAAGCTGAACTTTTTGAATCTGCTAGTGACTTATTCAGTGGTAAGGCTACATTTTGGTTTAGACAGATCAGGACACAAGTTAATAGTTGGGAAACTTTGGTCATTAAATTGAAAAAGGATTTTTTGATGTCAGACTTTGATGATGAAGTGTGGAACCAAATAAAATCACGAAAACAAGGAAGAAATGAACCTGTAGTAATTTTCATAGCTTGTATGGAAACTTTATTCAGTAGACTCAGTCGTGGAGCCGCAGAGCTCACTAAAGTTAAATATATTAAAATGGGACTACAGGGTGAATACCTTAAAAGACTTGCACTTTGTGATATTGATAGTGTTTCTACCTTGAGTACACTTTGTAAAAAGCTTGAAGAAGCTGATATTCTTAGCTTGGCATCTGGTTCACAGTCACAGTTTCAGAAACCTTTTCAATGTATGATTGATCCTGAGTTGACACATTTTTCAGATACACTTTCAAGTTCTACAACTAATAATCAGAATTTTCGGAGGAATTTTCAACCTCGAAAGAGAAATTTCAACATAAAGAAATCGAATAAAACTGTCAGTACGAATAAACAAGTTAATGTTACTAGTTCAAATTCATCAAGTTCATCAGTATTATGTTGGAGGTGTTTACAACCAAACCATACTTTTAGGAACTGTAGAGCTACTGACAATATCATCAAGAAATTTTGTTTCAAATGCGGTTGTGCAGATGTAACTTCAAGGGAATGTACAAAATGTCAGGGAAACTAGTAAGGGAGGTGAAGTATTACGACTCTTGTTTCCCTCCATTATTTAAAAGAGTCAACCCAATTTCAAGATCAAATTTTTTCAACATCAATGAATGGAATGATTGGAAAAATACTGTTAGAGATTTTTATAAAAATTATGTTTTCCATAAAAATTTAAATGTCGCACCTTTTTTTGTACAGAAGTCACGTGATAACAGACCATATATTTCTGTAAAAATTTTTGATCAGAAAGTAGTTTGTCTTTTGGACAGTGGTGCCAATGTTTCGGTTTGTGGTCAAAAATCAGTAGATTTACTGAAAAAACTTAATCTGAAATGGAATAAATCTTTTTTGAAACATGTGACAACAGTTGATGGAACTGAACGGGAAGTCAAGGGTGTTGTTGATCTACCAGTTTGTGTAGATAACATTGTTCAGGTTGTTCCAACTATAGTAGTGCCGTCACTGCCCCACTCAATTATTTTTGGAAGCGATTTTTGCAATCAGTTCAAGATCAAGATCGACTTCAAAAATAGGATTTGGAATGTGCATAGTGCAGTAACGCATAATTCTATACAGGTTGTCTCTAGTCATGTTAAAGAGATTGAAACTTCAGATTCAAGTAATTTGTCAGATTTATCTCCTTCAGAGAGTGTTCAAGCAGAACAAATTATAGAGCATTTTAAAGAAATCAGCAGTGAAAGTCGTATTGGTCTTACAGATAAAATTAAAATGACAATTGACACTGGTGATTCAAAGCCATTTCGAGTTAAGCAGTACCTTATGTCACCATTTATGTTGAAAATTTTAAATAGAGAACTTGATGACATGCTGAAGTTGAAGGTGGTTGAACCATCTCAGAGTCCCTATAATAGTCCAGTCCTTTTAGTAAAAAAGTCATCCGGTGAGTACAGATTTTGTTTTGACGGGAGAAAACTCAATGAAGTAACTAAGCACGATAGCTATCCACTACCTCGCATAGACAGAATTTTGAATTTGCTCAGAGATGCAAAATACATCTCAAGTATTGATCTACGCAAAGCTTTTTGGCAGATCCCTTTGGATGTGTCGTCACGTGAGAAGACTTCATTCAGTGTGCCTGGTAGGGGATCTTTTCAATTCACAGTCATGCCCTTTGGCTTATGTAATAGTGCTCAGACTCAGCAGAGGCTCTGTGACGCTCTATTTGGACCTAAGTTTGAACCACATATTTTCACATATCTGGATGATATAATTATTACTTCAAAAACTTTTGATGAACATGTATCACTTCTTGCTGAGGTGAAGAATATTTTAGAAAATGCAAATTTAACAGTAAATATTAAAAAATGTGAATTTTTTAAAACATCCCTTAAGTATCTTGGTTATGTTATTGATAGAGAAGGACTCCGCACAGATACTGATAAAGTAGCCGTCATGGTCAATTATTCTCGCCCTACTACCAGTACTGAAATCAAACGTTTTATCGGAATGTGTTCATGGTATAGAAGATTCATTGCAAATTTTTCAAGTTTGATAGCACCTATCTCAGGCCTCCTCAAAGGGAAAAAGAAGGGGCAACCAATAACTTGGTCTCCAGAGGCGGAAGATGCTTTTATCCGTGTTAAAAATGCTTTGATATCGTCTCCTATATTAAGTTCACCAGACTTTGATCAACCTTTTGTTATACAGTGTGATGCCAGTGATTATGGTATTGGAGGTGTTTTGACTCAGAATATTGATTCACAAGAAAGAGTTATAGCTTATGCTTCTCGTTCCTTATCTCGTGCAGAACGTAATTATACTGTGACGGAAAGAGAGCTCCTCAGTTTGATATTTTTGATAGATAAATTTCGACCTTATGTAGAAGGCACAAAATTTAAAGTAATCACTGACCACAGTAGCCTTTTGTGGATCAACAATCTCAAGGATCCTTGTGGAAGACTTGCGAGGTGGGCTGTGAAGCTCAGACAACATAATTTTGAATTAATACATAAGCCCGGAGCTTCAAATGTCTTACCTGATTTTCTGTCCAGAATTCCTCCAAGTGATTTGCCTGATGATGATCAAGAAATTTTGTTGATAGACATAAAGGCCGAAATATCGGATAAATGGTACACTTCACTTAAGAGGAGAATTTTAGAGAAACCGGAACTGTTTCCACAATGGAAAGTTTCAGGAAATTTGCTTTTCAAATTTATTCCCTCAAAGGGCATAATTCAAACTAATGAAAAAGAATGGAAGACCGTTGTTCCTAAGTCCCAAAGGAATGATGTTATTAGAAACTCTCATGATCCACCCACATGTTCACATTTTGGTTTTTACAAAACTTTTAGTAGAATTCAGGAGAATTATTATTGGCCAAAGATGCGCCCTGATATTTTGAGATACATTCGTCAATGTAAAGTTTGTCAATCACAAAAGTTAACTAACACCTCACGTTTAGGTTTAATGGGCTGTGAAAAGCAGGTAAACTTTCCTTTTCAAGTCCTAGCTGTCGATCTTATGGGACCATTTCCTCGATCACCCCGTGGATATACATATTTACTTGTAATTGGAGACTGGTTCTCGAAATATACCATTCTATGTCCCCTAAGAGACGCGACAGCACCAAACATCGTTAAATTTTTAGAAAATCAAGTGTTTTTAGTATACGGTGTACCTCAGATTATCATTGCGGACAATGGTACCCAATTCGCAGGGAAAATCTTTAAAAAGTTAACAGATACGTATAAAGTAAAAATTTGGTTTACGCCTCGCTATTCAGCGCAGTGCAACTTTGTTGAACGTAATAACAAGACAGTTGGACAAGCAATACGTAGCTATATAGTTGAACATAAGGATTGGGACAAAGAGTTATCTAAGATTCAATTTGCTATCAATACATCTGTACATGAAGTGCATAATTATGCCCCAGCATTTTTGAATTTTGCTAGAAATATTCCTCACTCAGGTAACTATTATAGTAATATATCTGATACAGTAGGGATAGAGTTAAATCCTCAAAGTAGATCTGAGTTTGTGGAAAATATTTCTAATTTAGATACAGTTTTTAAGGAAGTAAAGAATAAATTGCATCAGGCTTACCAACGAAATTCACGAGCATACAATTTGAGAAAGAAAGATTTTTCTTTTAATATTGGAGATAAAGTTTGGCGTCGAAACAAGGTACTTTCAGAAGCTGCAGTAAAATTTAGTTCAAAACTAGCACCCAAATATGTTTTGTGTGTAGTTAAAAGAAAGGTTTCACGTTTAGTTTATTCTCTGGAATATGAGAATGGTAGTCCAGCAGGAGACTGGCATATTAAGGATTTGAAACCTTATTTTGGGTCTAACTCGGACATTTCTGTCGGTTAGTTTTTTGAGATGTTTTGAGATATATTGTCGGAAATTTTTTTGAAAATTTTTGAACTTTTTTGGAAGTTTTTAGGAACTTTTTGGTAGCTACCGTGGATTTGAAAGTTCACAAAAATACCCTTGGAATGTTCTACATTGTGACATTCAGTATTTTGTATTTAGTATTTCAAATTTTTGAAATTTGAAAATTTAGCCCCTGAATTGAAACTGTTAGATTGCAACAGTTTTCAATTTTTCCCATTGCTGACGAGTAATGAGATTTTTCTTTTTGTACAGTATTTAGAGTTAGTTATGTAAATATTATGTAAATATCTCTGTTCCGGATAATTTTGGTTAGACTTTCCCGATTTTGTAAATTTACTCGATTATGAATTTTACCGACTTAGACTTCCCGATTTTGACCTCCCTTAGGATGTTTAGTACGCATAGCTACTACCCCAAGTTAATCCCTGAATAGAGGTATGCATTTGATCTTCATGGTCATATTTTTTTGGGGTAAAGGTTGGTTATCCCTGGATTATTCCTAAAGCTACCTGAACTTGGACATGTTCCCAACTAGTGTTATCACGACAGTAACACCGCTGTTATTTATCTCCACTGCGTTATGTGGACAGACATAACCAGTGATGGTCCAAATACTGTTCCATTTCTTTTTCGGTCGGGCTAAGAGCTGGTTATCCCTGGAATTGTTCCTAAAGCTACCTGGACTTGGACATGTTCCCAGCTAGTGATTCTATCACGGCAGTAACATCGCTGTTTTTTTATTTTTGCCACTGGTTATGTGGACAGTCATAACCTGTGATGGTCCATGCACTGCTCCAACTTTTTGGAAGTGATCAGCACTTTTGATGCTGATACTTCACATTTGCTGTGGGATATTATTCAATATTTGATACTTACATTTCCCACAGTATTTTTGAGTAAATTTTGAAAAGCCAAGAGCTATTTTTTGTCTGTAGGGACCTTGGAAGCGTAGGGGTCGTGGACAACAACGTGATGTGGGTCGTCATAGTTGTCTCATGACAGGTTGGGCTAACGAGATGTATGTCTTGTTGAATTTTTGTTTAGGCGGGTTCAATGGGCATATTTCTCGGAAGTACCGCTCTTTTGCTTTTGCACTTGAGTAGTCTCTAGGGACGACCTAACTCTACGTGAATAGGAATACTCCCGAACGTTTTTTGTTGAATCTTTTTGTTTCAGGTTCGGCCTGTTTAAGGTTGGTGGCCGTATGTCACTCCAGTTGAACGGTGGACAGCTGGTTAAATCAAAATTTAAAATTTCAAACTTTCTTTTTTGTTTCCACCTTGGGATTCTTCAGTGAGTTGCCTTCGTTCTTTTAGGAGTTGACATCTCACTGATTGATTCTGAATGCAATTTCAATATTTGGATACTGATATTCGTCTCGGTGATCTGAAGTACTTATCCCTCTGTATCCATTGTTGATATTGTAATTTTTTTGAAAATTTAAATCAATCCAGATTCAAATTTTTTCTTGGGAGAGAGGTGATGTAGCATGTAAATTTTCATTACTGTATATTTTGTCTGATTCTATAATATTCTGTAATGCTGAGCACATCTGACAGGATATTTTGTCACAATAACATGGTTAACATTTTTCAATAACATAAATTGAACTCAATCTGCTTCATATTATTTAATTATTCTCAAACCTGATATGTGGATACACACCTGAGATTTCACACTGTACATAAAATAAAAATATAATTTCTATAAATACACTGATATCTCTTGCTATATCTGCTTTGTTGTGATCCAAGTAGAAGGATGATTCGGATGGTTTTTACAGAAACTTATCTGAAAGAGATAAATAATATAAAGTAATATGAAATACCATTTCAGAGACATTCTCATACTCACTTTTCACACTGCTATTTCCACTTGAAACTTCATCACAGTAGGACGATAGGTATTGGATTTTCCAGGAATGCTGAGGCGTATGGTTTCACCATGGTGAATCAATTAACTTCGTTTGGCATTATTTTCTTGATTGATGCATTTGATAAATTCAGGTTGATGTTTTGATTTTGTTGATCTGTTATTTCGCTTTACGTCAATTAGCTGTCGGTCATGACACCATGTCAACAGTGTCAAACTTGTCATGCGCCAAACGCCGATTCGGATTGATATGTCCTTAGATCATCATCGTCGAACCAACAAGACGAGTATTTGTGAAGAAAGGTGTGACGTCATTTTAGTCATCAATAATTCTGATTGGTTCAGATAGTCATCTGGGAAGAATCAAGTCTCTGGAGGGAGTAGCGATAACGTCTTTTATATTGGATATTCAAATTTTCCGCCAATTTGAAAAACGGAAACCGTTAAGTTGTTCTCGAAGTTTCTGGAAATTTGGAGAAGGGATTTCCTTTCTGGTCGTGAGACGAGAGCTCACTTCAGAAAATTCTTCGTGGTGGTCAAGTGCCATTTTTGTGGTGTGAACCGGCTTCTGAAGTCCTGTACCGCCTGGCGTTCTGGATCACATCAGGATATCCTGGATTTGCTGCTGATCTACAAGGACTGCTGGACTCTACAGATTTCTTCTGGTTTTGGTTTAAGAGGCAGGATCTTCATGGTTCATCACCCAGGCAGCCACGTGCCTACCTTCATCGTCATTTCAATCCCTAACCCTTCATAGAAGGTGAGTCTCGCATTATTACGTTTTTTCTCTCTGCAGTCCAGAAATTCAGAACCTCATTTCATGAATTATTTAAGGGTTTTTTCACCGGGAGTTTTCTACCGGGAGTTCTACAACGGGAGTTATCCTACCAGGAGCACTATTCTTCCCAGGAGTCATTGCTCGACCAGGATCTGTTAATTCTACAAGGCCTTTTGGTGGCTATATAATAGTCTGGAATCTGGAATCTGGATATCGTCCCCTGTTTGTTCCTGATATGATGGATTTTCAAGGTGGAAATACGACAACTCTGTCAATGTCATCTCACATCAAGGGATGTGAAGTCAGCACCCCGCTCTCCGCCAATCTTCCCCTCAGAAGCTTCATTTGGTGGCACTGAAGCCATTTTTATCAAGGATAACTGGTGTAGGACACACCATACAGGTTTTTGACATAAAAATATATTTTTATTTTTCATTTTTATTCACTCATATTGCCCATTGCTAGTGTGTATAATGGACCATTTTTAAATCATAGCCAGGTCATGAATTGATGAAATCAAACATGAAAGGTACATACTTCCCCTCCACATAGTATACTATGCGCTGGTAGAATTATTCAATATTAAATATTTCTTCAAAATCTGCTATGACTATAAAAAGTCCTGACAGGAGCTTTTGATTTTTCAAGTACAATATAAAGTTGATTTATATATATTTTCATCCACATAATAGCAGGCAACAGTGTATTTTCTTAACAGGAATAGGTATCTAATATTTTTTTGATTTATGCAAATTTGTCAATACCTGTGATATATGGTCCTATCATCATAATTAAATGTTTTGGGTATTGTATATAACTGTTTTATTTGTTTATTGACATGACACTCCAACTCACAACATCTCTAAGGTAAATTTAGGTCTTTTAGTCTGGGAGAACAACTAATATTATTCATTATCTGGTTGCTCAACTTTCCAGGTAACATTTCATTTGAATTAAAAGTTGCAGTGGCGCCCCATCTTTTTTTTGTTTAACCTTATGATTGCTAGATAACTGAATTTTTGCTACTTTAACTCATTTTGATAACTCGAACCCATAGTGCCTACTGACGAAGAGCTGCCGTTCGCAATGCACCTATTTTTCATAAAAGTAGGGCTGCAAATACATAGGTCGATTCTAGTATCTTGATACTAGAATCGACCTTATCTATTCCTTGCTCGCACAAGACTCTCGAAGACTTCCGAGGGTTGCTCGTAAGGGGACAACCGAATGACGGATAGAACAATTTTAGAACAATTTCCTCAATTTTAGACCATTTTTAGGCTTATTTTTCAACAATCAAGTATCATACATACGAATGAAGTTTATTATATTTCAAAACACCGAATTGCCAGTCATGGAATTGAACATTTCCAAATTGAGGAAGGTTCAAATTTCACGTTCGATTCACTGGACCTATGAAGAAAACATTTGGTTTCTTGATATCGTCTCAATACTAACTACACATATTAATTACGAATAATTCGGAGTGACAATATTCTCTGCTTGTCTTGAATGAGTAGATAGTCCATTTTATAGATATGTTTCGATTAACAATGATATTTTCTTAAAAAATACATTGAAATAATTGATGCATCCAAATAGACGATTTTTGGGCTTATTTTTCTACGACTAAGTATCATACATACGAATGAAGTTTATTATCTTCGAAAACACCGAATTGCCTTCAATAAAAAAGGTATTTGGGAAGATTTTTTGATATGATAGAATAAGTGTATTTCCACAAATAGATCAGTACTAAAAAGCATTTTTCAAAACAGAATTACATACTGATTTCCTGAGAATTGTTTTATCGAGTAGCTCTTAGTTAAACTCACTGTAACAATAAACTTCTTTGAATTATTTCAGTTATAACTGCAGGCATATTGTTACTTTTTCACAAGCTATTATTATGATGAGTTGGAATTGACCCATAAGGTTCAACCTGAATCTGGCTAAAAGCTGGAGTTGAGTCAAATGTTCCAAAATGACGAAAAAATTGAGAGTTTTTCAATCTATTATTTTTATAATGAGGTAATTATCTCAAAGCTTCAAAATTCTTTGCCAATGGAAGTATTTTCAAGAACCTATAACTCCCAAAAGTTCAAGAAAAATCGTATACCTACCTCCTCTCCTCCCACGATGTTCTACAAACATCATAGGAATTTCCTTTCGTGCGCTCCAAGAGATAAAGAAATCCATTTTCATAATAAAGTAGTTATTTCATATTTCATTCCACTATCATGGTATTTGAAGCCACAAAAAGTAGACTACTTCATTTCAAAATGACAAAATGTATAAAACTGCGAATCATTCAATTTTGATAAGAACAAAAACTATTCGACTTCAAAAAAGTCATTTCTACTTATTGATTAGATTACTCTCTTCATTGTCAACGTTTGAAAGTCGTGACATTCCGCAAATATCTAGAGAACGGCTTAAAATATCGAAAATATAATTCTAAAATACCCCCACAACCCCGGTCGCAACAGTCAACCATGTGGAAAAAATTCGGAGATCGAATCACGAAAAATACTTTTTTGTTCAGATGTTCTATGACCTTTAATGAAAAATTGTTTCTTAGATCAAATCTGCCGCTACCTCCATTATTGCATTGCGGACGCTATGGTGTCTGAGGTGAAGCCCTCTGGAGCCCTCTGATTTTCTCCGGCACACCCTTCAATGATCATTCGCTAATCAGTTATACTTCATTCCTAGGACAAGGGTGGACAAATTGGATGGAAAAGTCTCTCACTTCATAAACATTTCTCATGAGGCGATACATGTCAGTTCTATTCATGAATGGTTCAGTTCATTGATACATTTTTTGTTGTCTCCCAACTAAGGAAAGTATATCGATTTTACCGGGTACTGAATTCATGTTACCATTAGGTACCTACCATAACAGTGATTTGCAGAAAATTTTGAATTCTGAAGAGTTCAGCTATCTTCGTATTCTTACTGGAATGAAGAATAGTTCAGTTCAATGATACATTTTTTGTTGTCTCCCAATTAAAAGAAGTATATCAATTTTGCCGGGTACTGATTTTTTGCTACTATCAGGGACCTACCATAACAGGGATTTGCTTTCATCAGGATTTTCTCCTGTATGATATGATCTTACAGTCAATGTGAATAAAGACATTTGTGAGTAGTTTGTACTCTTTTTGTCGTAGGTAGAAAAATACTTGCACTGGTTATATTTTTATGATATATTAATAGAATCAATATCACATTAAAATAATGATGATTTATCGGTTTTATGCCTATTGTCATAGTAACAATATTATTATTTACTGCTTTTCTATTTATATTTTAGGGTATTAGTCAGGAAAGTAGTTGTTTGTTATGAATATCCTGTGGTATTTGCCTGAAAAGTAGTTGTTCTCTGTTAGATATTCCATCAATGATTTTCTTATTCATCATAAAACAAAAAAATGATTGATACAAAACTTTAAGAAAATTCCTACCATCCTTTCTCCATATACATCTATTTATCTTTCATAAATGTCATGAAAATATAATTTGAAAAACAAACTTTCAACAAAAGAACGCCATTTTCCTTCTGCAGTTGGGGTTCAGGAACAGAATTTTTTATTTGGTTGATTTTGTGTTACGTATGGTGGATATGAAGATACTAAAATACCTTCAGTAATCAGCTACGTTCAATTTGAAATTGAAATATTAGCGTCAAACTTATTATAGCTCATCAGATTCTCATCTTAGCAATCGTTTCTGACCAAAAATAACTGAAATACGTCCATATGTCATCGATATTTTTTTAAAGGAAGAGGAAATTGACAACAATACCCATCTATGACCATTTAAATGTACATGGAAGAAATCTCGTGACGTAAATATCGTAAACAACTACGTGGATGTCGGGTTTTGACATCATATCTGGGTGTCATAACGTTCAATAAATTACGAACGCCCATTGGACGCCGGGTCCCAGGAAGATTTACAAGGGATATGATTCACGCCAACATATTTCATTATTCTAGTTCAAATGATTCAACATTGTGAATTGAGAGCTGAATAAAAAGGTATTTTACAGTGTTCTCAGTATATTGTTCACTAGATGAATGTCAACTATGAATTATAATGAATAAAATATGTGATAAAATGATTCGAAATTACCTAATTTGGTTTTCAATAGACACAGAATTGAGATTCTTGATCCTGTTCAGCAAAACAAAATCAGTTTTTTCACCATATTTATTGCCTCTCTAAAATAGTGAATGTATTACTCAACTCAGATTGATTTTGAGTATGATAAAATGGACATTAAAAGGTAATCGAGATCATTTCTGAACAATAAAAATCTTTGAAGGATGAAAAGTTGAACTGAAGAAGAATTTTTGTTATTGAGATACATCATGCAATTTCCATCATGATATGATTGATGTCGGCATCATTCTAGTTTGAATGATTTGAAATTGAAAAATGAAAGCTGGCCAAAGATAATGAAGGTTTTTTTCTCATGTTTTCAAAATTATCAACTCACAATTTCAGAAAAATAAATAATATCTAATAAAATCACATGGATCATTTGGGTTTTGATAGACACATGGTGTACACAAAATCAAGATTTTCTCATCCTGTAGTGCACAGAAGAACTAATTATTTCACTAAATTTCCTTTGGAACGAAAACAAAGGTATTCTTCCATTCAAACAAGGTACATCATTTATTTAAGCATAACCAAATGAACAATGATTTCATTATAGAATTGATTTTCTGTGTGCCAATGGATGAACACTTCAATCATTTTATGATAATTGCGATATTTCCATTAGGTTTTTGCTCCTGACCTTAAATACATGTGTTAAGTTTATGCAATCATAAAGATATGCCATTTATATGTAGCCGGATTTTCTCATGTATCATATTGTTTCTACCGTAAATTGAATGTATCTTTGGTCAATTTTTCCCTATTACGTTGTAAGGAATAGATTTCAGAAATGTAGCAATATTTTGGAAATGCAAACAAAGGTTCACAAAAAATCTCTGGAGACTTTGAACAATAATTCTAGCAAATTCGCACTTACATAATATGCAATATCTCTGCACGAACAAATAAAATCACCCGGTATTTCTAAATGAATAAACTATATCGAGGCTTATATACACTCTCATAGAAGCATGTCCCGACAGATTTCTAATTATGTGATACGTAATCAGATACGTAATAGTGAATGCACTCAGTTTTCGTTAATTAGTATTATCAACAACATACAATTTACCATATTATTTTGATGAGGAATATAGAGTAATAAGAATACAACTTACAGTATGATGCAAAATTATGGAATAGATTCATTCCAGAAATAGGTGACCTTTGAAAAAAATCCAAAAACACGTTATAATTTTTGAAGCCTCATCCCATGATATGAAGATTTTACGTCACCGGTGCTGGAGAAATTACGAAATAAACGATTTTTTCAAATACAAACAGGGACCATGTGACACCTCATCTGATGGGTCTACTGAACGTCTATCCAACAGTCAAAATTTTGCATTAGAAGATTGCTCATTTGTTTAACTGAATCTTGCAGATGTCTGCTACTAAGAATTGAGCATCTAAGGGTCGTCTAGTTTCAAAAATTCATTCCATACATTTGCATCATACTGAACATATTATATAAACATAATTCGAAGGATTTTTGTTACAGAATATGGATATATATATATATATATATATATATATATATATGTATGTATAGAGGTAGATATGGGGACCGAATATATATATTGTGGAAAACGTATATGTAGGTATACATTTCAATTCTGGAGTGTACATAACCTTCCATATTCGTATGTATATCTTGGAAATGGAAATATTTCGTTTTTTTCATTTCATACATCTCTTGTATAATGTGAGGACCCCTCAAATTTGATGCATCATTTAGAATGGGGACCGATGCATGTATTATTAATTGAAAATGAAGTAATATATATATATTATTTCATAGAGTATTATGGGGACACGGTAATATACCTATAATCAAAACGCCCAATGGGTTGTTGTTAGGACCTACATTTGTATTTTCATTATTTTCTGAATAATAATTACGATAGAAAGGTATCATCGAGAACAAATATCTAGGCAACATGTCATTCAACCAAAATATGGTGAATATATAGAGAAAGTTCCAGTAAATCAATTTTTCTCAATAATATAAATGCACATACATATTCACATTTGGGAATGGGTCATTATGGGGACATGTTATCGATTTTAATTTCTGAAATAGAAGAAATCTATTATGTATTCGCAATATAATACCAAATAGCAGCTTTTGCGTCATATAAGTTCTTTAATCACACTCAATGCATTTGGTATTGATATAAGTATTCTGGATCAGATTATTTCTTCAGTAAATTGATTGATTTCCAACTCAAATGCACATGAATATGTCTGAACATTCGAAGATGGCCCATTATGAGGACATGTCAGATATTTTCACATAATATTTCGAAAAGATATTCTATATCTGCAGCATGATACCTAATAACAGCTATTTTTAGGTTTAACTTCAATGCATATTATAGGTGCATATACATAAAATATTTTGCATTATGTAGTTATGATTTCCTTCTTAACAAGATTGAAGAAGTAAATTGAAATTGAACTGAAGAATTACTCGAGATGGTTTTATTTGGTTACGAAATTGCGAAATAATATGTATTCTATATAATATTAACTTGATTCTTCATTGAGAAATCATAATAATGTATGTATCGAACTGTTAAGAAGTGAAAAAGTTCCGTAACATACTTAATATGTACTAGTATCGGTATTTATGGGGACATGTGAACATTGCCCAAGAGGTTGATGTCAAGACCGATATTTACGCTTGTTATAATATATCTGAATTGTTTAGAATAGATATCATAATTTTTTGATTCTCAATTTATAGTGAAAAAATTCGGATATTTATGATCACATATTTTTGTTCAGCAATTTCTGAGTCTTATTTTCGATTTCTTTTTATCGTAAATATCTCATTTTCTAGGAAAACAGAGGCCGTCCTCAATTCACCGAGATATGAATTCATATATACATATTGACATCTCAGTTCAGAAACCTGTTGGTTTGAGAATGTAGGCTTCAGTATTTGTCGAGGAGACAGAATATGTAGACTTATTCAGTAAATTAATTCATTTCCATCTGAAATGCATAATATGTATGTTGTACATCTGAAGATGAGTCATTATGAGGACATATTGGATACCTCTATTTTCAACAACAACTAATCCTCATTTCCTATATAAGTCCGTCAATCAATTTCAATGTATATTATATATCTAATATATCATTTTTCCGTCATGTACTTATATTTTTGTTCCTAACAAAATCGAGATGCAAAATTCAGGTATAGGTATAGGTATGAATGAAAACTCGATATATTTCATTAGAAAATATCGTTTAATAAAGTGGATTGAACTGTTATCTGTTTTATGAGTGAAAAAAATGCGTTGAATAGGTTCACTAGTTTTAACTCGGCCATTACTTGATGAAAATCCATAGTACCAAGGTAATAGTGAAAAACTTTACGAACTATAAGATTTCCACATAATTCTTAGTACTTACAACATGTTTCGCTCACACAGTATATCAACTCTAGTTTTTCATATTTTACTAAAAGAACCTACTTTGTTAGCGACACATGTCGTATCAAGAATTTTGTGGAAATTTTATCGTTTGTGGAGTTTTTCACATTTACATACACGAGTATCGGTATTTATGGGGACATGCAAACATTGCCTGGGAGGTTTATGTCAGGACCGATATTTTATGTCTGGATCGATCAGAAAATCATCAAGGAACGATATTTATTATACAAATTAACATCTCAGTTCAGAAAGAAGTTGGTATTTGAGTGTAGGCTCTAGCGCTTCAGAACATCATTCGTAAATATGAAAAACTTTACGAACGATAAGATTTCCACATAATTCTTACTACCTACAACATGTTTCGCTCACACAGTATAGTGACTCTAGTTTTTTATACGAGTATTTCACTAGATGAAGCTACTGTGTAAGCGAAACATGTCGTTTTATCAAGAATTTTGTGTATTTATGGGGTCATGCAAAAATTGCCTGCGAGGTTTATGTCAGGACCGACATTTTATGTCTGGATCGATCAGAAAATCAAGGAACGATATTTATTATACATATTGACATCTCAGTTCAGAAAGAAGTTGGTATTTGTGTGAAGGCTTTAGCGCTTCAGTACCTACATCATTCGTAAAAGTGAAAAACTTTACGAACGATAAGATTTCCACATAATTCCTTATACCTACAACATATTTCGCTCACACAGTATAGTAACTCTAGTTTTTTATACGAGTATTTCACTAGAAAAAGTTACTGTGTTAACAAAACATATCGTTGTATCAAGATCTTTGTGGAAATCTTATCGTTTGTGGAGTTTTTTACATTTACATATACGAGTATGGGTATTTATGGGGACGCAAACATTGCCTGGGAGGTTCATGTCAGGACCGACATTTTATGTCTGGATCGATCATGAAATCATCAAGGAACGATATTTATTATACATATTGACATTTCAGTTCAGAAAGAAGTTGGAATTCGAATTTGAGTGTAGGCTTTAGCGCTTCAGTACCTACATCATTCGTAAATGTGAAAAACCTTACGAACGATAAGATTTCCACATAATTCCTAATACCTACTACATGTTTCCCTCACACAGTATAGTAACTTTGATTTTTATACGAGTATTTCACTAGAAGAAGCTGATGTGTTAGCGAAACATATCGTTGTATCAAGAATTTTGTGGAAATCTTATCGTTTGTGGAGTTTTTTACATTTACATAATATACGAGTATCGGTATTTATGGGGACATGCAAACATTGCCTGGGAGGTTTATGTCAGGACCGACATTTTATGTCTGGATCGATCATAAAATCATCAAGGAACGATATTTATTAAACATATTGACATCTCAGTTCAGAAAGAATTTGGAATTTGAGTGTACCTATAATAACAACGCCCAGTGGGTTGATGTGACGACCTCCATTTTTAATTTTTATTTTCTGAGTAATGTCTACGATAGATATCATTGAAAATAAATGTCTTAGGCAATATATCAGCCAATCAAATGATTGTAAATAGAGAGCAAGTTTCTGTAAATCAATCTTTCTCAATAATGAATGCACATGGTTATTCATATTTATATGGGGACATGTCATTGATTTTCACTTCTGGAATGGTAGAAATCTATTCTGTATTCGCAGTATAATACCAAATAGCATCTATTCTATTTCTTGTCCCATTTGTCCGTTAATCACACTCAATATGCATATCGTTACCCTAGAGTTACACTGTTGTATAAGGAACATTTTTGTCAAATCCAACTTTTTAGTGTTGCATAAGTGCATGTCGATATATCTTTAATTCCCATGTAGCTTTGAAGTCCTATGACCAATCGCGCGAACTAGGCAACCATCATATCATAGTTGTATGGAAGGTTATATATCATATTTCAGTTACGAAATTGTATGTGTCACATACACCATTGTGATTCCGTTATTCGTAGCTCGTTCAATTTTATCACAATGGTATTTTTCGAACATACAACTTTGTGATTCGCAGGGTATAACATGAAGTTAAAGTCATGTTGTAGCCATCTAGTGGCAATAAAGCTCTAAGGTAGGATACAGAAATCGCGACACACACTGTATGGCGCTGTCATCTATAGTCACACGTACACGTACGTACGTTCTTCGAAATGGGTGATATACCCGAAGCGTAGAGTTGTCCCAGTTGTCAGCAGACCGAGAGCGGCTGATGAGACCTGGTGGGTCGAAACAGTACTGTCTCGCTCCTGCTGACAATTGGGGCAACTCTGTTCATCCTAGATCTCTCAGTTATGGGATCTAGCAGTTGAATAGGTGGTGGAAAAATTCCATTCAAGTATGTCAGGTAGTGCCATCTGTCAGCAGAGTGGTTTACTTGTAGTACCATTCTGTAACGTATAGACGTAGGGGTCTGTACGTGTGACTATAGATGACAGCGCCATACAGTGTGTGTCGCGATTTCTGTATCCTACCTTAGAGCTTTATTGCCACTAGATGGCTACAACATGACTTTAACTTCATGTTATACCCTGCGTCTTCGAAATGGGTGATATACCCGAAGCGTAGAGTTGTCCCAGTTGTCAGCAGACCGAGAGCGGCTGATGAGACCTGATGGGTCGAAACAGTACTGTCTCGCTCCTGCTGACAATTGGGGCAACTCTGTCCATCCTAGATCTCTTAGTTATGAGATCTGGCAGTTGAACTTTGTGATATCAGAAAAATCTTGTACTTGTTTTTGTTGCTCTCTCAAATTGTACTGTGAGGAGGTGATGAATTGACAATTTCATCATAAAGAATTGTCTTATTCACCGGGTGATTCACGATAAACGCGGAGAAAAACTTTATCAAAAATCAAGTAATTTTTGCTGATGATACAAAGTGGACATGCTTGAAACTATGGAGCGATAGCTACGTGCCACAAAACAAAAATTTGCTGATGTCACTAAACTTGCAATTTCAGTTTTCATGCAGAATCACCCAAACATCGAATTGATCACATTGAAGTTTTCAATCCGACATTCATATAACCAGGAAATAGATACTGTTCACAGCTGCATTCATGGGAATTGATTACTGTGAATATTCCTTTTCGAAATAATGTTTGTTTTTCTTGAACTAGGACATATATACAAGTTATTCTGTCCTTTTATATCCAATAATACAATTTTACATGTTACTTACATCACCTTTTACCTTCTATGAAGTATTTTCAGTTCTGTAACAAAATTGTATGTTTTTTTTTTTTCAAAATTACATATTTTGATGAAAATATAGAATTTGACTCAAGTTTCACTGATATATGATATCACTCATTTGACAGAAAATACAAACAGAACTGTGCTCTCTCATATTGTAGTAGTTATTGTATATACTCGTTATTTGTCTACCAATTCATTTTTACCACATAACCGTGAAAACGTTATTATGTGAACAGATATATGGAAATAAAACACACTATTGTTGTGCCATTTCACAAAGAATAATCATATTTACGGAACAGTGTGATCAATCAATGGAATAAAAAAACGATTTCGAGATATTAAATCAATCTCCAAGACTCAATATGTGTGAATCGAGAGAGAAATATTTGGAAGGAACGGCACTTCAAATTCGATGAAAGTTTGCTGTGTGCTATTCGTCGGCCTGTTAAATATTGATTCTTCCTTTTCATCGTTTTACGAATGCATAATTTTCAAGACAATAAAACGAGCTTCCGATATCTGAAATCCGAATTGAATTCAGTTAATTTTCTTGAATCTTATGAATTCGAGCAGAAATATCAGGTGTCCAACTTCAATTGTGGGGCACCAGATATTTGCCACATGCATAGTTTCAGTTCTCATTACGACTATTCATTCGAATTTATTTCGAAGTGATACATATAATTTCTGGAAAGCGTTTTGCTTTCCCACCGAGTATCCGCCATTCATATCAATTTTTTCCGTGCATATTTCAGCAGGTTTCGTTATTTTCTGAGTATATGTATATCATAGTAGGTATATCGGTCTTTATGAGGACATCCAAACTTTGCCTAATAGGTTATTGTTAGGACCAAAATTCACAAATCGTATTTTCAATGAAATACTTAATTATATGGATCGATATATCAATTATTAATATCAATATGATTACCATTGAAGTTGAGCTTACCACTACTTGAATATATCTACACTCATTTCGGTGTTAATAATCGCATCAATATTATGTACAGTCAAGTATAGATCATTATGGGTACACTTAAACATAAATTGCCCAAGCTATTATTAATGCACTTGAAGTTCATATAGACAGATAGAAATTCCGAAATATACATCACTTCCTTACATAGAAGATTTAACTCCTAAACTTGCCAACATTTTCAAAAATGAAAACTTCATAATTGCTAAAAAAACAATTAAAACTGTCTCCTCTCTTTTCACCAAAACAAAATCTCCCATGAATAAATTAGAAATGACTAATGTGGTATACAGAATTCCTTGTCAGAATTGTGAATTGACTTATATTGGCCAAACTTCCAGGAATTTATCAGGACGCATAATTTCACATAAGAGTGACAGCAAATGTAATAAAAGAACTTGTGCATTAGCAGAGCATGTTAATGATGTAGGTCACCATATGAATTTCAATGATGTCAAAATTTTAGCTCATGAAAATAATTATCTCAAACGAAATTTTCTTGAAATGGTTTTTATCAATAATGAACTTTCGAAAATGAATAAAAGAACAGACATTGGCAACTTGAGCTGCATTTATAATTATTTACTTGCAATAGAACAAAAAAATTGTATTCCTAATAACATATTTAGATTATCACAAACAATTCCTCAACCTTAATTTCTTGTCTCACCACCCAATTAATTTTCAAATTTACCGCCACGGTTCCCTTTCTTCTCTCACAACGGTCGTCGGTCTGAAACGATTTCCACCGAAGTAGTTGGCATTTCCGACTCTTCCAACCGTCCATTTTGTTTTCAAAGGTCCGTTACGGAAAAGAAATGAAACCTGTGGATTGATTCCTATTGTTTTTTATCCTAAAATTATAAAATTAAAAAATGTTTTAATCGTCAAATTCAGCTGAAGATGCTACTGTTATGTATTTCATTGTGTTTTACACCAATCTCACGTTAGTAAGTATTTTTTTAAATGTATTATTGACAAAGTTTTTTCACTTACCCATTTTTTATAGATGTCTTGATAAAGGAAATAAACATTTCCGAAAGCTCGGCTATGTAACAAAGAGTCCTCTCATTCAGGCCAAAATTTTGACTGCAACCTCACCTAGAAAGATTTCCTTTGGAACTGTTTCTAAAGTTAATGTATTTTTACCTTAACTAGTCAGTCACGACTACCCTCCTCCTAACAACATTACAGATATGGGGTTTTTCAACAACATTCGCCAACAATATGGACCAGCTTGTGTCAAATTGTTGAAGAAATGGGCCAATTCTAACATCAAACTAAGTGCCATGCATAACAGAAAAATTTTCTTGCTGAAATGCAGAAAATCCGACGTCTTTCCAAACCATGTCTCCAATGGCATCAACAATGTGAACTCACTGTTGCACCACACAAGAGGACAGATTGGACGCAAGATTCAAGGTTTCAATTTAAGGTTGAGGAAAAATATTCTAAATTTAGAAATCAAAATCACTTTCAGCGAACTCAATCATCTGGAAAAAGAATTGTTAAGTATAAAAACCAAGTTGAGGGCTATTTTACCTTTCCACATTTTCACTGAGTACGAACATAGATTAAAAATTAAATTTGATAGAAATTTTCACAAAATCAAGTCAACACATAATAACAAATTCAATAGACTCAAATCTGATGAATTTGATAAAATATTAGTTCAAGATAAATGGTTCAAAAACCTAACTGACGTAGTTTTCCCAAATGACATCAAATTCATTCTCTCTCTAGGCCCCAAATTTAGCATCACTCCGTCCATTCAAGACTTCAAAATCTCCTCTCTATTATCTGATCTTGAATCAATGATTGCCCATTGCAATGAATCTTTAAAAAATATCTACAGAGCTCAATTCACTAATATTATAACAAACCATTTACATAAAAATTTTTCCAAACAACATTTCTTAACTTCATTATTTAACAAATGTAAAAAATTCTTAAAATCTCATCCTAATCTTTGCATTGTGAAAAGTGACAAAGGTAATGTTACTGTTGTAATGTCAAAAGAGGATTACCTCAACAAAAGCCAAGATCTCCTTAATGATGAAAAATATTACAAAAAGCTTAACAACAATCCCACTTGTACCTTACAACAGAAAGCCAATAAATTAGTTCAAAAATTAGAAAATGACAAGATGATTGACTCCGTTGCAGCAAAAAAACTTAAAACATACAATGCTACTGCACCACGGTTTTATTCTCTCCCAAAAATACATAAACCAACATTATCAATGAGACCTATTGTTTCTTCGATAAATTCTCCAAATGGGCCTTTAGCTTCTTTTTTAACTAATATTTTGACTCTTGCATATGACACTGACAACGATTTCTATATTAAAGATTCATTTCAATTTAGTGATTTCATCAATGATTTTCAAATTCCAGAAAATTACATCATTGTCAGCTTTGATGTAGTTTCACTCTTCACAAATTTACCTCTTGAAACTGTGCTCAGCAGTCTACATAAAAAATGGGATACAATTTCAAACCATTGTAACTTAGATTGGCCTACTTTCAGGACCATTTTAGAATTTATTTTTGATTCTAACTTCTTAATGTTTGAGAATTCTTTTTATAAACAAATTTTTGGTACTCCTATGGGCTCCTCCATTTCTCCCATTCTTGTCAATTATGTCTTAGATGATTTGGTTAAGGATTGTCTAGATATCATTCCTTATGAAATTCCTTTTGTGAAAAGATATGTAGATGACTTGATTCTTTGTCTTCCAAATGGTTGGACTGATCAAACCCTGTTCTACTTCAACTCCTTCGACCTCAACTTACAGTTCACCAGTGAATCTGAAGTTGACAACATGCTACCCTTCTTAGACATGACTGTCATTAGAGCTAATGACAATGTCTTACGCACCAAATGGTATAGAAAACCCATGTGCAGCAATCGTTTCATGAGTTTCTACTCTTACCATCCTATGAAAATGAAGTTAAATTTGATCAAGGCCTTGAAAGACAGAGTGGTCAAGTTGACACATCCTTTGCACAGGCAAAATAGTTTGAATGAATTAAGGAACATATTACTTGAGAATTCTTATCCAATTAAAATAATCAATAACATTTTGTTCAATTCAGAAATTAGAATCATAGAAAATAATGATAATAATCTTCCAAATTCACAAATTCTTCCGGTTGCTCCTCAAAATATAGAAATTCCGAAATATACATCACTTCCTTACATAGAAGATTTAACTCCTAAACTTGCCAACATTTTCAAAAATGAAAACTTCATAATTGCTAAAAAAACAATTAAAACTGTCTCCTCTCTTTTCACCAAAACAAAATCTCCCATGAATAAATTAGAAATGACTAATGTGGTATACAGAATTCCTTGTCAGAATTGTGAATTGACTTATATTGGCCAAACTTCCAGGAATTTATCAGGACGCATAATTTCACATAAGAGTGACAGCAAATGTAATAAAAGAACTTGTGCATTAGCAGAGCATGTTAATGATGTAGGTCACCATATGAATTTCAATGATGTCAAAATTTTAGCTCATGAAAATAATTATCTCAAACGAAATTTTCTTGAAATGGTTTTTATCAATAATGAACTTTCGAAAATGAATAAAAGAACAGACATTGGCAACTTGAGCAGCATTTATAATTATTTACTTGCAATAGAACAAAAAAATTGTATTCCTAATAACATATTTAGATTATCACAAACAATTCCTCAACCTTAATTTCTTGTCTCACCACCCAATTAATTTTCAAATTTACCGCCACGGTTCCCTTTCTTCTCTCACAACGGTCGTCGGTCTGAAACGATTTCCACCGAAGTAGTTGGCATTTCCGACTCTTCCAACCGTCCATTTTGTTTTCAAAGGTCCGTTACGGAAAAGAAATGAAACCTGTGGATTGATTCCTATTGTTTTTTATCCTAAAATTATAAAATTAAAAAATGTTTTAATCGTCAAATTCAGCTGAAGATGCTACTGTTATGTATTTCATTGTGTTTTACACCAATCTCACGTTAGTAAGTATTTTTTTAAATGTATTATTGACAAAGTTTTTTCACTTACCCATTTTTTATAGATGTCTTGATAAAGGAAATAAACATTTCCGAAAGCTCGGCTATGTAACAAAGAGTCCTCTCATTCAGGCCAAAATTTTGACTGCAACCTCACCTAGAAAGATTTCCTTTGGAACTGTTTCTAAAGTTAATGTATTTTTACCTTAACTAGTCAGTCACGACTACCCTCCTCCTAACAACATTACAGATATGGGGTTTTTCAACAACATTCGCCAACAATATGGACCAGCTTGTGTCAAATTGTTGAAGAAATGGGCCAATTCTAACATCAAACTAAGTGCCATGCATAACAGAAAAATTTTCTTGCTGAAATGCAGAAAATCCGACGTCTTTCCAAACCATGTCTCCAATGGCATCAACAATGTGAACTCACTGTTGCACCACACAAGAGGACAGATTGGACGCAAGATTCAAGGTTTCAATTTAAGGTTGAGGAAAAATATTCTAAATTTAGAAATCAAAATCACTTTCAGCGAACTCAATCATCTGGAAAAAGAATTGTTAAGTATAAAAACCAAGTTGAGGGCTATTTTACCTTTCCACATTTTCACTGAGTACGAACATAGATTAAAAATTAAATTTGATAGAAATTTTCACAAAATCAAGTCAACACATAATAACAAATTCAATAGACTCAAATCTGATGAATTTGATAAAATATTAGTTCAAGATAAATGGTTCAAAAACCTAACTGACGTAGTTTTCCCAAATGACATCAAATTCATTCTCTCTCTAGGCCCCAAATTTAGCATCACTCCGTCCATTCAAGACTTCAAAATCTCCTCTCTATTATCTGATCTTGAATCAATGATTGCCCATTGCAATGAATCTTTAAAAAATATCTACAGAGCTCAATTCACTAATATTATAACAAACCATTTACATAAAAATTTTTCCAAACAACATTTCTTAACTTCATTATTTAACAAATGTAAAAAATTCTTAAAATCTCATCCTAATCTTTGCATTGTGAAAAGTGACAAAGGTAATGTTACTGTTGTAATGTCAAAAGAGGATTACCTCAACAAAAGCCAAGATCTCCTTAATGATGAAAAATATTACAAAAAGCTTAACAACAATCCCACTTGTACCTTACAAGAGTGATATTCTTTCATTCTGAACTAACTGACACATTTCACTTGAACTGAACTGAATCAGTTGACATGCATTGTACATAATGAACGTCATTCGAAAGAACAATGCAGTTCAGTTCAAGTTGAATATTTCAGTTAGTTCAGATTGAAAGAATATTACTAACAGAAAGCCAATAAATTAGTTCAAAAATTAGAAAATGACAAGATGATTGACTCCGTTGCAGCAAAAAAACTTAAAACATACAATGCTACTGCACCACGGTTTTATTCTCTCCCAAAAATACATAAACCAACATTATCAATGAGACCTATTGTTTCTTCGATAAATTCTCCAAATGGGCCTTTAGCTTCTTTTTTAACTAATATTTTGACTCTTGCATATGACACTGACAACGATTTCTATATTAAAGATTCATTTCAATTTAGTGATTTCATCAATGATTTTCAAATTCCAGAAAATTACATCATTGTCAGCTTTGATGTAGTTTCACTCTTCACAAATTTACCTCTTGAAACTGTGCTCAGCAGTCTACATAAAAAATGGGATACAATTTCAAACCATTGTAACTTAGATTGGCCTACTTTCAGGACCATTTTAGAATTTATTTTTGATTCTAACTTCTTAATGTTTGAGAATTCTTTTTATAAACAAATTTTTGGTACTCCTATGGGCTCCTCCATTTCTCCCATTCTTGTCAATTATGTCTTAGATGATTTGGTTAAGGATTGTCTAGATATCATTCCTTATGAAATTCCTTTTGTGAAAAGATATGTAGATGACTTGATTCTTTGTCTTCCAAATGGTTGGACTGATCAAACCCTGTTCTACTTCAACTCCTTCGACCTCAACTTACAGTTCACCAGTGAATCTGAAGTTGACAACATGCTACCCTTCTTAGACATGACTGTCATTAGAGCTAATGACAATGTCTTACGCACCAAATGGTATAGAAAACCCATGTGCAGCAATCGTTTCATGAGTTTCTACTCTTACCATCCTATGAAAATGAAGTTAAATTTGATCAAGGCCTTGAAAGACAGAGTGGTCAAGTTGACACATCCTTTGCACAGGCAAAATAGTTTGAATGAATTAAGGAACATATTACTTGAGAATTCTTATCCAATTAAAATAATCAATAACATTTTGTTCAATTCAGAAATTAGAATCATAGAAAATAATGATAATAATCTTCCAAATTCACAAATTCTTCCGGTTGCTCCTCAAAATATAGAAATTCCGAAATATACATCACTTCCTTACATAGAAGATTTAACTCCTAAACTTGCCAACATTTTCAAAAATGAAAACTTCATAATTGCTAAAAAAACAATTAAAACTGTCTCCTCTCTTTTCACCAAAACAAAATCTCCCATGAATAAATTAGAAATGACTAATGTGGTATACAGAATTCCTTGTCAGAATTGTGAATTGACTTATATTGGCCAAACTTCCAGGAATTTATCAGGACGCATAATTTCACATAAGAGTGACAGCAAATGTAATAAAAGAACTTGTGCATTAGCAGAGCATGTTAATGATGTAGGTCACCATATGAATTTCAATGATGTCAAAATTTTAGCTCATGAAAATAATTATCTCAAACGAAATTTTCTTGAAATGGTTTTTATCAATAATGAACTTTCGAAAATGAATAAAAGAACAGACATTGGCAACTTGAGCAGCATTTATAATTATTTACTTGCAATAGAACAAAAAAATTGTATTCCTAATAACATATTTAGATTATCACAAACAATTCCTCAACCTTAATTTCTTGTCTCACCACCCAATTAATTTTCAAATTTACCGCCACGGTTCCCTTTCTTCTCTCACAACGGTCGTCGGTCTGAAACGATTTCCACCGAAGTAGTTGGCATTTCCGACTCTTCCAACCGTCCATTTTGTTTTCAAAGGTCCGTTACGGAAAAGAAATGAAACCTGTGGATTGATTCCTATTGTTTTTTATCCTAAAATTATAAAATTAAAAAATGTTTTAATCGTCAAATTCAGCTGAAGATGCTACTGTTATGTATTTCATTGTGTTTTACACCAATCTCACGTTAGTAAGTATTTTTTTAAATGTATTATTGACAAAGTTTTTTCACTTACCCATTTTTTATAGATGTCTTGATAAAGGAAATAAACATTTCCGAAAGCTCGGCTATGTAACAAAGAGTCCTCTCATTCAGGCCAAAATTTTGACTGCAACCTCACCTAGAAAGATTTCCTTTGGAACTGTTTCTAAAGTTAATGTATTTTTATATATATATATATATATATATTCTTGGAAATATTAGTGGGATGCAGTCTGAACCAATGAATTAATTAAATTTCTTCGTTATTTGTCGAGCTTTCGAAAATTTCTATTTTCTTTATCAAGACTAACTAAAAACATCGAATGGAACAATAATTTCAAAATATAAATGTACATCAATTGAAATTGGTATACTTACAAACATGAAATTCTATATAAAATTAGCACAAAAAGGAAACATAAGTGTATAGAACAGTCACGAAAGCTTCCCCTTGTTATATATATATATCCATCGAATTTGAAAACACTTTACATACACACCTATCACATAAAAACTTAGATTTTAGCTTCTCATGATCTCTCATATACCTATACAAACATACACCGATTCTCCATCCAGAGAAAAACCATTCGCCTAGTGAGTGATACCACACTCACTTACTCTTCAACCTCAGAGAAACACCATCGGCGACCCTCAACACTTCTATAGATACACTGAAAATAGTTCTCAGAAATATCTGCTAACCTAAAGTATTTCAATATGATCTGAAATTACTGATTTTTGTTATGAACTTACATCATCAAGTTGAAGATAGCATTAAAATGTAGATCAAATCTTCTTCTCGAAAAAGTATATCTTCAATTATTGAAATATTCTACATTGCGAGCGAAACGTATCAAAATAGTCTGATGTAGCCATAGTCATTGTAATCGAAATGCGGATAGCGCCATTTCATTGAAAATTTCGAATATATCCACATTTTTCGCTATAGATCGAATTATTCAATTGATATATCATCATTCGCACACAAGAAACTGAGAATACCGTTTAGCGAAAATAACAGCTGATAATCGAATACATTGTATACTGGAAATATCAGCTATACAGAGTGAACATCCATATTTATGGTATACGTATCCTTAGAATAGATGTTATAATATGGATGGACACTAAGATATAGGAGACAACTTACAGAGGCTGAAAACTAACACGGGTATCTATAACTAATCAAATATAAAACCATGAACAAATCTCTAATTTTAATTAATATTCCGAATAGAATCCGCTCATTAACAATGAGTACTCCAAGTGAATATCACATTGAATATAAGATATCAATAAAAATGATTTAAAAATATGTGAAACAAGATATGTAAATAGTAAGTACAGGGCCTTTTCAATAATACTGATGTATGAGTAGGATACTATACTTTTTTTATGCCAATGAATGAATGGAAATCGATTAGAATTGCGATCAATATAGATGAATGATGAATAAGCGAAACAAGGGACGTTTCGTATGTTACCCCTCCCCTATTAAGCTAGTATAGAACGTCCTCACCAGCATTTTAGATACATGAAAAGACATCTATACTACTTTTTTGATGTATACAAATCGAACAAACATTGAATATAGAATTATTACATTATAGATATCGTCCTATTGTTTGCTGATACGTGATATCCCTCCCCAAGAAAAAAACAGGAAATGAGCTAAGTAGAACACAATTATCTGAGAACACATAAACCAAATATCCAGGAAATGTGAAAAATAAATAACTACAATCTGTAGACACAAAAACCAAATATCCAGGAAATGGAAAAATTGAGATTGCTGTTATCTGCAGCCACATGCCTACATTCGATGGAGACAAAAAAAATGAGATTGCTGTTATCTGCAGCCACATGCCTACATTCGCTGGAAATGAAAAAATTTAATAGCTCGAGAGTATAAAATGTGTTAGCCGTATCTAAACGAATCATTCGATACCAACGCATCAAGTTTTCGAGTATCTTGAACAGTGTTCAACCCAATTGACAATTATTTAGTGTTTGTGCCTTTTATCTTGAAGAAAAGTAAGTTTTTATATTTCTATAGCGCTTTTCTATTCGTTCTGGTCGCTTTAATGTTTCAATCTGCCATTCCTCTTGAAAATATCGCTTAGAGTAAATTATTTTTTGTTTTCTAAACAGAACATTCATTAGGCCATCATGAATATTATTTCAAAAAGCTTATTCAACACCCTGTTTCTCAAAAACGAATCAAATATCAGTGTTCCATTCCAAAAAAGGAAGTGAGGATATATAGAAACACCCTGTATAGTTTTTCCTCAAAGTGTTGCCCTCAAATACCTTACGTTGAGTTTGAGACACCTTTTATATGGACATCATATTGGCTTTTGCATCCTTATTAATTTTATTATTTTTACCAAGTGTAACCTGTAGAATATTTCGAAATCAGAACAACAGAATATAAGCAATAGATATACCCACCCAAATATAAGAATGAACTAGTAATGAGCAGGTATAATCTCAACAAACATGAGTTATCTCAACGTTTCCATCCAACTTCTTATTTATGTTATTCGAACAAAAACAGCTGTTCGGACTCTTATCACGCAGGAAATGAGCCATGCAGATATCATTAACCATAATCTACAACAGACTTATATGCTATTCGATATTGCATTTAGTTGTTTATGCATATATAATCTTCTGTTATTGGTATACAGGGCGGTTCAAAACAATAAATTCCTTCAAATTAGCGTGGTCTCGTTATTTAAATATTTTTCAGCATAGATAATCTACTTTCAAGTTTCTGTTATTGATAGTATACAGTATAGTTCAAAAACTAGAAAGGCTCTTACACTGTTTTTCGTTTTTCTCTAGAGATTAGCCCTATATGTATGATATCGCGAAAAGTGAATGGAAATGGAATCACGTGATTAGATCAAGCTATATTACAAAAATAGATAATGTGAAATGTCAGTCAGTTGAAGACAGTCAGTGAGTTAACATCGCATCTTCAGTCAATCTACAAAATGGAAAAAATTTTATTTTTTCATGGATCAAGGGCTGTAAAGAAAATCGGGCAATTACATGTGGAAGATGATGACGTCATGACAGATGTATTGATCGATCAGTGGTATCAAGATCAGAACATATCCTGTTATAAATTATATGTGGACGGGTTTCCGACATCTTTTGCCCTATTGTCTAGCATGAACTTTGACCCTTTAGGAAAACATAATAGACCGAAAACTTTAAATTTTATCTATACTATGATGGAGTATCGAAGAAGAGGATTTGCATCTAAACTAATACTACACATCAAGAAGATGGATCAATTTTCAGCCTTTTGTTCAGACATTGGATCTGAGAAATTATTTGAAAAATGTTTGTGTATTAATTATGGTGATATGAATGGTTCTGTGATGTATAGGTATCCATAATAAAAAAGATTCAAGAAAAGTTTATTATTTTATTCAAAATCGTATCTAATTCACTATGAGTCGTTATACAGGGTGTTTTTCAAAATCATATAGTCACATGTCTAATCAACAAACAAAGTAAGTGTAGTTGACTAGTCATTGCGTGTTATTCGCAAATAACAATAAAAGACGGATAAATTTCAATCATTTATTTTAGTTATGCCAACATCTTCAAGTTCAGTAAGAATAAGGTTGATTTCTTCATTGTTTTGTGATATTTTATTAAATATCTCAGTCTATCTACCAAGACATTCGGATCTCTCCATACATCTAAAATATTGAACTCGTCATTCCCACTACTGGCTTCAGGTTCCACTATCGACTTCAAGCGTTTATAAACTGGGTCTTATTTTTGAAGAGTGGTTTGATAACTTTATTGAATTTCTTCTCATCAGCTTATCCGGCCTAGTCGATCTATATAAATAGCGGCGATTTCCAGCATCTGTTTATACATCTGGTGATGCAAAGGCGTGTAATTTTGAGGGTTCATGGAAAATAATAATTCCAAAGTACTTTCGAAATCGACATTATCTACGACTATGTGTCTGCGTAGATTCTTATGGCCGAGTGTCCATCAACATATTTTGTACCATAAGCATTATCATAATCTGCACAGTAATATTCATCCAATGCTTGCTCTGATGAATGGGGCTCCATGATGTGGACGCTATGGTGTCTGATATACAAATGAACATTCGATTACATCTGTAGGTATCTGTAGGCTTCTGTAGGTATCTGTAGGCATCTGTAGGCATCTGTAGGAATCTGTGGGCATCTGTAGGCGCGATCTGTAGGCATCTGTACGTATGATCAGATGATTTATGTGAACGCAATTGTCTAATCAGTCTGATTATTCATGAACAGGAGTGATGGACATTCCTCATATGGCGGTACATGTCAGTTCTAGTCATAAATTTTCCACATTTCTCACACAATAGCTGATGTCTATTATAGGGAAATCTTCTCTTTTTAGAACTTTCCCAGGTGTTATTGATGTTGAATGGAATCCGCTCTCCACTATTGAGGCATTCTATTATAAAACAATTATTACAAAGTTCTCGTACAGTACACAGCTGATGACAGCGCTCACAAATATTAGCCATAACTAGGGGTGGGAAAAATTATCGATATATCGATAATTATCGATAATTATCGATAATTATCGATAATTATCGATAATAATTTGGAGAAAAATTATCGATTTATCGATATTACTGATATTATCGATATCTTCGATATTATCGATATTATCGATATTATCGATATTATCGATATTATCGATATTATCGATATTATCGATATTATCGATATTATCGATATTATCGATATTATCGATATTATCGATATTATCGATATTATCGGAATTATCGATATCATCGATGTAATTGAAATAATCGAAATCATCGATATTATCGATATTATCGATATTATCGATATAATCGATATTATCGATATTATCGATATTATCGATATTATCGAAATAATCAATAATGTCGATGATATCGAAATTATCGATATTACCAATGATATAAAAATTATCAAAATGAATGAGCATCAGAAAAATAGGTATTTTTGTTTTTTATATGAAACACCCTGTATAAAACAGATACCTGTTGGTAAGAATTGAAGTAAGAATGAAGAATATAATAAGACACGCCACCTTGTACATCAGCCCTGTTCAAACAACATAGGACTCCAGCACAGCAACTTGCATGAAGCTATCTGACATCTGGCAACGTGGCAACCCTTATTAGTTGTGGTGGCAAACTTATTGGTTAGTTATGTGCTGAACGAGTAACAAGAGTATCAAGTGAGGTGGGTTATCTAATTATATTCCTTGAGAAATAACATAATGACAAAATGGCTTTGTTTATTATACCTACGTAGAAACCAGAAAGTAAATATAAAAAATTAGTTTTATAAAAATACCCTTGTCACGGCTAGGGGTGTGAAAAATTATCGATATATCGATAATTATCGATAATAATTTGTAGAAAAATTATCGATAATATTGATAATATCGATAATATCGATAATATCGATAATTATCGATTATATCGATAATATCGATAATATCGATAATATCGATAATATCGATAATATCGATAAATCGATAATATCGATAGATTATGAATTTCGATAATCGATATTTCAAAATCATTATCGCCCACCCCTAGCCATAACTACTCTATAAGACAGTTGGATGTGGAATGATCTACTGGATAGTGAAATAAGTAATAATGATTACAGTGTCGATGATATAATGATCATGATATTAGCTTCGAGTAGCATTTTTGCTATGTTAGATATACCTATCTCAGTTATTTTCCGTTTTTTTTTTTTTCCGTTTCGAATTATTATTTCGAAAGATTCATGGAACAGATAGGTTAATTAATTAGTCTAGTAGTCATTTTTCGAAATATCAAAAATATTATATGGTCACACTACTTCTCATCCGTTAATTCGCGTCACTGCATGCAGGTGGCGCTGCGGAGACTGCCGACATTTCGCCGCTGAACGTCTGTCGGAATCCTATAAATACTGTGACCATGTGAAACATAAATTATTCTAACTTGGATGAAATCTCATCAGTAAGTAGTTTACTCAACTAATATCTTATATCAATCCAAAATGATGAGTAGATGATGAAAACACACTGTTAATTTGAACAATACAGGAGCCACGTAGAGTAATTATTTCATTTTTCCGGTGGATCCGACACTGTTTATAGTGTGAAATCTACTCTGTACTAATATATTCCCAACTCTCAACCTTTGTGACTATGTAATATTCGGTTATTGCATTCCACTCTGGAGTGATGATAGTGACACTAGCTTGGGTCTTGAGTAGGATGTTCACTATCGATATCGTTTCTTTCAACTCTTTGTGTTTATTCAATATATTTAGAGAGATAAATAGAGTTAGTTTCAATGTGCTTGCATTGCATAAGATCATAGAAAGAATTCAGGAGTGCGTATCCGTGGGCAAGAGTATGATGATCTGCGCATGCCTCTGAGGAAGTCGAATGCTCATCTTTTAACCTATCGCATTCTATCACTGACTGCGCTTGAGTGCAGACGTATTTTTGTTTGTCAATTAGAGTTATTATTTTTCCAGTTGCGAAAAATGTCGCTGTTTACCGATTTGGTGAAGCATATTGCATCCATTTTGGGGCTTCTAACTCGTAATGATGCCGAACAAGAGGTTAGAAAAGGTCTTTGTGAATGTCAGAAGGGGATTAAGCGAATAAAAAATGCGATGAGATATGCGAAGAACTTGGGAGAGAAGCAGCACTTAGAAGCTTGTCTCCGTAACATATTAAGTTCGCGGAACCAGATCAAAGCACTTCAGAAGAAGGGGGACGGACTTGCATCGAGAAAGGAAACTGCTAAACATCGAGTTCGCTGGGAAGATTCTCTGCCTGCTTTTGATAGCAGGATTCGGACTGGAGTAATCTCAAACTTGAAGCATAAGGATCCTGCCGCCTTCTTGACCGATTGCAAAGCGTTGTTCAGCCGGCGCATTCAGAATGCCCTCAAGAAAGATGTTGCAGTCAAGGTCAATTCAGTTTTCTGTGGAGAGTTTGAGTTAGTGAAGGGAGATAGTGTGCTTAGGGAGTACAAGTACTTTACTACCTCAAACTCGCCCATCTATAAAGATACTGATTTGAATGTATGGTTCGATGAAAAGATTACAACACCAATTTTGACAGAACTGGAGGAATTCCAAGAGCGTGACAGCGGATGGGCGCTGAAAAATATCATCAATTTGGGGGTGAACATCAACAAGTTCACTCCTCAACTTGGTTCATCCTACATTGAGCTGCCACCGCAGATAAAACGGAAGCGAGCCTGCATCAACGTGAAAAACCAAGGTGAATTATGCTTTGTTTGGGCGATAACTTCTGCGATGTATCCTGATGTGCATGATACAGATAGAACATCCTCATACCCCTACCCTTCTACAGTTCTCAACCTCAAAGGAATTCAGTTTCCTATGACTGTCAAACAAATTCCTCGGTTCGAAAAACAGAATGACATGTCAATCAATCTTTACATTCTACAGAAGAAATCCAAAAACTTGCAGACTTTGCCCACATACTTAACAAAGGATAAGAAAGACCGACACGTCAATCTCCTACTTGTCCAGGATCTGTACTTTGATGAGAAAGATGCTTGCGAAACATCCCCAACCAAGTATCATTATGTGTGGGTGAAGGATTTGTCCAGACTGCTATCTTCTCAGCTGAGCAAACATGGACATAAGAACTTCTTCTGTGACCGCTGTCTCCATTACTTCTGTTCTGAAGATAAACTCATCAAACATACTGAGAGCTGCTTGAAAATAAATGAGACTGCAATCAGAATGCCTGAGGAGAGGAAAAATATTCTGAAATTTAAAAATCATAAGAATAAGGAGAAGGCCCCATTCATAGTTTATGCTGATTTGGAGTCTGTTTTGGAGAATACTGGAGATCCGAAGAAGCCCCAGCACCACGTTCCAGCTGCCGTCGGATACTTTATGAAATGCTCCTACGATGATTCTCTATCCTTTTATCATTCGTACCGAGGGCAGGACTGTATGGCGTGGTTCGCTGATGAGCTCAACCAGTTGGCTGAGGATATGTCTACGGTGTTCTTATGTCCATACAACATCGACATGACTGCTGAACATGAAGCAGAATTCAGAGAAGCAACATACTGCCACATTTGTGAACAACCTTTTGGACGTGATGATAAGAAAGTACGTGACCATACGCATCTCATTCCGGAAAACAACTACAGAGGTCCTGCACATGAAAGCTGCAACGTTGGATACCAAGACAGCCATGTGGTGCCTGTTGTGTTCCACAATCTGAGTGGTTATGATGCAAATTTCATCATTGAGGATATAGCATCTAAAATGAAGGGTAGAGTTGATTTGTTGCCAATCACCAAAGAAAAATACATCTCCTTCACGAAACACGTCGATGAGACTTCAATTCAGTTCCGTTTCATTGACTCGTTTCGTTTCATGAACTCCTCTCTAGACATGCTCGCATCATATCTAGAGGAATTTCCGAACTTGAGGTCACAATTCAGCGAAATTCCTGAAGAACATTTCCAAGTATTGACTAAAAAAGGTGTGATGCCGTATGACTACATCGACTCATTTGAACGCTTCAACGAAACTCAACTTCCTCCGGTAGAGTCATTTTATAGCAGATTGTATGACAAACCATGCCCTCGCAGACTCTATCTTCGCGCCAAGCTGGTATGGTCGAAATTCGGATGTCATGACTTGGGGCAGTACGTGGATCTATACATGAAGACCGATATCATGCTATTGGCCGATGTTTTCGAGAAGTTTCGATCTAGCTGCCACAAAACCTATGGTCTCGATCCTGCACACTATTACACCCTACCAGGATTCACGTGGGATGCCATGCTGAAACATACTAAGCAGGAGTTGGAGTTGCTTACCGATCCTGACATGTTCCTTTTCGTTGAACGAGGAATTCGTGGAGGTCTCAGCCAAATTTGTTCGAAACAAAAAGCGAAAGCAAACAATAAATACATGCCTTCGTATGATCCAGCAAAGCCCGACTCATATCTGATGTATTATGACGTGAACAATCAATATGGGTGGGCTATGTCTCAGGCATTGCCACATGGAGGATTTGAATGGGCCGACACTAATCTTGATGTTACAACCGTTGCTGATGATGCTTCAGAAGGATACATATTGGAGGTTGACCTAGAATACCCACAACACCTCCATGATTCCCACAAAGATATACCATTCTGTCCCGAACACATCAATCCAAAAACGATGAAACCTCCGACTAGATCTTCCCAACCCACCAAGCTGATGGCAACGCTGAACCATAAAACACGCTACGTCATCCACTACCGAGCCCTCAAACAAGCGCTGGAGCATGGGCTGGTCCTCACCAAAATTCATCGCGTCCTCAGGTTCCGGCAATCTAAATGGCTCAAATCATATATAGACCTCAACACCGACCTCCGTAAACAAGCTAAAAATGAATTTGAGAAAAACCTCTTCAAACTTATGAACAATGCTGTTTTCGGTAAGACAATGGAAAACGTTAGAAAGAGGGTGAACGTTCGACTATTGACTGAGTGGGCCGGAAGATATGGTGCAGAGGCTTACATTTCCAAACCCGAATTCAAGAACTGCACCATTTTCAACAAGAACTTGGTAGCAGTCGAACTAGGAAAATTGGAAATCTGGCTGAACAAGCCTATCTACGTCGGTCAGGCCATTCTCGATCTAGCCAAAACCACCATCTACGACTTCCATTATGATTACATGCTCGGAGAGTTTGGTGATGATTGTACCGTCTGCTACACTGACACTGACTCACTCATCTATGAGATTATTGATCAAGATCCATATGCAGTCATGAAGCGAGATTTCCACACCCACTTCGACACTTCAGACTATCCCAGCGATAATATCCATGACATTCCTCAGGTCAACAAGAAGGTGTTGGGAATGATGTCCGATGAAAACAAGAGTCGAATAATGACGGATTATGTAGGCCTACGATCAAAATTATACTCGATAAAGGTGCTTGTGACTGATGATGATATTGTGAAAAAGAGGGCAAAGTTGCAAGCGGAGGATTATGATGAGGATGAAATAGATGGAATCATTATGAATATCGGTGTGACGAAAAAAGCAAAAGGAGTGAAATCATCTGTTGTCGAAACAACTATAAATTTCGAGGATTACGTTGAATGCCTAGAAACAGCCACACATAAGAAGGTTTCCCAAAATTTAATAAGAGCGAAGAAACACCATGTTCATTCAATCTGCCAAGAAAAAATCGCCCTTAGCTCCGAAGATGATAAGAGGTACATCATACCAGGATCGTATGACACTCTTCCATGGGGCCATTATTCCATCAATGGTGAAGCTATGGAGATAAATTGAATTGATGTATATATTCTGTGAAAATAAATTATTAGAATTGATGCCTGTACTGATATTTGAGGATTACGTTGAATGCCTAGAATCAGCCACACATAAGAAGGTTTCCCAAAATTTAATAAGAGCGAAGAAACACCATGTTCATTCAATCTGCCAAGAAAAAATCGCCCTTAGCTCCGAAGATGATAAGAGGTACATCATACCAGGATCGTATGACACTCTTCCATGGGGCCATTATTCCATCAATGGTGAAGCTATGGAGATAAATTGAATTGATGTATATATTCTGTGAAAATAAATTATTAGAATTGATGCCTGTACTGATATTTGCACCCTCCTCCACCACGTATACGCCTCATAGCTAACGAGGCTACCTGAGCTAATTTGTCACGGAAGTGTCACGGAAGTGTCACGGAAGTGTCACGGAAGTGTCATGGAAGTGTCACGCAAGTGTCACGCAAGTGTCACGGAACACTGAAATATCAAGGAAGTGTCACGGAAGTGTCAAGGAAATGTAACGGAACATAAAATTATTAATGAATGGGAGGAGCAAGAATAATATTTTTGGTTTCAATTCAGACGTTGTAGACATGATTACCTCCACCGCCGCAATTCAAGAAAACTGCATCAGTAGCTCTAATGATAGGGCGGCTACTCCGGATATTAATGGGCCGTCTAGGTATCGGTGCGCTCGGTGTGGTAAATTGTTCTCCAGTTACACCGAGTATGATATATGCTACGCATGTCAGAGGATGTGAATGCTTCTAGGGATCGGCTTCGGCCACAAAGGGAGATGCATTCTAGATTCAAGCGACATTTGCAATAGTATTCTGTTAAGGTTAACATCATCGCGAGTAGTTAAAATAGGACTCAAGGTGAAACTTTCTACTTTAAAAAAAAGTAACGAGCCATTATAGTCTGTATAATATTTTTTTGCTTGTGAATGAGATCTATTGATATCATGCTATCCTCTTTCAGAGAAGAATATGTAGTAGAAATTTCTATCATGACGTGAACTTGCATTTTAACTCTATTCTCAATACATCACACCAATGCTTTGCTGAAACAATTGACCTCAAATTGATTTGATGCATTTCTTGTTGTGACGCATGCGTAACGAAATATTATACGGGCTGTATGAGTCATACCTCGAAGGGTCATGCTTATCGTTTATGAAACTTTTTTTTCGTGATACTCATCGCGCATTGTCTGATGATGTTATGGAAAAACAGTTTGCGTGACCTTCAGGTGGTTATGGAAATTGACTCACCCTGTATATACTTGTAAAATGCATCAATTTGTATAAATTTGCTTCATATTACCTGAATATGATACACTCTGTATATTCACTGAATACCCTTGCTATTAGGTAGTATTTTTGCGGAAGGGAACGTGCTATAAGAGATATCGTTATCGTCTATGTTGAGTTTGAATATATGCAGTCGATTTATTTTTAGTTGAATCGCTCGCAGTTTACTCCTTTTCATTACTATGATTATGTCACCACAATGTTGCATAGCGTAATCATCGTAAGGGATCTTGTGCTTGTCGGTCTGCTGCTGCATGTAACATTCCAAACTATAATTAATATCATGTAGTGGTCGTGGCTCTGATGGCTGCGCGTCGGACTCTCGACCCGGGGACCCGAGATCGATTCCCAACACAGACCCAATACTTTTTTTATTCAATTCTAAATATGAATTGGATCGACGATGACGTCATCATACGAATAATCTAACTATAAACTAGCTAGCAGAGAAAATAGTATAACATGTAGGCGACTATCTATATGAAGTGTCAAAGAAGTGTCACGTATCGCTATTCTTATCAGCAGCTTCGGGCTAGCGTTGGAGCCGGATGACCTTGAAAGAGTAGAAAATGACCAGAATGAACCTTAAAATCCGCTGAAAAAGTCCGTAGACCTAGGGAAAAATCTGGTCTGCTTTACATGGGCTCTTATGGGGCTTTTTGCTGCGCATCGCGGAATTTCCGTAGAATCTGGGGAAAAATGACTTAGAATTTTGAAAATTGCGGGGATTTCGGCATAGCTCCTTTACTCTGAATGTTCATCATACCATAAATAAAAGTCATAATAAACGTGACACATATATTATATACACATATACAACAACGTGATGGGTGAAATTTAGGTATATCCTATTGACAAAAAATTATTGAGAACAATCGATGCACATAATTATGATAGATGTAAATATCGATATGAATATCTATTATATAATGTTTTACAGACAAAAAATGTTATCAATCGTTGATCATGTGATAGATGTAGATATCATCAATTTGAAACTCATTATATAATATTTTACTGACAAAAAATGTGATCAATCGATGATCATTTGATGGATGGGAATATGATCAATATAGGATATCATGTAATTAAAAAAATGCATATTCTGATGTTACCAAGTCTCTAGGTGATGTCTAGTATAAATAATCAAACAAGTAGTAAAAAAAATCAGCTATTCGCAGAAGCTACCGCATAGTACTATGTTCCGCTTACATAAGCATTTGAAGTTGCTTATTGGTATTTCACCAATCTACTTGGTCAAAAAAATAAATCTAAAATCAATTTATATACCTATAAAAATCATAGGGACAGAAATTTGGTCAAAACAAAATTATCATATATTATACCTGATTGATCAATAATTACCACTCTCTTGAAGAATATATTCCATCACGCTGCGGACAGATGAAGTTGACAATTTAGCAGCTGAAGCTGGCGGCTGGAGCAGACAGAAGGGCAGCTGAAGCTGAACGATGTAGAGCTAGCAGGAACCAGATGATGCGAGCTGGGACGGAACAACCAATGAGTTGCTGAGACTGATGGATGTAACCAAAACTAGCAGCTGAAGTCGACGACGTTACTGACGATGAGACATCTGATGATGACACCTCGTGGAGGATCGCATGGTACAGTAACCACATGGCTGAACTGTACAGCATCGTATGCCGGGATCAAAAAAATGTGGGCTTGAATGCCCTCTCAAAAAACCCTATTTAAAAGAAAAAAAAATACCGGTTACGCCTGGAATCGATTTCTGGTGAAGAAAAGTGGGAATAAACTTCCATAGGACTCACCTTCTTCGAAGGGTACAACCGGAGATCAAAAATATTGCCCAGGTCCACGTGGTCGATCCTGGACAGAGACTTCTGGCTTGCCGGGAATCAAATCAAACGGCTGGAGTTTCTGGAGAGATCCTGGTGGTAGCAGCTATGAGGTTTCCACTGTCCCTTGGAAGGCGGAAATACAAAATCCAGGCTGAACCTGTTACCTCACTGCAGAAGTTGCACCTTAGCACATCTGATCTCTTCGAACACCAGAACCAAAGTGCCCGTGATAACGTACTAAAGTACATTTCATCTTTCCGGAAACGGATCTCTCGCCATTGTTCTATTGTCTTGGAAGACCAGAATAGAAAAGGAGCAGAAAATAGTGACTTTCGCAAATTTCCCTTTGAACTGACCAATCCTGTGATACCATTTATGATCTACACCTGCACGATTCTACACTACTCTTACCAAATTCAACAACTTCTTAGGAATTCCAAGAATAAACCTGGCAACCTCGATTTTGGTATTCTTGGTGCGAGAAATGGGAGGGGTTTTGGATGGAGTGACAGAGGTGACAGTGATGACAATCTACAAGTGATGGATAGGTGGACTCTGCTTTTGAAAATGGGATGAAAAGCAAAACAATGGAAATAAACTTGTGAAAAAGGCCCAACCGAACTAAAGAGGTATTTCCCACATGAGAAAAGATCTTATACCAATTTCCAAAAGGTATCCTGCGAACCATCATCGTAGAATGGACTCCTGTTATGTTCTGGTGAGTAGTTTGCCAACTCTGCTTGATAATGTAAATAATACAAATCCTGTATTTTAGGAAAAGAATTCATTCTCTCATCACCAAATTGGCTAAATCAACCTCGAGATTGACCAAGAATCATTTTGTCATCACTATGTTTCGTATGCACTACTCTTAAACCTTTTAGATGTACCAGGTAGGTTGAACTGAATGAAGTTGTGAAATTTTCAGACGTTTTCTTGATGAACTTTGATATTTACAATACAATAATTTCAAAAAATATTTTGATTCCATTTTGAGCCTAATATAAAGTGTGAAAAATTTGAAAGCTATACTAATATTGAGAAAAGCTATATTCCAAATATTTTGAAATCCATAAAAATAAAGTGTGAAAAATTTAAATGCTACACACCTCTCTTCCCTGGGAAAAAAATAGATCAACCATTGATCTATTCTTTGAGGGCAAATTTTGGGGTGGTAACTCTGCGTACCAAACAATCCTGTGGATGTAACAATCAGTAATTTACTAATTCAGGTAATGTCTAATTTTAATTCTTCAATGTCTAATCAGTAGGTCTGCCAAAATCAGGATTTGAGAGGTGCAAAAAAATCCTATTGCTATTATATACAAAAAAATCTACATGATGTGAAAATCACTGGTTAATCATGGATAACACGATTACCCTATCGTTATTCAAAATGAAAATGTAACAGTGATGTTCTCTTGGCCAAGGAGAAGAAAAACTGTTGAAAGAAACGTTTGACAGTTGATATAGACTAATGTCTATGACTATCAAACTTTTTCTCTATACTCAAAATTATTTTGTTGCCTACACAGAAGGACCAACTATTCTTCAAAATTCATGTCGCCTACACAGAAGGACCGACAGTTCTCGGAATTTACGTCGCCTACACAGAAGGACCGACAATTTTTTAAAAGTGCAAGATTATTTCACTCACAAAATAATCGCACCAAATATTATACCTGATAATATGCTAACCTACAGACACACCAGAATTTGAGCCAAAACATGGCTTCAGGTCCTTAATGTGCAAATCTCCAGCAGGAGATCCATCTAAATTATTCAAGGTATAAACCAACCTAGATTTCTTATTCGTGACTATACACTCAGTATATTTAGGTGCCAACTTGGCACTAAATTTTGACGCTGCTTCAGACAGTACTTTATTTCTCTTAAAAACATGATCGCCTACATTGAGATTGAAATCTCTCTTTCTGAGATTGTAAGATTTTTATTTCTATTATATGCAGTGTTTAATTTAATTTTGACATCTTTGAAAACATTTGCGAGCCCAGAAATATTTTCAAAATATTTTTTCCTGTCTGGTGGATACATAACAATGTCCTTAGTACTAGAAACCTCACCATAATATTTTCCAGACAAAGGAATAATTCTACCGAAATTTAAAAAAGGAGGTAGATAGTTGTGTACTTCATGAAAAGAGGTATTGATAGCTCGCTGAATCTTGTGAATTTCCTTGTCCCAATTCTTATGTTCACCGATATAACTGCGTATTGCTTGACCAATGGTTTTATTGCTACGTTCTACAAAATTACAATGTGGAGAGTATCGAGGAGTATACCATATTTTCTGAACTTGGAACTTGTCTGCAAGTTTCTTGAAGGCTTTGCCAGCAAATTGTTGTTCATTATCGCAGATTATAAACTGAGGCACTCCATGAACTAAAAATACATTATTCTCCATGAATTTTACTACATTGGAAGCCGTAGCATCTCTCATGGGACAAAGAAGAGTATATTTTGAAAACCAATCACAAATTGTTAGTAAATAAGTAAAACCTCTCGGGAGACGAGGAAATGGACCCATAATATCCACCGCTATGATTTGGAAGGGAAACTCAGCAGATTTTTTTGATCCCATCAACCCCATACTTGATGTGTTTGACAACTTCTGAGCCTGGCAAACCTTGCGGGATCGAACGAACTTCAAGATATCGGCTCTCATTTTCGGCCAATAGTAAAACTGCTGGACACGAGAAAATGTTTTATAGTATCCAAAGTGTGAACAGGTCGGCGGGTCATGAAGATGTCGAATCACCTCAGAACGCTGCGATTTAGGTACTACTTGTTTCCATTCGACTTCGTTGGTCTCAAAGGGCAATTTTGAAGGGACGAATTCATAAAGAAGTTCTTCCTCTACTTTAAACTGTGGAAAATTTTTATTCTGGTCATTCATAACTTTTTGACACATAGAAGTATACCATTTATCTGACTCGTCAGGAACAACCTCGATCAGTAGAACCTGTGGATCTGCCTGGGGATCTTCGGTCACAGTGGTTTCTCTGGATGGAATTCTTGAAAGGAAATCGGGTACTACATTCGACGAACCTTTGCGATGAATCAACTCAAGAGAGTATTGCCTCAATTTGACTGTCCAACGAGCAAGTCTCCCACAGTGATCTTCCAAATTGTTTAGCCATAAAAGGCTACTGTGATCAGTTATGGCTGTGAATGATTCACAACCCTCGATATAAGACCGGAATTTTTCGATCAAAAAAATGAGACTAAGCAATACCCTTTCTGTAACCGTATAATTACGTTCAGCCCTAGACAATGATCTCGAAGCATATGCTATCACCTTCTCCTGACCATCTATCTCTTGTGTGAGAACCCCTCCGATTCCGACGTCACTGGCATCGCACTGAATAACAAAAGGCTTGGAAAAATCTGCAGAGCTCAAAATTGGTGCAGAAACTAGGGCTTTCTTAACCTCTGAGAAAGCATTTTCAGCCTCTGGAGACCACTGGATCGGCTGCTTCTTCTTCTTACCCTTCAATAAAGCGTTGATAGGTGCCATCAGAGTAGAGAAGTTACCTATAAAGCGTCTGTACCAAGAACATGACCCAGTAAACCTTTTGATCTCCATGCTAGTCGTTGGTCGAGGGTAATTAACCATCACTGCTACCTTGTCTGGGTCCGTACGAATTCCTTCCCTATCTATCACGAATCCTAAATACCTCAAAGATGTCTTGAAAAATTCGCACTTCTTCAAGTTCACAGTGAGATTAGCTTCCTGAAGAATTTCTTTCACCTTTTCCAAAAGAGATAAATGTTCTTCAAAAGTTGCAGAGGATATAATGATATCATCCAAGTAAGTGAAAATATTTGGCTCGAATTTTGGACCAAACAATGCATCGCAGAGACGTTGCTGCGTTTGCGCGCTATTACGAAGTCCAAAGGGCATCACGGTGAAATGGAAAAGTCCCCTACCAGGAACGCTGGAAGCAGTTTTCTCCCTAGAAGATTTGTCTAACGAAACTTACCAAAACGCTTTCCTAAGATCGATACTAGAGATATATTTGGCATCCCTTAACTGATTCAATATTCTATCTATTCTAGGTAGAGGATAGCTATCATGTTTGGTCACTTCATTCAGTTTTCTACCATCAAAACAAAACCTATATTCACCTGAGGGCTTCTTAACTGATATAACTAGGCTATTCAATGGGCTATGTGATTCTTCTACAACTCCTAATTTTAACATATCATCAAGTTCATTCTGCAAAATTTTCAGCATGTAAGGTGACATCAAATATTGTTTTGTTTTAAATGGTTTCGCATCACCTGTCTCGATCGATAACTTCATTTAATCAGTGCGCCCCAAACGTGTATCACTACTGACTTCCTCAAATGATTTGATAACAGTTTGCATTTTCAATCTTTGTCCTTGAGATAATTCATCTAAATTATCTAAACCTAATGTACCAGAAGAACAACTATCACCAGCAATTGCTAATATATTATTGTCAGTAACTCCACTATAAATTGTCCATGATTCATTATCAAAATCAATTTTCAACTTGAATTGTTTGCAAAAGTCACTACCTAATATCAAAGGATACGGCAGCGAAGGGACTACCAAAACAGGAACAATCTGAATAGAATTGTCTATGCGTACTGGTAGATCTACTAACTAGAGTCTAGCTATAGCACCAGTGCGAGAATATTGCGCCTGGTGCGCAGGTCGCTGGGCGCGAGAAACAGAAAATTTCGTTGCTTGCTCGCTCGCTCGCCGAGCGCGAGAAGGGTTGCGGCCGTGCGGCGCGGGACAAATATTGGAGCGAAACAATAAAGATCATCATTGGTAAAAGAATACCCAATACCCTTAATTGGCGGCGAATCATGTATCACGGGAAGGAGATTTGTTGGTTGCCATTCGAACTGTTTCCAGAATTGTCAGTTTGATGATGTTTGGTTCACCAGAAACGTCTAATGTGTGCCCTCACCGTTAATCACCCTGTTTGCACTACAGGAGTCTTCTCGTTTATTTTTGACCGCCCCTCTAACTTATTTTCTCAGAGTTCAAATGTTTTATTTTTTGTTGTTCGAAATTTCATTTTTATAATTGTTCCTATTTCGAACACACTTTATATTTTAGGAATATTTTGAGTTTGTTTTTGTTCATCAAATATACCTTAATTTTAAACTGTGTATCTTTTACCAGTTTCAATATATTTAATTTAGATCGCTGCGATATTATTTTTGCAAGGGAAGGGGGAATTTTTGTGGAATTATATAATTATATATGTATATACCCAGATAGCACACACAAGTACCTTCTCAGAATATTATACGAATATTTTCTAGGAACGGTCTATGGATATACAAAGAGGGCTATTATCTTTCAGCTTATGAACAAAATATGGGTCAACATTATTAAAAAAATTGTATTCTCTATGAAATTCCTTCACAGTTGATAACCAATTCAGCTGAGGGTTTTGAAAGTTCTCCAAAATTAGCTCTACGAGAATGGGGAAAAGAATCAGAGCTAAAAACTCTTAGCCCCGCTATGCGTTTCCCGTACATTTTTTGCAGTCTTTGGAAGTGACATCAGCACATCCGCACTTGAAACAAAATTTAGCAACAATATTTTGGTTAGCTTTACAATCCCTGAAACTGTGGTTAGGTTGTAAACATCGCCAGCAAATGAAAACACTTGAATCCCCTGAAAATGAAACTGTTTCTACTTTAGGTTTCCTTTGATTGAAATTTGATGAGGAATTATTTTTCCTACTAAATCGATCTGGTTTTGACTTATTTGTGTATTTATTTTGTCGAGAGGAAGTCGGGTGAGATTCAGTTATGTAAGCTAGCTCTGGGTCAACCAAACTCGAAACAGATTCAAAGCAAGATGCCAAACTCAATATGTCAGCTTCTTCCAACTTTTTACAAAGGGTTGATAAATTCTCAACACTATCAATATCATGAAGAGCAAGTCTTTTACGATATTCAGCTTGTAAACCAAGTCTTATAAATTTTTTTTTTTGGTGACTTCAGCTGCAGGACGGCTATGTCGACTGAACAATGTTTCAATACAAGCAATATACAGAATAACTGGTTCATATTTACCCTGTTTACGCAATTTGATTTGACTCCAAACTTCATCATCAAAATCTGAAGTGAGAAAATCTTCTTTCAACCTACAAAGTAGTTCATCCCAATTATTTACTTGTGTTTTCACTTGTCTATACCAGAAAGTGGCTTTACCGGTGAATAAATCGTGAGCAGACTCAAAAAGATGTTGTTTCGTGATATTTCTGGCTAGAGCAAGTTCTTCTACACGTTCTATGAATGAGATTGAGTTCTTTGGTTCACCATCAAACTGTGTATTCAATTTATGAACTGGAAAATTTGTTGTGCTAGTTGAAACTGGCATATTACGTGAGTTTGAATTCGCCTGTGGCTGTGCAAAGACGTTTGAGCTACTCAAGTCAACTGGATCAGATTCTTCATTTTCGTGAAGTTCAGCTTCCCGCTGTACTGCAGTATATGATTCGTTTTTAAAATTCAACATGAGGGCATGTCATTTTCATCAGCAGGATCTAAACGAATTCTCTGTATCCCGAAATTGATGTGAAGTACTCTACTGTAAGCTCGTTTATATGAAGAGTCTGATGTTGGACCTTTGAAATCTTTAATGAGGGTTTCCAAAGAGTCTAAATTAGCCTGAATTTCTCGAACCTCAACATCAGAGTCGTATGAAGGATCTTGCAATGTTCCCTGTTGTCTTTCTTTATCTAAAGTAGAGGGCTTTAGCCATTACCAAATCTCCCCCCAAGGCCAGAGGATTGTGACCTTGGGGGGAGTGACCTTGGGGGGAGTTACCTTGGAGGTTGCCTTGGAGGAGTGACATTCGGAGCGACCTTGGGAGTGACCTTGGGAGTGACCTTGGGAGTGACCTCGGGAGTGACCTTGGGAGTGACCTCGGGAGTGACTTTGGGACGGATACGGAGGTTTCATCTCGGACAATTGTCGTGGTGACCTTGGGGGGAGTGATTTTCGTGCGCATGTGTACCTCTTCTCGAGGATGTTTGGTGGTGTAGTGGGGTATTCCATGTCCAAGTTTCTATAAATACAGAATCCCTATCTTCAAGAGCATAGTTTTTCCGAAAATATTGCTGGCTGAACAATCTTGTCAGATCAGTGGAAGTGCGATAAAGTGTGATATCAGATTTACGTAAGTTCAATTATTTATATATTTTTTATTCCTTCTTTCACTCGACAAGTAAAAATAGAAATGGCTCCTCCTAAAATTGATCTAGTCGCAATCAATAGTCGAATTAATGAGGAAAATGAAATTATTGAACAAATTCTAATATCGTCGCTACCGCTGAATAAGAGTTTTATAATCAGGAAAATATCGTTATGTGGGACTCGATTCGGTAGAAGTGGCACCGTTATATTGTACGATGAAGAAACTGAGGTGAGCTTGAAATGTTGGTTACCAAAAAGAGTTGTAGACCTTTTGAAAGAAAGCGATGTTGATGAGATCAATTTTTCTAACGGCGTTTATACTTTAACGTACTTGGGTCAGAGTGAACCTTCATTTGCAGGTGCAAAGACGCAAGTTATGTAGCGATCGTTCCCATGGATTTGCCGTTCCCATAGGAAACGCTGATGTAGCTTCGCTGATCAAGCTGTATTCCAGGAAAGCACTCAATTCGAGCCTCTGAGAGCGAATCTAGTTCTCACTTATTATTCATTCTAATTGTAACTCTTGTCAGAGACTGTCGATCTGTATTTTGTAAAACAAATAAATATTTTTTAAAAAGACGTTCGCTCGTTCAAAGTATTTAACTGGCGCAGTCGGTAGGATTTGTGCAGTGCGTTAAAGGAAAAAAATTTTTTCGCGTCGTGGAGTTTCAACCCCTTGAGCACAAATTCGAACAAAATCCATCGAGGATTACCTACCCCGGACGAGCAGACGAGCAGTCGACCCAAACCTCTAGACTACGTAGAATCAACGAAGAAGGAACTGGAGACTACACGGATTTGGATTATCTAAAACTTGTAAGTGCCAAATATTCCTTCTTGCCTTCATTGAACCCTCTGAATAAGGACTTCGGTGAAGATATTTTTAGTGCTGTTCATTGCGAACGAACCGATGTCTATGCTAGACAAATAGTTTTAGGATTTTCCTCATATATAAATAAATATTCGAAAAATTTATGAGTGAAATTGATAATATCTCGGATAGGCTGAGTAGTTTATCTTTTGAAAGGAATTAAACTAACAGTGAATCTGATTTTAGAGAGGCAAATTTGTTAGCATCCACTATGTCTCCACCAGTAGTAACACAAGCACAACCTGTTCAAATGAACTGGAATCTTTTCAAATCCAGACTCAATAATCTCAAACAATTCGATGGCGATAGTAACGCATTGAACAAGTTTATCGATAGGTGTGATACTTTAGTCAGTGCCTATGAAGCCTTCAATGATCAATCATTGAATGATCATGTTCTTGAATGTATTCAAGAAAAATCGATAGGGAAAGCCGAATATATGGTAGGGAACAGGGCCGAACTCAATTCTTGGGCCGCAATAAAAAACGCTTTGAAACAATGCTTTTCAGACCGTAGAGACCTAGACTGTCTAGTTCAGGAATTAACTAGAAGTCGACCGCATAAAGGAGAAGACTTACTTAGTTTTGGAACTAGGCTTCAATTATTGAGAAGCAATGTCGCACAACGTATGTCAGTTAATGCTTTAGCTGAAGAAAACAAGACAAAAATCGAAGAAATCAACAATAAATTAGAACTAATGGAACGGCATAGTAGGCAAAATTTACTGAGCCTGGTTGGATTCACGGAAAATGACGATGAGAATCTGTTATCAAAAGTTCTAGCATTGTTCAATGAAGGCATGAAAATGAAATGTTCTCATTGGGAGATATACAATGCATACAGAATTGGAAAAAGAAATGGATTTCAAACTCGACCAAGAACTATCATCGTTACTTTCGGTTCCATATTGAAGAGGAACGAAATATACAGTGCACGGAAATCCTTAAAAGAGACAGGGGTATTCATTAATGAGAACTTGACGTCTAAAGCTTACAATCTTTTACGCATTGCCAAAGAAAAATACGGCCGTAAAGCTGTGTGGTCAAGCAACGGAAGAATTTTTGTAAAGCACGACAACGCTGTAAAAGTGGTGAATGAAGAAGCAGATCTAGCTAGACCATCTTGAGAACAAAAACCTGTAAATGATAATACTTATAAGCCTTTGTTTTTTGCAGTGTATCAGTAAATGAATATTTTTTTAGGTAAAGGCGGGTTTACACCAATTCATATATTTCTAATTAATATCAATAATCTTATTTTATTTCTTTTCCAATTCAATATCAATATATTTTCCGCCAATGTTTATATTTGGCTAATTATACTACTGATGTAATGTTTCTTTTTAGTTTTTCTATTATCGAGCTCACTGATAAAGATGTATAGCTTAGTATGTTTTCTACCCTTAGTCTTTACTACCAAAATTGCAGAGGGTTAAACACTAAATGCGATGAATTCTATAGAAGTACCTTGAACATGAACTATGATATTGTGATTGCTGTCGAGACATGGTTACAAGAAGGGGTTGGTGATGGAGAAGTAGTAGATCAAGGTCTGTATAATTTAGTAAGATCTGACAGAAACCTGGAGTATACAAAAAAATCTAAGGGAGGTGGAGTTTTCATAGCAATTAAAAAAAAGTATAAAATTTTGAAAATTATCAAACATAGCACTGACTTTGAATTAGTTATTATTGAGATGAAGGTGAAGAAATGTAAATATACAATTTGTGGCATATACATTCCTTCTGGTAGCATATGTGATGTGTATGAATCAGCATTTGAATTTTCACAAGATAATATGATGCAGAATGCTGATAAAGTTTACATTGTGGGAGATTTCAATATACGCGATATAACTGGAATAAACTATGATTCCAATATCTCGAATAGCATTCTAAATACTTTCAATGATTTCATTGATTTCAATAATTTCAAATTATATAATGACGTGAAAAATTTTCAAGGCAGAACTTTAGATTTAATCATCAGCTCAGAAAATAATCTGAACAATTGCAGGGTAAATAGGGATTTCCTCCCTTTTGTGAAAGAAGACGCATATCATCCTGCCCTCGAGATTTCTATTACTATAGACAGTGATTCGAAATGCAATGCAAATGTCACAAAAAAATCAAGATACCATTATAAAAAAGCAGATTTCTTTAATTTGAGTAATAGCATTCGAGATTCTGATTGGGAAAGTGTTTTATCTGAAAAAACTAATGTGAACGTTGCTTTAGATAACTTCTATAAAGTATGGTATAGGGTTATCGATAATCATGTACCTAAAAACGTAGTACCGACTAATTCCAAATGTTTTCCAATATGGTTCACAAGCGAAATCAGAACTCTGCTGAATGAAAAAGAAAAGTATAGGAAATTAAAAATGATATCGAATTTTTATAGAGATAATTATACTGAAGCGAGGAAGAAGCTGAAAAAGTTGATTAAACTAGAAGAAAAAAAATATGTTGAAAAGTTAGAAAAGGATATGACAACAGATATAAGTAAATTTTGGAATTATGTAGCATATAAAGGAAAAAGTAACACGAATATTGGTTCGTACACACTTAACAGCGAAAACATTGAAGAAAGAGAAACTGCTAATGCGTTTGCAAATTTTTTTTTCCTCAGTATATTCTTCAGAAAAAGCGTCATATAATCTGGGTGTTGAATATAAAAGTAACGATGCATGTAATGAAACTTTTGTTTTGGATGAAATTACCGTTACAGATTACAACAGCGCCTTGAAGAAATTAAAACCTAAAAAAGCATCAGGGGAAGATGGGATTCCACCCTACTTACTGAAAGGATGTGGAGAATGGTTGAGAGAACGTTTGCTCCACATTTACAACCTCATTATTTCTTCTAATACTTTCCCCTCACATTGGAAAACTTCATTAGTCACACCAATTTTCAAATCCGGAAACAAATTGGACATAGCAAATTATAGACCCATATCCATAATGTGTGCACCAGCTAAATTATTTGAACAAATAGTTTATCGCAATTTATATGACTACATTGAAAAGTATATTGTGCCCCAACAACATGGTTTCATGGCTAATAAATCTATCAGTACAAACTTGTTAGTTTTTGGAAACCATGTGTACGAGACTTTGGAAGGAAAATCACAACTAGACACAATTTATACCGATTTTCGTAAAGCTTTCGATAAAGTGAATCACGACGTATTGTTATCTAAACTATACAAGTTTGGGTTATCTGGTAATTTCCTCAAGACAATCAGCAGCTATTTAAAAGAAAGATATTCTGTGGTAAGACATAATGGAAATACTTCGGGAAAATTTGAAGCCAATTCGGGCGTTCCGCAAGGCTCAAATTTAGGTCCCCTGCTATTTTTGATTTTTATCAATGAATTACCGTCGGTACTAAAATCTTCAAAAAGTCTATTATTTGCGGATGATTTGAAAATTTTCAAAAAAATAGATACTATACGTGATTGTATTATGCTCCAAAAAGATATCGACAGTTTATATGAATGGAGTTTGAGTAATAAGCTATATTTCAACATCAAAAAGTGTTTCGGTTTGACTATCACAAGAAAAAAAAATCCAATTTTGTTCGAATATACAATTGAGAATGAGGTTCTGGCGCGCTGTGAGAATGTAAAAGATCTTGGTATCACCTATGATCGTAACTTTTCTTTTTCATTACATATTACAAACATATTGAAATCTGCGAACCGTTTGCTGGGATATATCATCAGACAATCTACAAGTTTCACAAACATTAATTCTCTCAAAATCCTTTACTACAGTCTAATTAGGCCTGAATTAGAATTTGGTGCACACATATGGTTTGTAGAATACCACACTAGATTGAGTCAGTTAGAGAAAATACAAAACAAATTTCTGAGATTCATTTATTTCAAAAAATATAATAAACGTGCAGACTATAAAACTATTCGATCGTATCAGTTGAGAAATGAATTTAAAATTATGTCACTGGAAAATAGAAGAAATCTTACTGTTTTCATTTTTTTGCATAATTTGCTGAATAACAAAATCAATTCACCTGAAATACTCTCACTAATAAGATTCAATATCCCCCCAAGAAGAACACGATCATTTGCAATGTTTAATATTCCTCTTATGCTTACTACAAGACCCCCGCTTGTGGCCATGTTGAGGCTAGCAAATGAATTCAACGCCTTACTAGATTTAGAATGGACAACCTCACAAAATGCATTTCGATCAGCAATTACACATCACCTCATAAATATCTCTGTTTGAACTAGACTGACTTCTACGCGTACTATGAAAAACTATACAAAATGTTTAACCCTCTTCCTTAGATATAATTGTTATTATTATTAAATTTATAGGTTAGGTTCAACATACATACAACTACATCTAGAACCTTCCTTATATCTTAGTATTAATGTATTAGTATATTGATTCACATTTTTATCCCTGTAAAGAGACCTGTGTGGTCTGTAGGGATGAAATATAATAAATAAATAAATAAATAAATAAATAAATGAATAAGTAACGATACGAATTTAGCTCGAGATGAAAAAACTTATCAAATTTCTCACTACGATAAAGTCGCACTAAGTACATTTTTTATTGCAGGATGCACTGGCATCTTGAGGAACAACATGCATCTGAAAAAACCCGCTTCCTCAGAAGATGCAATGGCATACGTAAATGAATATGAAAATTTTGAAAATATGTATGGTAGTTTTCAGAATAATTTCTGACCAAAATTCAATAATCCAGGAATTAGAAAAATAAACACTCCTAACGTTCAAACAAACAACGTCCAATCGCAAAGACCCAATTACTCTCAAAGACCATTCCAAAGTAACACATATTATTCAGATCCCAAATTTTCACCAAGACCTATTTGGCCCAGCCAACCAGTGAATGTAAATCCGAGGCCACAACCCCCTCAAAGATTCCCAACTAATCGAGAAGTTTTCGGACCTCCCCGAAACGTATTCAAACCGAACCAAATTCCGGCAACGCAATTACCAAAACCAGAGCCTATGTCAACGACCTCTAGAAATCCTACTAGAATATCACATCAATCTTTTCCACAGCATGTTCAACAGGCCAGACCAAATTTCAATAATCAATACTCAAATAACTTTAGGAATAACCAAAGATTTTTCCAATCAAATCAAAAACCTAATTTTGTATCTGAAGTATTATTTCCGAATGAATACGAAGAACCATTCTCTGATCAGAATCAAATGTTTAACGAAAATTCTAGTTGCGCCGAAGCCGCGTTCTATCCCGAATGCGACTACCCTGATCAAAATTCGTATGTTGAACAAAATTTCGATAACCAGCCACTTTACCCTCAAGACCAATACACTGACGATTCAAACCCCGACGAAACTGGAAATTTTCATCCAACCAGCCAAAAGGACCTATTGACTTAACCGAAATAAATCTTTCTAGCAATAATTCTCTCCCTTACGTTGAAATTAAACATCCAAAAATAAAATTACTAATAGACACAGGGAGTTCTAAATCGATAATCAAACCCTCAATAATCGAGAAATTTTATCCCCACAAAATTTTTCAGTCTGATACAATAATCAATACGGCTATAGGTAGTGGAAATACAAGATACCAAGCATTACTTCCGGCATTTTTCGAATTTAATACGAGCTATGAAATCAATTTCATTCTGTTCGATTTCCATGATTATTTTGACGGAGTATTGGGACTGACAGACTTGATGAATATGAATTTGAATATTGATTTGACTAATGCAAGGTTGGTAGAAAATCATACGAATATTCCATTTAAATTTAGACAACCTACAAACACTAAAATCTCATTTTCAATTAATCCTCAAGAAAAAACTATTGAAAATATACCAGTTAATATATACGAGGGAGAAATAATGACAATAGAGGGTACAATCAATAAGTTATTCATTCCACAAGTAGTGACAATCTCTAAAATGGGGTACGCCCCAATAGAATTACAAAATCCCACTAATGAAACAATTTCCGTAACATTGCGAGAACCTATTCCTGTCAAACAATTCGGCTCATCATTGTACGAAATATATACACTCGATTCTTTTACCATTCCGAACGAATTCAAATATAGACCACTACCAAATTTCAGACTTAATACGCACAGACCACATGAACTCTGCAATAATCAAGATCTGTAACGAATTTTCCGAAATCTTCTTCAAACCCGGTGACGATTTGACATTTACCTCCAAAATTAAACACGAGATTTAGACTGTTGACGAAATATCTGTCTACCGAAATCCTATAGGTATCCCTATATACATAAATAGGAAGTACAACGTCAAATTAACGACATGCTTGAGAAAAATATAATAAGACCGAGCTGTAGCCCCTGGTCTTCCCCCATTTGGATTGTCTCGAAGAAACTAGATTCTTCCGGGAAGACTAAATGGCGGATAGTTGTGAATTACCGGAAAATCAACGAAAAAACAATTGGTGACCGGTACCCACTCCCTAATATCAATGACATTATAGACAAACTTGGTAGAGCTCAATATTTCACGACCCTTGATTTGGCTAGTGGATTTCACCAAATCGAAATGGCTCAAAATTCGATCGAAAAAACCGCGTCTAACCTAGAGCAGGGACACTACGAATACTTGAGGATGCCATTTGGACTCAAGAATGCACCATCCAGTTTCCAGCGTGTAATGGATGAAGTCCTCAAAGACCTGCAGAATATGATCTGCATGGTATACATGGACGACATTATTATTTTCAGCACAGGACTCCAAGAGCATATTCAAAATCTCAAATTAGTTTTTTCCAAATTACGCCCACCTGAAAATTCAATTGGATAAATCCGAATTTCTTAGGCGAGAGGTCGAATTTTCAGGTCATGTGATAACACCGGAAGGCATTAAACCAAATCCTAACAAAATTAGTGCCATTCGAAAGTTTTCAATTCCAAAAACTCAGAGAGATATCAAATCATTTCTAGGTCTGTTGGATTATTACCGAAAATTCATAAGAAATTTCGCTAAATTAACAAAACCAATGACAAAGTGTCTGAAGAAAAATGAGAAAGTGGAACACACCACTGAATTTATCGAATGTTTCAACATTTGTTAATCCATCCTCACTGCAGAACCTGTCCTCGCATACCCAGATTCCGAAAAACCATTTGAATTAACCACTGATGCCTCAAATTACGCCATAGGTGCCATATTGTTTCAAAATGACCACCCAATATGTTACGCATCCCGAACGTTGAACCCGGCAGAAGTCAACTATTCAACCATTGAAAAGGAACTTCTAGCCATCGTCTGGAGCTGTGAATACTTCCGGCCTTATTTGTTTGGTCAAAAGTTCACGATATTTTCTGATCATAAACCACTACAATGGCTTTTTTCTTTGAAGGAACCAAACTCAAGATTAGTACGATGGCGTCTGAAACTTGAGGAATTCGATTACATCATAAAATACAAGAAAGGAAAACTCAATCAAGCGGCTGACGCTCTTTCTAGAAATCCTCACAACATCGATATGAATGCCCTCGAAACCCTGTCTATTCAAAATAACCCTGGCGACGTTGACGAATTATTAAACGATTTGTTGAACCATTCCGAAAAACTGCCCGAGGTTGATAATGACACCCTTCAAGAAATTCCAGAACCTCAAACCGTTCAACCTAAAATCAAAATACAATCTGACATCCGTATCATTCCAGCGCAACCGAATGAAAACAATTCCGACCTAGAAACAGTCCATACTTCCCTCGAAGACCCTGTATGTTCTATTCCCATTTCAGAACGTGCAGTGAATACCTATAAAAATCAGATTATTATCCCAATTGGCGACATAAATGAGATAAAATACAGGAAAGAAAAATTTTTTGAGAATTCCCGATCATACGTCACAATGCCGAAGAAAAACATGAACGAAAATATCGCTAAGCTCCTCAAAGATAATATTGATCCGAAACAAACATATGCGCTACATTTCAAAACCCCCACCTTGTCCGAAATCCTTAGTACCACCGTGCAAAATATATTCAAAAATTCATCCTACAAAATTGTTCATTGTCCATTATTTTTAACCGACGTAGAAACGCTAGACGAACAGAAAGAAAAATTAGAATTTTACCACGTGAAAAAAACATGCCATAAAGGAATAAACGAAATGAAGCCATCACTCAGTTCGAGGTTTTATTGGCCGAAAATGGCAGACGACATAAAAATGTACATAGATAACTGCGAAACTTGCCAGAAGAACAAGTACGATCGTAATCCACCTATCATTAAGTTCAATCTCACTCCCACCACATCAAAACCATTCGACCATATTCACATGGACACATTCGAAATTTCAAATCATAGTTTCTCGACGATTATCGATTCCTTTTCTCGGTATGGCCAGGCATACCCCTTAAAAACACTAACTGGAGTCTCGGTAGTAGAGAATCTCTTGAATTTCATCACTCACCATGGGCTACCCCTAAAAATAACCACTGATTCAGGCACAGAGTTCAAAAATCAAGATTTAGAAAATTTTTGCAAAATATATAAAATCGAACTCCATTACACGACACCAAAAAACAGTAATTCTAACTCTCCAGTCGAAAGGTTTCATTCCACGTTAATCTAAATAGGTGTTTGAAAGACGAAGGAACTCATTACACACCCGAACAGCTGATAAAACGTGCGGTTCTTGGTTATAATAACGCAATCCATAGTGTCACTAAATATACCCCTTTCGAAGTAGTTAAGGGCCATATCAATAGCACGAATCCATTCGACCTGAATGACCACATTATCGTTTCCGACTATGTTCAAAATCATAAAAATAATACTGAAAAACTCTATTAGTCAATGCAACAGACGAACCAACAAACTGAAGAAAAAACTATAACAAAGATGAACGAAAACCGAAATGACCCGCCGGACTTCACAAAACAGACAGTGGCGTACATTCGAACAAAAGCTCGACCTTAAGACAAGCCAAAATTCAGAAAAACGAAAGTTCTTGAAGATACAGGAATCAAACTAGTAACTGACAAAGGGACCTACCATAAAAGCATTGCTAGGAAACCAAAGACTAATTCAGGAAATTTGTTACAGGGAAAAAAACGATCATGAAGTTACCAACCCTATACCTTCTAATTCACGTATTCCGAATACATTGTAACAACGAAGATATCCAAATAACCACCGTGACCAATCCCATCCTACCTATACAATTAGGAGAAGCAAAAATCATATATAGCAAACATACATTTTCACACTATCTCGATCTAAGTCCAATAATCAATCAATTAAATAAATTAAACCAATACTTCATATCAATTAAAGATAATTTCAACAAAGACAACATTTCTAACCCCATATCCTATCATGGGTTGTCGGCAAACATGCTGACGAGAGCCGAATATCTTGTAGGTACAACCAGAATGAAACTAAAAAATCTTCAACCCCACATACGTTTGAAGAGAGGAATGATAGATGAAATAGGCAAAATCGATAAATGGCTCTTTGGCACCCTCGATGCCGAAGATGGTGAACGGTACGACCAAAGTATTGCGACCTCAGAACGAAACCAAGACAATATAATTCATGAAGTCAATATGCAAATTTCCTTATCAAAGCAACTCATTAATCATTATAACAAAACTATTCGAACACTCAATTCAAATCAGGAAAAACTTGACGAAGGATTGAAAATATTTCAGGAAGCAGTTCAAAAAACTATTGGTAATTCAATGAATTATATCAGTTTTCAAAGTATACTATCACAAATAATTTTGGATTACCAAAATATCATAACATTCATCGACAACCTAGAGGATGCTATCACCTTCGCTAAGCTGAATACCTCACATAATTCTATAGTATTTAGTTCAGAGCTTGAGGAAATGTTGACATATTTGAGAAAATTCTACAAACAATCAGAAATACCAAAATTTGAAAATTTATTAACTTATTATCAATTATTTGGAACTCAAGTAATGTTTTCGAAAACCAAATTAATTTTTGCAATTCATGTTCCAATTATCAGAAACGAAGTCTTCTTATTCTATCATCTATATCCCATTATACAAAATCACCACATTTTTATCCCCAAATACCCCTATTTGGCACGAACAGTTTCAAAAACTCAGTTCGAATCAGTTCCATGCCCGTTGATGGAAAAAACACATTACTGTATTGAGGACTACTACCCAGAGGACCATTGTACTATCCAGCTGATCGAAGGAAACCTCACGGCCAATTGTCAACCACTCCAAATAAACCTAGCAGAGTCAATCGTAGAACAAATCACCCAAGAAGAAGTATTGATCATTCCAGTCCAAGAGGAAAAGAATATTCTCGAAATGTAAAACTGACCGTTACATTGAGATAAATCATCCAACTATCATCAAAATACCGAAAACTTGCGAACTTCATGTGAACCACCGGGCATTTCTCAACGACATAAGAATTTATCAAGGCAAACCACTTATTTTACCCAAATATGATACCGAGAACGTGAAAACACCAAAATTGTACATAACACCAAATTTCACAAAGCTGAACTTAGAAGAAATTTACAAAATCAACAATATGATGGAACGATTGATGCCAATCAAGGAATCCGAAACTTCGAGTACAAGCACCATAGTTTTTGGCGTTCTCCTTGGATTGATTTTTTCAATATCGATCCTAGTAATGGCATTCAAACTGAAGAAGAAATTCTACAAAACCCTTCGACGCCGCTCAAAAGAAGAAAAGGAAGAAGAAGATGGTCAAGAAGCAGATGTGATTCCAACCCGAAAAAATAACTCCCTTATTTTTTCGTCTTGAGGAGGAAGGAGTTATGTAGCGATAGTTCCCATGGATTTGCCGTTCCCATAGAAAACGCTGATGTAGCTTCGCTGATCAAGCTGTATTCCAGGAAAGCTCCCAATTCGAGCCTCTGAGAGCGAATCTAGTTCTCACTTATTATTCATTCTAATTGTAACTCTTGTCAGAGACAGTCGATCTGTATTTTGTAAAACAAATAAATCTTTTTTAAGAAGACGTTCGCTCGTTCAAAGTATTTAACTCGCGGGCTCTTATCAAGTTTGATGTCAAGGGGGGTGTAATTGACAAATAGTTTCATATTTCCTCAATTAGTTTTTCGATATAGTGTAGTGAAAAAGGTTTAAAAACTATATAATAATTCTTACATTAACATCATCACTTTATCGCGAATCATCATTGATTTCGATACTTCTTTTGGTGAGTGTTATATTGGCTACATACATTGGATTCAAGCATTACATTTTTTCCACCGTGATCCATTACCTGAATGTTTTGTTTATTTACAGAATTGATCACTCTTGTGCAGCACACGTTCCCGAAATGTGTATGAATTATTCTAGTCAGTTTTGGCCTACGGCGGAAGATATCAGATCAGCTGTGAGGAGGTTGAAATGTCGATTCATGGATTTGGAGCGTGATACACTACATGCAGGGAATTATGATATGAGTGTATGCTTCGATCAAGTACAAGTTCAGCGCCTCCTCAAACAAGCTGAAAAATATAAAATTGGATTTCTACTATGTGCCCGCTATGAATACAGCAACATTACTTTGGAGCAATTCCTTGAAGCAATGGTTGAAGAAGACTTGGAACAATTTCTTTATGAAATCTTCGATTTGCTACCAAACAGCCTGATTCAAAAATACCACTTGGGGGTGATTCCAGACACTGAAGATGAAGGAGGACAAAGGGGGTGAATTGGGCATCTATATAGCATTTTCGCGTAATGTGTAATGCCGATAATATTTTGATGTAAAAATAAAACAATATTTTTTAGTACATTTGTATTTTATTGATTACAATGAATAACAATATCGAGTAGATTGAGTAATGATAAATTTCATGAAGAGATCTAATGACTAATGTGATGACGGTGGCGGTGTCAGTGAGGAGTGGATCCGCATCTATCGTATTCAAGGATCACCAATCTGTATGGAACCATCTAATGCGCTATATGTCAGATATGCGTCATGAAGAATAAGTGAGTAAACCTTTGTGTTTGGTGGAAACTTCGTTTCGAGGGTTTCAAACTCCAATTTGATGTCGACAGTAGAAGTTTTCATCGCATCGGGTTGGTGGTAGCAGTCGATGATGAATAACGGATTTTTTCGGAACTCCTCAATACTCATCATTGGTTCACCCATATCTTTGCCATAGTAAATACGTTGGAAATTTTCGTATGCATAGTAAGCCACAGCATCAAACTTTCTGTCAAAATCCAAATTCCAGCGCTCATATGGGTAAACTTCTGAATTCAAGTAAAGGCGAATATTATTCACTCCTGCGTGAATGAATTTCGTAGCGTCCTTGGATCTATCATCTGTATTATCGGAGCTTTGAAAACCGATAATGATGTATCGCGGGCGCTCGAGGCTACTAGTTGTTTTGATAGCCCAAATATCTGAAGCTGTTTCACGAATGGCCGGTAACTCATACAAATCCCACATCCTGTATGCTAACTTGATTTTTGCTGTAGAACTTTTATTCAATCGATTCAACAACTTCAATTTCTGCCTATCGGACGGCATCACATGCCTTATCTTCCATTCGATTTTGTTGATCGTCACATTCGCATCAACTTCCCCCATATAGGAGTTTTTGAATGAGCGTGCTATGATGAGTATAAGCTCCTGCTTTATATTCAGAATTCCTTTATTATAGTCCTCTGCAAACCCCATTAAAGATTTTAGCGGTAGTTTTCCGCTGAATGTATGACTGGGTGTATCTAGAATCACCTGTTTATTTTCATCGTGCCGGGAAATCCAGAAGACAGCAACCTTGGAGACTTGGTTAAAAAACTGGACGAGTACTACATAAAAAAAAGTGTAGTTTTCGTGGAGCGGTTCAACTTTTATGCGGCATCTAAATTGAAGGAAGAAAGTGCGCAAGAATGGGCGGCGCGTTTAAATAAATTGGCGATGCATTGCGAATTCGGTATCTCGTTCGACACTAAATTATGTGATAGATTTATAACGGGTTATAACCCAGGAAAAGTGAGAAATAAACTGTTTAGTGAAAGACAAGATGTGACCTATGCCCAGGTTTTGAATACGGCAATAATTGAGGAATCTGCTAGGGCAGGAATCCTCGAATGTGAATTTGAAGTTAAACAAGAGCCTAGGGAGGCTGACATACATCGAATGTCAGAGCGTCGAGTTCCAGTAAATGGGGAAAACCGCAGATTACGTGAACCCTCACGCCCTCAAGCGACGGCTGGGGCACAATCTTCAGGATTTTCCGGAGGGAGGAACGTCGCAGGAGGAAAGGAGAGAAGTGCGAGTGTGAAGTGTTTCCGGTGTGGTAAGGGGCATTATGCTAATAAATGCCCGTATCGTGAGTACATTTGTAATAATTGTTCTATCACAGGTCATTTGAGTTCTGTTTGTAACAGGCAAGGACAGCGTTTGAACTTATTAGCTGAATATCCAGAGGTACATGATGATGAACAGGATGAATGTTCTCCTGTCCTTTGCTTACGACAGGACTCAGACAAACCTATTATTATTGATATTTTCTTGAACGATGTCTCATTTAAAATGGAACTGGACTCGGGCGCTGCGACGTCGATTTTACCATTGAATCTTTACCTAAAACATTTTACAGATCAAACGTTATCGGATACAAACATGACCTTGATAAATTTTTCGGGCGATAGAGTTTATCCCGAGGGATTAATAACACTTCTGGTAACTTACAACTATAGTAAACAATTGTTAGAATTTTGCGTGGTCGATACTAAAGGGCCTGCTCTGCCAGGGAGAAATTTCATTCGTGCTTTCAATATGAGTTTTCAAGAGGTCGAATATTTACAAGAAAAAGTAGGAATTCAATACTTTATGAATAAGTACAAGGCGGTTTTCTCAGACACTCCGGGCCGTTTCAATAAATTTCAGTTAAAATTAACCTTGAAACCGGATGCGGTTTCCAAATTCTGCAAACCCCGTCCATTACCTTTTTCATTAAAGAGCAAAGTAGATGAGGAGATTGATAGGTTGTTAAAAAATAATATTATTCCACCGGTGGACTATAGCGATTTTGGAACCCCAATTGTTTCTATTTTAAAACGTGATAACTCGGTTCGACTCTGCGGGGATTATAAAATCACTGTAAACCCGGTTTTGGTTGTTGATGAGTACCCATTACCGAGAATTGACGATTTATTAGCAAAACTGAGTGGGGGTGTAAAATTCTCGAAGATTGACCTTGCGCATGCGTATCAACAAATACCTCTACATGCAGATTCTCGAAGGGTAACAACAATATCTACTCATAAGGGTTTATTCGCGTATAATTACCTACCCTATGGTCTGGCGTCAGCTCCTGCGCAGTTTCGAAGGATTATGGAACAATTGTTCATAAATATACAGGGGGTGGGTTGTTTTTTGGACGATATAATTGTGACCGGGCGTAATGATGAATCGCATTTGGCAAATTTGGAAAAGGTTTTCAAAATACTACAAGATTGTGGGTTGACATTAAAAAAGGAAAAATGCAAGTTTTTTGAAGATAGTATTCCTTACCTGGGTTTGGTGCTTGATAAGGCAGGGGTGCACAAATCGCCAGAAAAGTTAGAAGCCATAAAAAATATGCCGGTACCAACTAATGTAACCCAGCTAAAATCATTCCTGGGAATGATAACGTATTACAATAGGTTTATACCTAATATGCCTGATATTGTGAGTCCTCTGTATAAACTCTTAAAGAAGGATGTCACGTGGTTTTGGGATCGTAATTGCGTGGAGGCTTTTGATAAAATTGAAAATGTATTGTTATCCGATACTTTTCTAGTTCATTTCGACCCAGCAAATGAAACAATACTGACTGTTGATAGTAGTGAATATGGTTTAGGCGCTGTGTTATCACAAAAATGTAGAGATGAGGTGATTAGACCGGTATGTTTGGTATCTCGCACTTTGACAGAAGCAGAAAAGCGGTATTCCCAGTTGGACAAGGAGGCATTGGCCATTGTTTTTGGGGTAAAACGCTTCTATCAATTTTTGTATGGGAGACATTTTATTTTATTGAGTGATAACAGACCTCTGGTCAGTATTTTCGGACCGAAAAATTGGATTCCTATCATGGCGGCTAACCGATTACAAAGGTATGCCTATTTTTTGAGTGGATTCGACTTCACAATTAGATATGTTAATACGTCGGAAAATATTGCTGATTTTTTGTCACGACTACCGGTCGAGGAAAGCGGAACACATAAAGAAGAAATAAGTTTTTCGAAAGATGACTTGCAAGAATTCGAGGGTTCTCACGTGAATTTGAACTATTTATCCAATGCTCCAATTTTACCCATAGATTTAGTTCAAATAAGGCAAGAGACACTTCGGGATCCCGTTTTGAAAGATATTTTGGCGAATGTTAAAGATGGGTGGCCTCCAAATTCAAATGATGACATCAAACCGTACTTTAAAAGGAGGTATGAGATAAATTCAGAGGAAGACATTCTGCTTTGGGGACACAGGGTGATTGTTCCAACGTCGTTGAGGGAGGCTATTTTGAAAGAGCTACATAACAGTCACCTCGGTATCGTAAAAATGATATCGCTCGCAAGGTCATACGTCTGGTGGCCAACTTTAAACAAGGATGTTGAAGGGGTGGTCAAAAGCTGCTCTGAGTGTCAGAAAATTCGCAGTACTCCGGAAAAAACACCCTTGAAGCCCTGGCCTGTACCTAGTGGAGTATGGCAGCGTATTCACATAGATTTCATTGGTCCCTTGAATCAAAAATATTTTTTGGTAGTAACAGATGCATTTTCAAAATGGCTGGAGGTATTTCACATGAATTCGATCACCTCCAATGCTACCATTGAGAAATTGCGAGAACTCTTCAGCCGTTTTGGTTTGCCTTCAATGTTGGTATCCGATAACGGCCCTCAGTTGATTTCGGAGGAATTCCAGGATTTCATGAAAGCAAATGGAATTAACCATGTCACTACGCCCACGTACAATCCCGCTTCTAACGGAGCCGCTGGGAACTCTGTTAAAACGGTGAAACAATTTTTACTCAAAGAAATATCCGATAATCAGCTGAAAAATACTAATTTGTCCCTTTGTAAGTTTTTATTGAACTATCGAAACACCCCTCATTGTTCTTCTGGGGAATCGCCAGCTAAATTATTTTTAGGGAGGTCACTGCGTAGCCGCTTAGATTTAATTAGGCCGGAAGAAATGAATTCAAGTGTCAAAAGTCATATAGAAGTGAAAAGTAATTTAGCTGCAGCTCAAGAAGCGAATAAGAAATTTTACAAGGGGAGCCGAGATGATAGTTTTCATATAGATCAGATTGTGTATGTAAGGGATTACAGAGGTGTTAAACCATGTTGGTGTAAAGCACGAATCGCAAAATTTTTGGGAAAAAATGTTTGCCTTGTGGAAGTGTATAAATCTAATTTGAATTGGAAAAGACATTTCAATCAAATCAGATACTGTAGTGACGATGATTTCACATTAAATGACGATTACTTCGACGGAAATAAGTCAGAAGCGCAAAGTAACAACGTGGAAAATGATCCCCAATGTTCAAACTATAGAAGAGAAAATCTGATTGTTATTGGAAACAACCCGCTTGTCAATGAACAATCGGAACTGCAGAATTCTGATTTGACAAATGCCTTAAGAAATCGTCCTATTAGAATTAGAGCTGCTCCAGATAGGTTTAGATATTGATATCACTTTGTGACGTCACATAAGTATCAAATAAGGGGGGGAGTGTGTAATGTATGGAATAAATAAGGTATACAATTTCCTTGTTTATATGGTACGGAAATACATTTGGCACCTGCGCGTGCAGAAGTAAAAAACTCAGGTATGTGTACCTTGAAGATAGGTTTTTCGTAGGTACCAGTTTTGTGCGGGCCAGCAAATTATAAATACGTGGTGTAGGAAATATAGTGTGTAATCGGGAATGTTGTTTGATTACCCTTCTATAAACACCACATCATTTGTTTCTCAAAATTCTCAAATTTCAAAATATTTTCAGGTACTGAATTTCCAAATTCATCTACTTTGACTGCTGTAGTTGGTGTTGTCGTAAATGTGTGATTACAGTCGCTCAATTGATGGCGTAATAGCTTAGCCTCATCCGAAAAATGTATCAAACACCCATCGCAGAAAAATTTCTTATGCCCGTTCGAGGACATTTGGGCGGACACCAATCTAGATAAATGTTTTATCCAACAATAGTGGCTCTCACCCGAATCATTCGTTATAAGGAGCAAGTTCACATGTTTACTCATTCTTTTCTTCGAATAATAGAGCGGGCCGACAACGTGGTATTTGACTTGTTGTTTTTCTATTACGCTTTCTAACCCATAAACGTTGATGGAGCAATCATTGAGCATTGAAAATTTTTGAATTCTACTTACTTTCATAGGAAACTCTATACCACTCAAATTCAAAACTGTAGAGAAGTGCGGGTATGAAGATATCTCACAAAGCTTGGCCCTTGCTGGATATAGGGCGGACGTCACGGCCCAAGCAAAACAGCATTCATCCTGATTCACCACATTCACTACCGCCCTCTTATTGTCTATGAAACTAGGTAGTTTGATGTAGGAACACCCACGCAGCGGACTGTATTTATTGATGTTTATTTCGAGAAATAGTATTTTATCTAGAGCCCAACCTGTAACAATGGAAAAGTGATTGTTTTATTTATTCAAAGAATTGAGTTATATAGGTGTGATAATGCATATATTCAAATCATTCTCAACTCACCGGAATCGCGTTCCTCAAATTAAGTTGTTCCCTTATATGATCTATGATCATTAAATAAAAGTTGTGGAGATGACTTTGGGTTTTCATCTATGAACTACACCACTCCACTTTGAGTTACCATGGACTTCTTCCAAAGATTAAGTTGTTTGGTTCACGATGATGTCTTTGAATGTATCGATGATGGCATCCAAATCAAGGGATGAATCTACGATGTGATTCGGTGTCGCAAAGGATTTGATGTCGTGAAGATCCTGAGATTGTAGAATATATCTACCGAATACTTCCATATTAATCTTGATGGTGTGGTGAATCGACAGCATATTCCCTAATAGGGATGATAAAGTCACCTTATTTTCGGTAAAGAACGTGTTATAATCCAAGACATCCGTTCTACATTCCAATCTATAACTGATAATGCGACACTTGAATGCGTTTTCGATAACATATACACCATCTCTATAATTAACGCAAGCGTTCGAACGATGTTCCAAAGTCCTTTTGTGGGCAGCCATTTTATCGATTGGAACGGTTTTATTGCAAACGGTACACGCTTGCATGTTGCCAGACGTTGATGCTTGATGAATAGTATCACCCAACCGCGGCCTCTTCGACATTGGTGGATCGAGATTTCCCACACACGACTCTTTTTGGTGGCGGCGTGAATTATCACTGCGGGTGAAAGATTGGCCACAAACGCAGGTCAACATGTTTATCACTAGCGAAAAGAAACGATAGAGTTGAACGATCGATGATGTCAGGAAGACTACAGTCTGGGCATGCAGAAATCGGATTTATAGAAGAGGGGAGCCGTGGCGTAGCCTCACCCCACTACACCATGAAACAGCCCTGGGAAGAAGAACACATGCGCACGAGAGTGGATACACTCAACCCAAGGCCACCACGACAATTGTCCGAGATGAAACCTCCGTATCCCTCCCAAGGTCACTCCCAAGGTCACTCCCAAGGCCACTCCCAAGGTCACCCCCAAGGTCGCTCCGAATGTCACTCCTCCAAGGTCACCCCCAAGGTTACTCCCCCCAAGGTCACTCTCCCCCAAGGTCACACTACTCTGGCCTTGGGGGGAGATTTGGTAATGGCTAAAGCCCTCTACTATCTAATAATCTACCCAAAATTTTTCTTTTATCATCTTGACCTTTAGATGATATAATATTCCTAATTTTCAATTCATAGTTGAGTTCTGACAATAACAGATGGATGGGTTTGAATTCCTTATCCATTTTCTAAAAAAAATTAACAATTCAAAAATTTTAAATGTTTAAGTACAAAATCTAATTAAAATAATTAATTAGTGACAACACCGCAAAAATGTACCTGAAATAATGTCTGAAGCAGTGTCCTACCAAGATTCCAAAAAACTGAAGGACATATTGAACAACCAAGTAATAAAAACGATCATCATCAAAAAAGAAACGTTCGCCAGTCTCGGGTCAACTCCGCATCCGACCAACTTTTTGATTCATGAAAAAATTTTAATATAATATATGTCAAAAGATTATTTATAATATTCATTAGAAAAAAAATGAGTCATGAAAAATCGGGCCCCACATATGGGCGTCATTTGTGTAACCTTACTATATTCAAAATTAAGATATTTTGAAGCAAAACAAAAAGAATGGTTACTTGCGAACGGCAGCTGTTGGTCAGAGAAGCACTATGGGTTCGTTAAATAGAGAAGATTGCATAACTCAATAATAAAAAAAAATAGGCGCCACTCAACTTTTGAATTATCACAACTATTGACCCATGGATCACAAGTAGCTATCTGGAAAGTTAAGGAACCAAATAAAAAAAGTTTTATAAAGAATATTTGACTGCATATCAGTGATATCTGAGAATTATAAAATTAGTGAATGTTCATCATACCATAAATAAAAGTCATAATAAACGTGACACATATATATACACATATACAACAACGTGATGGGTGAAAATGTTTCTGAAATTTAGGTATATCCTATTGACAAAAAATTATTGAGAACAATCGATGCACATAATTATGATAGTTGTTAATATCAATATGAATATGTATTATATAATGTTTTACAGACAAAAAATGTGATCAATCGTTGATCATGTGATAGATGTAGATATTATCAATTTAAAACTCATTATATAATATTTTACTGACAAAAAATGTGATCAATCGATGATCATTTGATGGATGGGAATATGATAAATATAGGAAATCATGTAATTAAAAAAATGCATATTCTGATGTTACCAAGTCTCTAGGTGATGTCTAGTATAAATAATCAAACAAGTAGTAAAAAAAATCAGCTATTCGCAGGGGCTACCGCATAGTACTATGTTTCGCATACATGAGCATTTGAAGTTGCTTATTAGTATCTCACCAATCTACTTGGTCAAAAAAAATTAATCAAAAATCAATTTATATACCTATGAAAATCATAGGGACAGAAATTTGGTCAAAACAAAATTATTATATATTATACCTGATTGATCAATAATTACCACCCTTTTAAAGGATATTTTCCATCACGCTGCGGACAGACGAAGTTGACAATTCAGCAGCTGAAGCTGGCGGCTGGAGCAGACAGAAGGGCAGCTGAAGCTGAACGATGTAGAGCTAGCAGGAACCAGATGATGCGAGCTGGGACGGGACAACCAATAAGTTTCTGAGACTGATGGATGTAACCAAAGCTAGCAGCTGAAGTCGACGACGTTACTGACGATGAGACATCTGATGATGACACCTCGTGGAGGACCGCATGGTACAGTAACCATATGGCTGAACTGTACAGCATCGTATGCCGGGATCAAAAAAGTGTGGGCTTGAATGCCCTTCCGAAAAACCCTATTTAAAAGAAAAAAAAATACCGGTCACGCCTGGAATCGATTTCTGGTGGAGAAAAGTGGGAATAAACTTCCATAGGACTCACCTTCTTCGAAGGGTACAACCGGAGATCAAAAAAATTTCCCAGGTCCACGTGATCGATCCTGGACAGAGACTTCTGGCTTGCCGGGAACCAAATCAAACGGCTGGAGTTTCTGGAAAAATCCTGGTGGTAGCAGCTATGAGGTTTCCACTGTCCCTTGGAAGGCAGGAATACAAAATCCAGGCTGAACCTGTTACCTCACTGCAGAAATTGCACCTTAGCACATCTGATCTCTTCGAACACCAGAACCAAAGTGCCCGTTATAACGTACTAAAGTACCTTTCATCTTTCCGGAAACGGATCTATTGCCAATGTTCTATTGTCTTGGAAGACCAGAATAGAAAAGGAGCAGATAAAAGTGACTTTCGCAAATTTCCCTTTGGACTGACCAATCCTGTGATACCATTTATGATCTACACCTGCACGATTCTACACTACTCTTACCAAATTCAACAACTTCTCAGGAATTCCAAGAATAAACCTGGCAACCTCGATTTTGGTATTCTTGGTGCGAGAAATGGGAGGAGTTTTAGATGAAGTGACAGAGGTGACAGTGATGACAATCTACAAGTGATGGATAGGTGGACTCTGCTTTTGAAAATGGGATGAAAAGCAAAACAATGGAAATAAACTTGTGAAAAAGGCCCAACCGAACTGAAGAGGTATTTCCCACATGAGAAAAGACCTTATACCAATTTCCAAAAGGTTTTTTGCGAACCATCATCGTAGATTGGACTCCTGTTATGTTCTGGTGAGTAGTTTGCCAACTCTGCTTGATAATGTGAATAATACAAATCCTGTATTTTAGGAGAAGTATTCATCTTCTCATCACCAAATTGGCTAAATCAACCTCGAGATTGACCAAGAATCATTTTGTCATCACTATGTTTCGTATGTACTACTCTTAAACCCTTTAGATGTACCAGGTAGGTTGAACTGAATAAAGTTGTGAAATTTTCAGACGTTTCCTTGATGAACTTTGATATTTACAATACAATAATTTCAAAAAATATTTTGATTCCATTTTGAGCCTAATATAAAGTGTGAAAAACTTGAAAGCTATACTAATATTGAGAAAAGCTATATTCCAAATATTTTGAAATCCATAAAAATGAAGTGTGAAAAATTTAAATGCTACACACCTCTCTACCCTGGAAAAAAAAATAGATCAACCATTGATCTATTTTTTGAGGGCTAATTTTGGGGTGGTAACTCTGCGTACCAAACAATCCTGTGGATGTCACAATCGGTAATTTACTAATTCAGGTGATGTCTAATTTTATTTCTTCAATGTCTAATCGGTAGGTCTGCCAAAATCAGGATTTGAGAGGTGCAAAAAAATCCTATTGCTATTATATACAAAAAAATCTACATGATGTGAAAATCACTGGATAATCATGGATTACACGATTACCCTATCGTTATTCAAATTGAAAATGTAACAGTGATGTTTTCTTGGCCAAGGAGAAGGAAAACTGTTGAAAGAAACGTTTGACAGTTGATATAGACTAATGTCTATGACTATCAAACTTTTTCTCTATACTCAAAATTCTCAAAATTATTTTGTTGCCTACACAGAAGGACCAACTATTCTTCAAAATTCATGTCGCCTACACAGAAGGACCGACAGTTCTCGAAATTTACGTCGCCTACACAGAAGGACCGACAATTTTTTGAAAGTGCAAGATTATTTCACTCACAAAATAATCGCACCAAATAATATACCTGATAATATGCTAACCTACAGACACATCAGAATTTGAGCCAAAACATGGTGAAACGTACTTTTTTTTGTGACATGATTATTTATGAAAATAAATGAAAATTTGAACGTTTCCAGTGCTTACGGCAGCTGTACATCGGAGGCACAGGGGTTGTGAGTAGATTGCGATTAAAAGAAAGGCAATTTTTGTAACATGGACAATCTCAAAAATTATTATTATTTTTAAGATAGAAAAAAAATGAATGAATCAAGTCTGCAAAAATTTGGACGCCACTGATTCTTCCAAGCAGATCTTAGCTTTAGGTAAAAATCAGAAACCTGAAAAGAAATGTTGACAAGTGAAATAAAAGCAGGAGTTTTACCTAGGAATTTTAATTTCATCTGAATTTCATTACCCATTAGTAATATGAATAACATGTATGTATGTACAGTGATTATTTACATGACTGAATCAAATATCCCTTACTCATGTGAACAGTCCATAATTATAAGTTCATTTATCTCAAGAAGCAAAGAAGAAAAAAAAAAGAAACCCACCTGAAATGTTCTGTAAGTTAAAATTGTTTTCAGAATGTGATGACAAGTTGTCTAATAGTTAAAATACCCTTGGGAAAATTCATGAATTTTGTTTGGGCGCATGTGGTGTTAAAATTGATTAATCAGTAGGGCTTGGACAATATCGATATGATCAAATATATTATTATCATATGATGAAGACTATAGGAAATTGATTCAATGAGAAGCTAAACTAAAAAAACTGGTCTGCAAGTTATCCAGTGTTGATATGTTGCATCTGGTTATCCCTCATTTGATAGAGTACATAACTTTCATCTTTAACTTTGCTATTAGATCCAGTACCTTTCCCTCTCAGTGGAAACACGCTAAAGTCAGACCCTTAGCCAAATGTAATGAACCAGCAGAACTATCAGATTTAAGGCCAATTAGTCTTCTCCCTACTCTTTCAAAAGCCTTCGAAATGATCATAAAAGAACAGGTTACAACCTATGCGAGTGTAAAGAATCTTATAACTGATGTTCAGTCAGGATTCCGCCCACAATACAGCACTACTACGGCATTAAGTCTGATTACGGATGACATTTTCAAGAAACTTGATGAAGGGTATTTTACTTGTCTTATTCTGCTAGATTACAGTAAAGCATTCGACACTTTGGACCCGTCTGTTTTATGCAAAAAACTGAGATATTTCGGTTTTTCTGGAGAAGCAGTTGCGCTCATTGAGAGTTATTTAACTGATCGGACTCAGAGTGTTAGCCTAGACGGTGACCAGTCTTCTTCCTTGAGTAGATTATACGGTGTACCGCAAGGTTCTGTGCTAGGACCACTTCTCTTCGCGCTTTATATATGTGATTTTCACGAATTTGTAAGACTAAGTGAAATACATCATTACGCGGATGATACCCAGTTGTATATGTCGTTCAATTTCAGTGAAGTGAAAGCAGCTGAGAGACATATAAACGATAATCTTCAATTGATATTTAATGTTTCCAGTGCTCACAACTTAAAATTAAATTCCAAGAAATCGCAGGTTATGCTGTTTGGTGCCAAAAACAAGAGAAATACCGTGCGTGACTCACTTTCTATATGCATCAACAATGACGTAATTCCATTTGTAAATGAAAGCAAAAACCTAGGTTTATGGATTGATACGGATCTGAGATTTACAAAACACGTCAATCATTTATGTAAAGTATCTTATAATGTACTACGGCAGTTATATCCTAGTAGACACTTAATGTCAAAAAAACTGAAACTGAGTCTATGCGAGTCCCTGATATTTTCAAGATTAGCCTACTGCGACTCTATTTATGGACCAGCTTTACAACAACAGAATGTTTCACGGCTGCAAAAAATCCAAAATAGTTGTATTAGATTCTCATATGGGATACGAAAGTATGATCATATTAGTACCTCGTTTGAGGATTCTGGTTGGCTAAAAATGAAACAGATAAGAGAAATGCACCTCCTCACCTTCACGCATAAAATTTTGCATTCAAGAACTCCACCATATTTACGTAGGAAATTGGTTCCACTATCACAAAATGCAACTTCCCGAAATAAACATTACTTGCTGATTCCTAGACATTCTACCGCAATGTATACACGAAGTTTCTCTTATAACGCTGCTAAACTGTACAACAGTATGCCAATTGATTTCAAAGATTGTAGTTTACAAAATTTCAAAAAACGATTGAAAAGCTATGTTCAGAACAAGGCAATGATAATTCAATGACGTTTGCAGTGGTTTCCGGAATTCAAAATTTGATAAATATTTAAAAAATTAAATAAATTCTTTAATGTTGGAATATTTAGTTTTATAGTATATGTACATGAATTATATTATTTTTCTTTGTTTGTCAATACTATATATATAATATATGTATTTGAAGGTTAGGTTTAAAAACAGCTTCATTAGCTGAACCTCGCCCATTCGTCATTCATGTATTATTTATTCTATGTTTCATAACATGTTTTTTTTTTACAGAATGATGAATAAAGCCTATTATTATTATTATTATTATCCATAAATCCATGGCATGGTTCATTCAAAAAAAAAAGAATGAAATCTCTTACAGTAGGTAGGTGAATGAAGAATGTAGATGACCAATCATAGCTGGTAAGTAGGTCTTTCTATGGTGCAGTGTGGGGGCCAAAGTCAGCAGTGCTCTAGGTACAGATGTCTGCAACACAATCTCTGACAGCAAAACTGGGAGCCTCACTCATCAGCACACCAGCAGAGTAGGATGAGCCCCAAAAAGGAATTTTCAAGTCATCAGTGCCGGCCGAAGTGTAGTCATTCAAGGTGATGGAGAGTCTTCCAGGTAGAACCATACATAAGAGCCCTAATAGAGTGAATAAAAAACATTCTACCTTCTTCAAAAGAAATTGGAGTGAAAAACTCACCTCGAAGAGCACGAGGGCTCATAACCAAAAAATGAGTTGAATCGCCTGCGGTCAAGAAAGTCGAAAAATACAAAAACATTTTTGAGTGGGATGCCTGGAATGCCAGCCCCATCTTTCCACAAAAAAAAACACTCTTTAAGAGTAATTTACTGAAAATTTTTGATTTTCTACCGAAGCATGCATCTTCTTGATCTGATGCCCAAAAAGAAGATGGAATCCGGAAAACAAAAAATTGGGAAAAATCTTTGACAAGATGACTAGATGTCAAGATTCCTGTCATGTTAAATTACCATCAATTGCGGAAGCGATCACGCCAGTATCACAGAATCGCGGCTGCGAAACGATGTTTGACGGCTGACGTCATACATACTACCTGACAACCAGATGAGAATGAACCATGAATGAACCACAAAGATTAGAAGGAAAGAATTTTAGTAAACAAAAAAGAAGATGAAAAGTTTCTGACATCTACATAATCCTAACCGCAATTTATTTGGAAATAAACATTGGATAACTTTGCGAAAATGTAGAAAATAAAATATTTATTTTATTGAATGAATACCCACAAGTATTGAGACGGATACTATATACAAGACAGGTAAGATCAACATATTTTTAAGAGAGTATATTGACCCAGTATCATACTATAGTCACTCATTTAGAAATCTAACGCTGTCGTTCTATCTCTTGCAGGATTGGAAAATACATGTTATTTTATTCAAGATTTTCAAGATCAATCTTCGATGAAACACAATGCTATATGATGGTTGACTGATTGTTCAGACATCCCCACTAAGATATGGTAAAATCCTAGCAGCTAATAATTGACATGTAAGTTTATTATCTGTTATGTCTGTCGCCCCCGCAAGATATCTTCAACGGGAATTGGGTGATAACCATTTAATTAAACAAAGGTTCCAAAGCACGAGTTGTTTATTACTATCGTTGTTGTTAATACCCAGGTGTGCGCATAGATGATCATGCGCCGCTACGTTACCGTTCTTGGTCATACTACATACAGAGTGTGAATATATTACACATTTTCCCCCTTTACTTTTTTTTTGCATTAGTCCTGTCTATAGTTCCGTATACACAAGTCTATCGATAGGTTTAATTTTTCGTTTAGGTCTTTCCCCCCCACTTGTACTGTCACTGTGATCTTCACTTGACACAATATGCACTACCTCCTTATTATCTACGTTATTTTCGATCGCCAGGTCTACTTTTCCAGTGGGGTTCCCCTCAATCTTTGTCAAATCAACTTCAGGAATTCCGGAAGTTTTAAACTGATATTTATGCATTTGATTGATATGCCTTTTCCAAGTTACATTTCCTATTTCGGGAACTCGTACTATGTAAGTAGATCTGCCGATCTTTTTATGAATGACCGCTTTTATCCACGTTGGATGGTCAACATTCTTATAATTTTTTACAGTTACCACTTCTCCTATTTCAAAAGTTACAAATCTTTTCCCTCCATGATAATATTTTTGTTTTGCCTGCTTTGCAAGGACGCGACTTTTCAAATCCGATGATTGTACTAGTTCCGTTGGGGGTTTTAAATTATCAAAACGGGTATTCACCTTCCTTTGAAACATAATTTCCGCTGGACTCAAACCCGTTGTGCAGTGGGCGGTATTCCTATAATCAAACAAAAAATTGCAAAGTGCTTTATTCAATGAAATACTATTGTTGACTCCCAAACTATTCTTGAGGCTATTTTTGACTGTCTTCACCGAATTTTCAGCTGCCCCGTTTGCTGATGGCTGATATGGTGGAGATGTAATATGAACTACGTCATTCATTCTCAAAAAATCTTGAAATTCTTTCGAGCAAAATGTTGTTGCGTTATCTGACACAATCTGTTTTGGTAGGCCAAATCTCGCGAAAACTGATCTCAGAATTTCAATTGTTGCTTTGGAAGTTATGGAATTCAATTGAAAAACTTCCAACCACTTCGAATACGCATCTACGATTATTAAAAATTGTTTGCTTAGGAATGGCCCCATGAAATCAATGTGTAGACGATGCCAAATTCGAGGTGGAAAAGGCCAACATTCTAAAATAGCTTTATTAGGCGTTTTTTTTGAAACCAAACAATTTTCACAAGTCCGACAAACCTTTTCTATGTCCTTGTCTAACCCAGGCCACCAGAAATATGACCGGGCCAAACTTTTCATTTTAACCATTCCTAAATGTGAAGTGTGCAAATCATTCAGTATTTGTTTTTGTAACGCTCTGGGTATAATTAATCGATTGTTCCATAAAATACACTCAGAATCTACCGTAAGCTCATTTTTTACTCTCAGAAAGGGCACTATTTCATCCAAAACCATTTCTTTTGGCCAACCATGTTGCAAATATTTTTTTATATCACACAAAGTCCTATCCGCCAAAGTAGCAGCTTTAACAGCTTCAAAGTTCATCGGAAAATTATTGTTTTCAGAAAAATAAGTTACATAATTTATGTCTACATTTTCGAAAACAGTTTCATCACTTTTAATTGGTGACCGCGATAAAAAATCAGCACAATTTTTGTTGGATTTAACGAATTCAATTTCGTATTGGTAATTAGACAAAATGACCGCCCATCTTCTCAATCTGTTGGCTGAAAACTGTGGAATCCCTTTCTGAGGATGAAAAATAGTGGTAAGTGCTTTATGATCAGTCACTAACGTAAATTTGCGACCCCAAAGATACTGATTGAATTTACAAAGTCCGAAAACGATAGAAAGCGCTTCCTTTTCAATTTGACTCATTTTTTTTTCTCGCTCTAATAAAGTTCTGGACGCAAACGCGATCGGTTTTTCGTCACCATTTGGTAAAATGTGTGTAATTACCGAGCCCACTCCATAATCACAGGCGTCATTAATTAATTTAATTGGTAAATCTGGATTGTAATGTGTTAATACCGGTGCGGTTATCAGTAATCTTTTAACTTTTTGAAAAGCGGCCTCACAGTCTGGTGTCCATTGCAAAGCTATATTTGCTTTTAATAACTGATGTAATGGGTATAGAATCGCAGATAAATTCGGTACAAACTGACCGTAGTAATTTACTAATCCTAAAAAGGATTTAAGCTGAGTCACATTATCAGGTTGAGGTGCGTTTTTAATCGCCACGATCTTTTGTTCGTCGGTATGTAAACCGTCTTTGTTTATAATAAATCCTAAATATGAAATCTCATCCATAAAAAATCGACATTTTTCTTGACTAATTTTCAAACCGGAATTCCCTAATATTTCCAACACTTCCTCAAGTCTGTTCCAATGTTCTCGTCGATTTTTCCCGGTGATAAAGATATCATCTAGGAATACAATGACACCATCCAGCCCTGCTAACAGTGATTCCATAATTTTTTGGAATTTTGCTGGAATGCTTGCGATCCCGAAAGGTGCCCGGTTATATCTGTATAATCCTTTGTGAGTTGTTATTGTCATCAACTCCTTTGAAGGTTCATCGATGCATATCTGTTGGTACGCATTTGAGAGATCTAATTTAGAAAATTGCATGCCCCCTTGTAACTTCACAAATAGTTCGTTGATGCGTGGTAGTGGAAATTGATCCACTTCAATGTAAGGATTGACTCTTACTTTGAAGTCTCCGCAGATACGTACGGTGCCATTTTTTTTCAACACAGGTACTACAGGTGTGCCCCATGAACTAAAGTCAACCGGCTGTATAACTCCCAAACCTTCTAATCTGTTCAATTCCACCTCCACCATTTCTTTCATTGCAAATGGTAAAGGACGAGCCCTGATAAATTTCGGAATGACATTAGCATCTTTCAATCTAATTGACATCACGCCCTTAGTGAATTTACCTAAACCGTGTGCAAAAACTTTTGAATATTTTTTAATCAAGCTACTTACGTCCCCTGAAGATGAGGGGAGCATAAAATCCAGCTCTGATATATTCAATCCGAACAGATTAAAAAAATCGCGACCTAGCAAAGGTGGTCCTGATGCCTTATGAATAATATAAAATTCCATAAGCTCACATTTTCCCCTAAATTTAATATTACAGGTAATTTGACCAATTGGTAAAATTTTATTGCCATTGTATAAATTGAAAATCTTATTTGATTTGTATAATTCTTTTTCTGAAAAATTTTTCAAATAATATTCTTCTGACATAACGCTAAAACTAGACCCCGTGTCTAAAATGAATTTGTACTCTGAATCTTCAATTATTAGTTCTATATAAATTGGGTTTACATCAAAATTCAAAGAATATAAAGAATAATCATCTGATTCCAAATAATTTTGTGAATTCACATTAGGGGTTTTGTTTATCGAATATTTCTTATCATTTTTCCTTGAACATACTGAAGCTAAATGACCTTTTTTCTCGCAAATATGACAAAAACATTCTCTAAAGGAACACTTATCTGAACTGTGGTTCTTCCTTCCGCACACGGTGCATCGGAGTGATCTGTTTGTTGTTATTGTTGATACCGGCTGATTCCTGATGGCAGTTGCGCTCTGGACATATCTGCTCGCTGATGTTCCCCCTGAAGACGTGGAGGGTACCGAAGCATGCGCGCCTTCGCCTACCGGTCGTCCACGTGCGTAGTATACTTCTTCTGCTTCATGCTTGATAGCAACCACGTTGGAACCACTTGCATATGGCCGCGCGGCAGATTTTGCGGAAGCAATTTCAATCGCCTCTATGAAGGTGACAGACTTTTTCTCTTCCATTAATCTCTCTTGCACTGGCCCTTTATCATATGCACAGATAAACATGTCTCGCAGCACTAATTCTAACTGTGCCGCGTCAAAATCACAACTCGCAGCCAAGTTTCTAAGTCTTACTGCCCATTCTTTCGCCGACTCGCTCGATGTCTTTTTGGCCCCGTAAAATAAAAATCTCGCGGCGAACACTGTTCGAACTGGCTTAAAATGCGTACTAAGTACATGTACTAGTTCCACGTAAGTTTTATTTTCTGGCTCGACTGGAACACACAAGTCAAACACCAATTGATACGCGTCTTCCGTTAACAAATTCAACAAAATTGCTCGTTTTCTTTCGACATCGTCGATAGCATTCGCCACAAAGTAATTTTCCAAACGTCTCTTGTAAATAATCCAATCAGAATTTACTGGGTCGAACTCCCGTAACTGACCTACGTTTTCACTTCGCTGCGACATTTTGACTCGAACGTTCACCACTTCGCGAAAAAAAAAAAAAATTGGGTTCTCGTTCACGTGTAAAATCACTTGAATTTAATTTGAAATTCGATCAAACACACGAAACGAAACGACCTCGTCGCCACTTGTTATGTCTGTCGCCCCCGCAAGATATCTTCAACGGGAATTGGGTGATAACCATTTAATTAAACAAAGGTTCCAAAGCACAAGTTGTTTATTACTATCGTTGTTGTTAATACCCAGGTGTGCGCATAGATGATCATGCGCCGCTACGTTACCGTTCTTGGTCATACTACATACAGAGTGTGAATATATTACATTATCATTGTGTATCAAAGTATTTTTCAAATGTATCACTATAGAATAGTTGTTTAATGAACTTTTTATTTTGTTACAGATTCCTGAGAAGCACTGCTAGAGGTGAATACAGTGAGAGACAGCGAGCATACAAGGTGGTGTCACAATATTTAGACTATATGAACTCTGTATGATAGTAAAAAAAATAAAAGTATGTGTACCATAGTATTTAGTGTTTGAATACTATTAAAAATGACCAAACGAGTAACGTTTACATAAAGCTTACTTATTGGAAAATAAAAACGTTACACTACCCCCCCACAAAAAAAATAGTCTATCTTGATAGACTATTATCTGGACTATTGAATATTCCTTATGAAATTCAATACAAGAGTAAAAGAATAACTCAATGTTGAAGTCTTGTTTTCTTGAAATGGCATCACCATATCATTAAAACAAAATTTCTATTTACAATATTATACATAAGGACAATTTTCCAAAATTGTTAAGTATCTAGAATGTGTTTCTGTGGCTTGATAACTACGTGTATCATCCGCCCTAATGGGTAAAAAATCGGTAAGTGTCATAATTGGTAAATGTCATGATTGGTAAGTGTCATAATTGGTAAGTGTCATGATTGGTAACTGTCTTCCACGAACACTGAACTCATAAAATCACAAATCTTATGGAAATTTTGAAAAATCCAACTATTTAGAAAAAATATACAAAAAATTTTCATGGAAATTATTCCAACTCACGGGGTTAATTCTTGCTATGGCCAAAGCAAAATTAAGGGAAAATCATACTAATGTTTTTCGCGATAAAACATCAATAGGGGAGCCTTATGCTCGGGGCTAAAGAGTGATAGTGATTTTATAATCACAAAAAAAATCAATCTGACGTTGAGGAATCCTCATCAACATCAGGCGGTTCGTCAGGTCCTTGATAAGCTTTAAGGTCTTTAATGTGCCATTTGCCTACCTTGGAACCTGTGTCCAAATCGTCTAGGTCGTAGACTAAACGTGAACATTTCTTCCTAACACGCGAAGAAATAAATCTAGGAGCAAGCTTAGCAGCGAACATTTCCCCTTTATTGTACTTGGCCTTATTGCGCCGCCAAACCTTGTCTCCCACAAAAAATTCAACATTGCGCTTACGCAAGTTGTATGTTCGACAATTTTTTTCATATGCCTTATGAAGTTTTTCTCGAACATCTACAAAAATATTACTTAAACCTTGGAGATTTGCAGCGTAGGCATTTCGATCTCCAGGAACTATCTCGATATCCTCTCGGGATTCGGTACCATTATAAAACTTTCCAGAAATAGGAACATGTCTACCAAAGACTAAAAATGAAGGAGAATAACCAGTGACCTCATGTTTAGCGGTATTAAGAGCCTGACGAATTTTATGAATTTCTATATCCCAATCACGGTGTTCGTCAATATAGCTACGTATCGCTGTTTCAATCGTACGGTTATTCCTCTTCACAAAATTACACTGTGGTGAGTAAACGGCATTATACCAGATTTTCTGGACTTCGTATTTATCACACATCTTCTTAAAATTTTTACTAATAAACTGTACACCGTTATCGCAAATAATGTACTGGGGTACTCCATAATTCAAAAATACTTCATTTTCAACGATTCTCTCAATAAGAGGTGCTTTAGCATTCCTCAACGGGTACAAAAGATTATATTTGGAAAACCAATCTGAAATAACTAATATCCATCTATTCTGTTTCTTCGAAGGTGGAAGTGGACCAATTTAATCCATTCCTATAATTTGAAAAGGCCAATTAACTTTTTTCTCATTCCCCATTAATCCCATTCGACCTGTACTGGGTGTTTTCTGAGCACCGCATACTTGACATGAACGTACAAACTTCAGAATATCCTGGCGCATTTTTGGCCAATAGAAACGTTCCTGTACTCTGTGTAGAGTCTTATAGAAACCGAGGTGTGCACACAGTGGCGGGTCATGACAAGACTTGATGACATCATGTCTCTGAGGCTTCGGAACCAAATACTTCCATTCTGTTAAATTTGATTTAACAGGTGAGTTCGAAGGTGCAAACTTGAACACAAAGTCTTCCTCTACCTTCCACTGTGGGATCTTCTCTGGATCTAGAGTTATTTTATTTCTTAAATTATCAAACCAAGGATCGATCCTGTCGGTGTCAATGTCAAAATATGAAACCTCAAAATTTTCATTTTGTTCATTTTCTGGGATAATTCTGGATAAAAAATCAGGCAAAACATTATGACTTCCTGGACGATGTAACAAGTCGAAGGAATGTTGGCGCAATTCAACTGCCCACCTCTGAAGTTTTCCTGAAGGGTTTTGTAAGTTATTTAACCACAACAAAGAATAATGGTCTACAATAGCGGTAAATCTCACGCCCTCTATATATGGTCTAAATTTCTCGATACAAAAAATCAGAGCTAGAAGTTCCTTTTCAACCGTAGAATAGTTACGTTCTGCCTTAGATAAAGTACGGCTAGCATAAGCTATAACCCGTTCATCCCCATCTATAATCTGAGTCAAAACCCCACCTAGGCCTGTATTTGAAGCATCACTTTGAATAGTAAATTTCCTACTGAAATCGGGTTGAGACAAAATAGGTGATGAAATAAGAAGTTGTTTGATTTTTACAAAGGAAGCTTCAGCTTCTTCATTCCAGGTGACAAGTTGACTTTTCCTTTTACCCTTTAAAAGGTCATTAATTGGTGATAAAACTGTAGAAAAATTCTGAATAAACCGGCGGTACCAGGAGCATAATCCCACGAATCTTCTAATTTCGGTAGCCGTCTTTGGTCGAGGATAATTAACCATACTAGCAATCTTATCAGGATCTGTGCGAAGAGAATTCGAACCCACGATAAACCCCAGAAACTTTAGTTCTGTCTTGAAAAATTCGCACTTTTCCAAATTAATAGTTAAATTTGCTTCAAGCAATTTGCTCTTTACTTCCTTCAGTAAACTAATGTGTTCTTCAAACGTGGAACCAGTGACAATGATGTCATCAATGTAGGAAAAAATTTTAGGTTCATACTTAGGCCCAAAAATCGCATCAACCAAACGCTGTTGTGTTTGAGCGGCATTTGAAAGTCCGAAAGGCATAGTGACAAATTGGAATTGGCCTCTTCCAATGACACTGAACGCGGTTTTCTCCCTAGAATTTGGGTCTAGAGGCACTTGCCAAAAAGCTTTTCGAAGATCAATAGATGAAATATACTTGGCATCTCTGAGTGAAGCTAAAATTCTTTCGATATTCGGAAGTGGATAACTATCATGCTTAGTTATGGCATCAAGGGGACGTCCATCAAAGCAAAAACGGTACTCGTCGTTTTTCTTTTTGACCAAAAGTACAGGCGAACAATAAGGACTGTTTGACGGCTCAATAACTCCAAGTCTCAACATTTCGTCGAGCTCTTTATTCAAGATGTTATGCATATATGGAGATAAAACAAACGGTCTCTTCCGAAACGGGGGTTCATCACCAGTGTCTATGGTGAGAGTAATTTTATTTGTACGTCCTAACCTGGTCTTACTACTGATTTGATCAAAAGACTTAATGACAGCTTCTGCCTGAGCTCGCCCGTCAGTTGAGAGCTCATCTAACGTCCACAAATTAGGCATTACTGTTGAAATATTCATATTTTCTACAACGTTAATAACATCATTACCAGATTGTATCTGCCAAGTGTTATCCTTAAAATGCACACAAACATTAAATTGCTTTGCAAAATCAACTCCAAAAATAAAAGCTTGTGGTAAGGAAGGAACAACCAAAGCATTAATTATTTGACAAAAATCTCCAATTACAATGGATAAGTCAACTACACCTTTAACATTTTTCTGTGTACCATCTGCTGTACTGACATGTTTATTTGAAGCTCGAATTATTTTTAAATTTGAATTTTCCAAAATATTTAAACCACCAGATCCAACAATAGAAGCATCAGCTCCACTATCGAATAAAACTGTTATATCCTGATCAATCAGCTTAAGTTTTATATAAGGACGGTTATCTAATGGCTTACTTACAAAAACTGGCAAAATATCTATATATGAATTTGAAAACTCACTTTCTGACTTAACAATTGGCTGAGACTCACAAATATAAGAATTCACTTCTGAATTACACGAAAAAATACAATCACTATTTCCAGTGACCTGTCTGGAATTGAGACTTTGCTGGTCACATAACAAATCTCTCCTCACTAGTTTTTTGATTTTGAACACTCTGGACAATTCGCTGACTTGACATTGGGTAAACCACATTTAAAACAAAAAACTTGTCGTTTAGCTTTACAGTCATGGAACAGGTGATTTGCTAAGTTGCAATTCCAGCAAACTACACTTTTACTTTCTCTAGAAAAATTTTTATCTGGTCTGCTTACATTTGAACTATTATGTTGACTGGAGCTGCTCGAAGTTGATGGATTATTATTATCATTATATCTAGAATTATAATTCTGATTACTATTTTTAAAGGTTCTTCTAAAATTCCTGTTCTGAAAATGGTTTCTATTCTCATTCCTACTATTAACTCTATCATTACTGCGATAATCACTACTCTGTCCAGAGAGTTCAGAAACTTGAAAACTAGGAGAATTTTTATGTTTGAGAAAATTAGCTTCTTCTAACTTCCTACAGTATGCAGAAAATTCAGGAATTGTGTTAATGTCTATAAGAGCCAACTGACTAATGAAATCAGGCAGAAGATTCTGTCTTAAATATTTGACCTTGGTGACCTCTGCAGGAGTATGAGATAGTCTACAAAAAAGTGCTTCCATATGGGCGATGAATATGGCTACAGGTTCATTACGTTTCTGTTTCCTTTTTTTAACTTGCTCCCAAATTTCTTCATCCGCGTTTAAATGCAGGAAGTCCCTTCTGAGGAGAGCAACAAGTGAGTCCCAATTGTGCACAAGAGATTTAATACTACGGAACCATACAAAGGCATCACCCTCAAAAAGCTCTACAGCTGAATCAAATAAGTTACTTTCTGACACTTTTCGTGACTGAGCAAGTTCAGTAACACGTTCTAAAAAATCATACAAAGTCCTAGAATCTCCATTAAATTTTATTCCCCAATTTGAAATTGGAACAGTACTTTTAGAACAACTCACTACTTGAGGGACAACATTTACTACAGGAGGGATTGAAACATTACTGGTGTAAGCAGCTTCATTTACTTTGATATTACCATAAAGGTCAGCTTCCAGTGTTAAAGAGGTAGCAAAAGCCTCTGCCTTAAAAGTTTCAAATTCTGCTAACTGATTTTGAGCTACTCTACCCTCTATCAGTAGGAACTTTTCCAATCTGAGAATTCTTTTAGTTACATGAATGAGTCTAGACTTTGTTCTCAAAAAAAGATTATCGTTGGGGTCTCCAACGTCTGCAAAATCAATTACGTTTGCTGTAATTTGTGTGAAAGTACTATTAATATCATTCTGTTCTTTGACAAAATCGAAAGCATAACTTTCCAGATCAACTGTGTTATCAGGAGTCACTTCCTCTCTCTCCAAAAGTCTTCTTAGCATTTTACGTTTTTCAGAAACTGTACGTGTAGTGGTAACCTTACGAATTGCCAGCTCATATTCCAGTTCATAGTCTACTAAATGGTTTACTTTAAATTTTTCCAAATCCATTTTGCCAAAGTTATCAAAAAAAATTTTATCAAAATATATTGTACTAAACAACACCTGTATAGTAACTCACTGTCCCATCTGTACTCCAGGTAACAACCTGTATTCCAACCAAAAAAAATATACAAGACAGCGTTAGTTTTCAGGGTAATCAAAAATTCAATTTCAATTATGAAATTCCAAAAAAAATCAATAAATCTCATTAGATTTAGCATAAATTTGTGCATGTGCACATCATAATTCAAAAATATGTATCCAAATACAATCAAAAATTGACCATCTAGTTAGATGTCAAAAAAGAATCAAAAATCTATCTCACTTGAGAAATCGCAAAAATTTAAGTCAAGTTCGTCACCTTGAACTCACTAAAAAGAAAGAGACTAAATCTCATCCAAAACCAAACATAAGTTTCATGAAGAAAACTGAAAGTTGAATATCAGCTATATTGGCCAATTTCAATTCAACAACAATATAGAAATCAAGTATTGCAAAACAAAATATTGGAATAGTATTTACTGTTTTCTGTATTAAATCCAATAAAGTAAAATACAGTAAGTACCTTTAGCCAATAATAAAAAAAATATAATGTTATCTTTCAATAGGCACCATAAAAAGACTACACTTTGATGATAAAGATATATGCTGAAAAAAAATGAGACACTCCACCATCCATGTAAGTATCAATACCCAAAATATTGTAAATAAGTACTGTACTGCTCAAGAAGAATATTCAATATAAAATTTCCTTTTTCACTTCACTGTCAACTTTTTTCGAAAATTGTATGCTACAAAAAAAATTGAATCAAGCAACCAGGCCCTACACGTTGAGGCGCCATTTTGTGAAACGTACTTTTTTTTGTGACATGATTATTTATGAAAATAAATGAAAATTTGAACGTTTCCAGTGCTTACGGCAGCTGTACATCGGAGGCACAGGGGTTGTGAGTAGATTGCGATTAAAAGAAAGGCAATTTTTGTAACATGGACAATCTCAAAAATTATTATTATTTTGAAGTTAGAAAAAAAATGAATGAATCAAGTCTGCAAAAATTTGGACGCCACTGATTCTTTCAAGCAGTTCTTAGCTTTAGGTAAAAATCAGAAACCTGAAAAGAAATGTTGACAAGTGAAATAAAAGCAGGAGTTTTACCTAGGAATTTTAATTTCATCTGAATTTCATTACCCATTAGTAATATGAATAACATGTATGTATGTACAGTGATTATTTACATGACTGAATCAAATATCCCTTACTCATGTGAACAGTCCATAATTATAAGTTCATTTATCTTAAGAAGCAAAGAAGAAAAAAAAAGAAACCCACCTGAAATGTTCTGTAAGTTAAAATTGTTTTCAGAATGTGATGACAAGTTGTCTAATAGTTAAAATACCCTTGGGAAAATTCATGAATTTTGTTTGGGCGCATGTGGTGTTAAAATTGATTAATCAGTAGGGCTTGGACAATATCGATATGATCAAATATATTATTATTATATGATGAAGACTATAGGAAATTAATTCAATGAGAAGCTAAACTAAAAAAACTGGTCTGCAAGTTATCCAGTGTTGATCCATAAATCCATGGCATGGTTCATTTAAAAAAAAAAGAATAAAATCTCTCACAGTAGGTAGGTGAATGAAGAATGTAGATGACCAATCATAGCTGGTAAGTAGGTCTTTCTATGGTGCAGTGTGGGGGCCAAAGTCAGCAGTGCTCTAGGTACAGATGTCTGCAACACAATCTCTGACAGCAAAACTGGGAGCCTCACTCATCAGCACACCAGCAGAGTAGGATGAGCCCCAAAAAGGAATTTTCAAGTCATCAGTGCCGGCCGAAGTGTAGTCATTCAAGGTGATGGAGAGTCTTCCAGGTAGAACCATACATAAGAGCCCTAATAGAGTGAATAAAAAACATTCTACCTTCTTCAAAAGGAATTGGAGTGAAAAACTCACCTCGAAGAGCACGAGGGCTCATAACCAAAAAATGAGTTGAATCGCCTGCGGTCAAGAAAGTCGAAAAATACAAAAACATTTTTGAGTGGGATGCCTGGAATGCCAGCCCCATCTTTCCACAAAAAAAAACACTCTTTAAGAGTAATTTACTGAAAATTTTTGATTTTCTACCGAAGCATGCATCTTCTTGATCTGATGCCCAAAAAGAAGATGGAATCCGGAAAACAAAAAATTGGGAAAAATCTTTGACAAGATGACTATTAGATGTCAAGATTCCTGTCATGTTAAATTACCATCAATTGCGGAAGCGATCACGGCAGTATCACAGAATCGCGGCTGCGAAACGATGTTTGACGGCTGACGTCATACATACTACCTGACAACCAGATGAGAATGAACCATGAATGAACCACAAAGATTAGAAGGAAAGAATTTTAGTAAACAAAAAAGAAGATGAAAAGTTTCTGACATCTACATAATCCTAATCGCAATTTATTTGGAAATAAACATTGGATAACTTTGCGAAAATGTAGTTAATAAAATACTTATTTTATTGAATGAATACCCACAAGTATTGAGACGGATACTATATACAAGACAGGTAAGATCAACATATTTTTAAGAGAGTATATTGACCCAGTATCATACTATAGTCACTCATTTAGAAATCTAACGCTGTCGTTCTATCTCTTGCAGGATTGGAAAATACATGTTATTTTATTCAAGATTTTCAAGATCAATCTTCGATGAAACACAATGCTATATGATGGTTGACTGATTGTTCAGACATCCCCACTAAGATATGGTAAAATCCTAGCAGCTAATAATTGACATGTAAGTTTATTATCATTGTGTATCAAAGTATTTTTCAAATGTATCACTATAGAATAGTTGTTTAATGAACCTTTTATTTTGTTACAGATTCCTGAGAAGCACTGCTAGAGGTGAATACAGTGAGAGACAGCGAGCATACAAGGTGGTGTCACAATATTTAGACTATATGAACTCTGTATGATAGTAAAAGAAATAAAAGTATGTGTACCATAGTATTTAGTGTTTGAATACTATTAAAAATGACCAAACGAGTAACGTTTACATAAAGCTTACTTATTGGAAAATAAAAACGTTACAATGGCTTCAGGTCCTTAATGTGCAAATCTCCAGCAGGAGATCCATCTAAATCATTCAAGGTATAAACCAACCTTGATTTCTTATTCGTGACTATACACTCAGTATATTTAGGTGCCAACTTGGCACTAAATTTTGACGCTGCTTCAGACAGTACTTTATTTCTCTCAAAAACATGATCGCCTACATTGAAATTGAAATCTCGTTTTCTGAGATTGTAAGATTTTTTATTTCTATTATATGCAGTGTTTAATTTAATTTTGACATCTTTGAAAACATTTGCGAGCTCAGAGATATTTTCAAAATATTTTTCCCTGTTCCAGACAAAGGAATAATTCTACCGAAATTTAACAATGCAGGTGGATAGTTGTGTACTTCATGAAAAGAGGTATTGATAGCTTGCTGAATCTTGTGAATTTCCTTGTCCCAATTCTTATGTTCACCGATATAACTGCGTATTGCTTGACCAATGGTTCTATTGCTACGTTCTACAAAATTACAATGTGGAGAGTATCGAGGAGTAAACCATATTTTCTGAACTTGGTACTCGTCTGCAAGTTTCTTGAAGGCTTTGCCAGCAAATTGTTGTCCATTATCGCAGATTATAAACTGAGGCACTCCATGAACTAAAAATACATTATTCTCCATGAATTTCACTACATTAGAAGCCGTAGCATCTCTCATGGGACAAAGAAGAGTATATTTTGAAAACCAATCACGAATTGTTAGTAAATAAGTAAAACCTCTCGGGGAACGAAGAAATGGGCCCATAATATCCACCGCTATAATTTGAAAGGGAAACTCAGCAGATTTTTCTGATCCCATCAACCCCATACTTGACGTGTTCGACAACTTCTGAGCCTGGCAAACCTTGCGGGATCGAACGAACTTCAAGATATCGGCTTTCATTTTCGGCCAATAGTGAAGCTGCTGGACACGAGAAAATGTTTTATAGTATCCAAAGTGTGAACAGATCGGCGGGTCATGAAGATGTCGAATCACCTCAGAACGCTGCGATTTAGGTACTACTTGTTTCCATTCGACTTCGTTGGTCTCAAAGGGCAATTTTGAAGGGACGAATTCATAAAGAAGTTCTCCCTCTACTTTAAACTGTGGAAAATTTTGATTCTGGTCATTCATAACTTTTTGACACATAGAAGTATACCATTTATCTGACTCGTCAGGAACAACCTCGATCAGTAGAACCTGTGGATCTGCCTGGGGATCTTCGGTCACAGTGGTTTCTCTGGATGGAATTCTTGAAAGGAAATCAGGTACTACATTCGACGAACCGTTGCGATGAATCAACTCAAAAGAGTATTGCCTCAATTTGACTGCCCAACGAGCAAGTCTCCCACAGGGATCTTTCAAATTGTTTATCCATTAAAGGCTACTGTGATCAGTTATGGCTTTGAATGATTCACAACCCTCGATATAAGACCGGAATTTTTCGATCAAAAAAATGAGACTAAGCAATACCCTTTCTGTAACCGTATAATTACGTTCAGCCCTAGACGATGATCTCGAAGCATATGCTATCACCTTCTCCTGACCATCTATCTTTTGTGTGAAAACCCCTCCGATTCCGACGTCACTGGCATCGCACTGAATAACAAAAGGCTTGGAAAAAATCTGCAGAGCTCAAAATTGGTGCAGAAACTAGGGCTTTCTTAACCTTTAAAAAAGCATTTTCAGCCTCTGGAGACCACTGGATCGGCTGCTTCTTCTTCTTACCCTTCAATAAGGCGTTGATAGGTGCCATCAGAGTAGAGAAGTTACCTATAAAGCGTCTGTACCAAGAACATAACCCAGTAAACCTTTTGATCTCCATGCTAGTCGTTGGTCGAGGGTAATTAACTATCACTGCTACCTTGTCTGGGTCCGTACGAATTCCTTCCCTATCTATCACAAATCCTAAATACCTCGAAGATGTGTTGAAAAATTCGCACTTCTTCAAGTTCACAGTCAGATTAGCTTCCTGAAGAATTTCTTTCACCTTTTCCAAAAGAGATGAATGTTCTTCAAAAGTTGCAGAGGTTTTAATGATATCATCCAAGTAAGTGAAAATATTTGGCTCGAATTTTGGACCAAACAATGCATCGCAGAGACGTTGCTGCGTTTGTGCGCTATTACGAAGTCCAAAGGGCATCACGGTGAAATGGAAAAGTCCCCTACCCGGAACGCTGGAAGCAGTTTTCTCCCTAGAAGATTTGTCTAACGAAACTTGCCAAAACGCTTTCCTAAGATCGATACTAGAGATATATTCGGCATTCCTTAACTGATTTAATATTCTATCTATTCTAGGTAGGGGATAGCTACCATGTTTGGTCACTTCATTCAGTTTTCTATCATCAAAACAAAACCTATATTCACCTGAGGGCTTCTTAACTGATATAACTGGGCTATTCCATGGGCTATGTGATTCTTTCACAACTCCTAATTTTAACATATCATCAAGTTCATTCTGCAAAATTATCAGCATGTAAGGTGACATCAAATATTGTTTTGTTTTAAATGGTTTCGCATCACCTGTCTCGATCGATAACTTTATTTTATCAGTGCGTCCCAAACGTGTATCACTACTGACTTCCTCAAATGATTTGATAACAGTTTGTATTTTTAATCTTTGCCCTTGTGATAATTCATCTAAATTATCTAAACCTAATGTACCAGAAGAACAACTATCACCAGCAATTGCTAATATATTATTGTTAGTAACTCCACTATGAATTGTTCATGATTCATTATCACAATCAATTTTCAACTTAAATTGTTTGCAAAAGTCAATACCTAATATCATAGAATACGGCAGCGAAGGGACTACCAAAACAGGAACAATCTGAATAGAATTGTCTATGCGTATTGGTAGATCTACTACACCCTGTACATTACTCTCCGAGCCATCAACTGAAGTTATATTTTTCAATCTGGTAATATTTATGTTCAAATCGAGATCTTTCAAAAGATATAGAGCTTTTTGTCCACACACTGAAACATCTGCACCTCTATCAAGTAAACAAACTACGATTTTATCCAAAATATTCACTTCTATATACGGCCTATTATCTTTCGGCTTATGAACAGAATATGGGGCAACATTATCAGAAAAATTGTATTTCCTATGAAATTTCTTTACAGTTGATAACCAACTATTCCAGTCAGATAGATTGAAAAATTTAGCTGAGGGTTTTGAAAGTTCTCCGAAATTAGCTCTACGAGAATGGGGAGAAGAATCAGAGCTAAAAACTCTTAGCCCCGCTATGCGTTTCCCGTACATTTTTTGCAGTCTTTGGAAGTGACATCAGCACATCCGCACTTGAAACAAAATTTAGCAACAATATTTTGTTTAGCTTTACAATCCCTAAAACTGTGGTGAGGTTGTAAACATCGCCAGCAAATGAAAACACTTGAATCCCCTGAAGATGAAACTGTTTCTACTTTAGGTTTCCTTTTATTGAAATTTGATGAGGAATTATTTTTCCTACTAAATCGATCTGGTTTTGACTTATTCGTGGATTTATTTTGTCGAGAGGAAGTCGGGTGAGATTCAGTTATGTAAGCTAGCTCTGGGTCAACCAAACTTGAAACAGATTTAGAGCAAGATGCCAAACTCAATATGTCAGCTTCTTCCAACTTTTTACAAAGGGTTGATAAATTCTCAACACTATCAATATCATGAAGAGCAAGTCTTTTACGATATTCAGCTTGTAAACCAAGTCTTATAAATTTAATTTTTATGACTTCAGCTGCAGGACGGCTAAGTCGACTGAACAATGTTTCAATACAAGCAATATACAGAATAACTGGTTCATATTTACCCTGTTTACGCAATTTGATTTGACTCCAAACCTCATCATCGAAATCTGAAGTGAGAAAATCTTCTTTCAACCTACAAAGTAGTTCATCCCAATTATTTACTTGTGTTTTCACTTGTCTATACTAGTAAGTGGCTTTACCGGTGAATAAATCGTAAGCAGACTCAAAAAGATGTTGTTTCGTGATATTTCTGGCTAGAGCAAGTTCTTCTACACGTTCTATGAATGAGAGTAAGTTCTTTGATTCACCATCAAACTGTGTATTCAATTTATGAACTGGAAATTTTTTTGTGCTAGTTGGAACTGGCATACTACGTGAGTTTGAATTTGCCTGTGGCTGTGCGAAGACGTTTGAGCTACTCAAGTCAACTGGATCAGATTCTACATTTTCGTGAAGTTCAGCTTCCCGCTGTACTGCAGTTGCATATGATTCGTTTTTGAAATTCAAAATAAGGGCATGTCTAGCATCAGCAGGATCTAAACGAATTCTCTGTATCCGGAAATTGATGTGAAGTAATCTACTGTGAGCTCGTTTATATGAAGAGTCTGATGTTGGACCTTTAAAATCTTTAATGAGGGTTTCCAAAGAGTCTAAAGTAGCCTGAATTTCTCGAACCTCAACATCAGAGTCGTATGAAGGATCTTGCAATGTTCTGATATCAGTTCCCTGTTGTCTTTCTTTATCTAATAATCTACCCAAAATTTTCCTTTTATCATCTTGACCTTTAGATGATATAATATTCCTAATTTTCAATTCATAGTTGAGTTCTGACAATAACAGATGGATGGGTTCGAATTCCTTATCCATTTTCAAAAAAAAATTATCAATTCAAAAATTTTAAATGTTTAAGTACAAAATCTAATTAAAATTATTAATTAGTGACAACACCGCAAAAATGTACCTGAAATAATGTCTGAAGCAGTGTCCTACCAAGATTCCAAAAAACTGAAGGACATATTGAACAACCAACTGGTAAAAACGATCATCATCAAAAAAGAAACGTTCGCCAGTCTCGGGTCAACTCCGCATCCGACCAACTTTTTGATTCATGAAAAAATTTCAATATAATATATGTCACCAGATTATTTATAATATGACTGAACATTCATTAGAAAAGAAATGAGTCATGAAAAATCGGGCCCCACATATGGGCGTCATTTGTGTAACCTTACTATATTCAAAATTAAGATATTCTGAAGCAAAACAAAAAGAATGGTTACTTGCGAACGGCAGCTGTTGGTCAGAGAAGCACTATGGGTTCGTTAAATAGAGAAGATTGCATAACTCAATAATCAAAGAAATTAGGCGCCACTCTACTTTTGAATTATCACAACTATTGACCCATGGATCACAAGTAGCTATCTGGAAAGTTAAGGAACCAAATAAAAAAAGTTTCATAAAGAATATTTGACTGCATATTAGTGATATTTGAGAATTATAAAATTAGTGAATGTTCATCACACCATAAATAAAAGTCATAATAAACGTGACACATATATTATATACACATATACAACAACGTGATGGGTGAAGATGTTTCTGAAATTTAGGTATATCCTATTGACAAAAAATTATTGAGAACAATCGATGCACATAATTATGATAGATGTGAATATCAATATGAATATGTATTATTTGATGTTTTACAGACAAAAAATGTGATCAATCGTTGATCATGTGATAGATGTAGATATTATCAATTTAAAACTCATTATATAATATTTTACTGGCAAAAAATGTGATCAATCGATGATCATTTGATGAATGGGAATATGATCAATATGTGAAATCATGTAATTAAAAAAATGCATATTCTGATGTCTCTAGGTGATGTCTAGTATAAATAATCAAACAAGTAGTAAAAAAAATCAGCTATTCGCAGGGGCTATGTACTATGTTTCGCTCACATAAGCATTTGGAGTTGCTTATTGGTATCTCGCCAATCTACTTGGTCAAAAAAATAAATCAAAAATCAATTTATATACCTATAAAAATCATAGGAACAGAAATTTGGTCGAAACAACATTATTATATATTATACCTGATTGATCAATAATTACCACCCTTTTAAAGGATATTTTCCATCACGCTGCGGACAGACGAAGTTGACAATTTAGCAGCTGAAGCTGACGGCTGGAGCAGACAGAAGGGCAGCTGAAGTCGACGACGTTACTGACGATGAGACATCTGATGATGACACCTCGTGGAGGACCGCATGGTACAGTGATCACATGGCTGAACTGTACAGCATCGTATGCCGGGATCAAAAAAATGTGGGATTGAATGCCCTTCCAAAAAACCCTATTTGAAAGAAAAAAAAATACCGGTCACGCCTGGAATCGATTTCTGGTGGAGAAAAGTGGGGATAAACTTCCATAGGACTCACCTTCTTCGAAGGGTGCAACCGGAGATCAAAAAAATTGCCTAGGTCCACGTGGTCGATCCTGGACAGAGACTTCTGGCTTGCCGGGAACCAAATCAAACGGCTGGAGTTCCTGGAAAGATCCTGGTGGTAGCAGCTATGAGGTTTCCACTGTCCCTTGGAAGGCAGGAATACAAAATCCAGGCTGAACCTGTTACCTCACTGCAGAAGTTGCACCTTAGCACATCTGATCTCTTCGAACACCAGAACCAAAGTGCCCGTGATAACGTACTAAAGTACCTTTCATCTTTCCGGAAACGGATCTCTCGCCATTGTTCTTTGGTCTTAGAAGACCAGAATATTAAAGGAGCAGACAATAGTGACTCTCGCAAATTTCCCTTTGAACTGACCAATTCTGTGATACCATTTATGATCTACACCTGCACGATTCTACACTACTCTTACCAAATTCAACAACTTCTTAGGAATTCCAAGTATAAACCTGGCAACCTCGATTTTGGTATTCTTGGTGCGAGAAATGGGAGGAGTTTTAGATGGAGTGACAGAGGTGACAGTGATGACAATCTACAAGTGATGGATAGGTGAACTATGCTTTTGAAAATTGGATGAAAAGCAAAACAATGGAAATAAACTTGTGAAAAAGGCCCAACCGAACTGAAGAGGTATTTCCCACATGAGAAAAGACCTTATACCAATTTTCAAAAGGTATTTTGCGAACCATCATCGTAGATTGGACTCCTGTTATGTTCTGGTGAGTAGTTCGCCAACTCTGCTTGATAATGTGAATAATACAAATCCTGTATTTTAGGAAAAGTATTTAGCCTCTCAGCACCAAATTGGCTAAATCAACCTCGAGATTGACCAAGAATCATTTTGTCATCACTATGTTTCGTATGTACTACTCTTAAACCTTTTAGATGTACCAGGTAGGTTGAACTGAATAAAGTTGTGAAATTTTCAGACGTTTCCTTGATGAACTTTGATATTTACAATACAATAATTTCAAAAAATATTTTGATTCCATTTTGAGCCAAATATAAAGTGTGAAAAACTTGAAAGCTATACTAATATTGATAAAAGCTATATTCCAAATATTTTGAAATCCATAAAAATAAAGTGTGAAAAATTTGAATGCTACACACCTCTCTTCCCTGGGAAAAAAAATAGATCAACCATTGATCTATTTTTTGAGGGCTAATTTTGGGGTGGTAACTCTGCTTACCAAACAATCCTGTGGATGTCACAATCGGTAATTTACTAATTCAGGTGATGTCTAATTTTATTTCTTCAATGTCTAATCGGTAGGTCTGCCAAAATCAGGATTTGAGAGGTGCAAAAAAATCCTATTGCTATTATATACAAAAAAATCTACATGATGTGAAAATCACTGGTTAATCATGGATAACACGATTACCCTATCGTTATTCAAAATGAAAATATAACAGTGATGTTCTCTTGGCCAAGGAGAAGAAAAACTGTTGAAAGAAACGTTTGACAGTTGATATAGACTAATGTCTATGACTATCAAACTTTTTCTCTATACTCAAAATTATTTTGATGCCTACACAGAAGGACCAACTATTCTTCAAAATTCATGTCGCACACACAGAAGGACCGACAGTTCTCGGAATTTACGTCGCCTACACAGAAGGACCGACAATTTTTCAAAACTGCAAGATTATTTCACTCACAAAATGATCGCACCAATTATTATACCTGATAATATGCTAACCTACAGACACATCAGAATTTGAACCAAAACATGGCTTCAGGTCCTTAATGTGCAAATCTCCAGCAGGAGATCCATCTAAATCATTCAAGGTATAAACCAACCTTGATTTCTTATTCGTGACTATACACTCAGTATATTTAGGTGCCAACTTGGCACTAAATTTTGACGCTGTTTCAGACAGTACTTTATTTCTCTCAAAAACATGATCGCCTACATTGAAATTGAAATCTCTTTTTCTGAGATTGTAAGATTTTTTATTTCTATTATATGCAGTGTTTAATCTAATTTTGACATCTTTGAAAACATTTGCGAGCTCAGAAATATTTTCAAAATATTTTTCCCTGTCTGGAGGACACATAACAATGTCCTTAGTACTAGAAACCTCACCATAAGGGGTGGAGGAGTAGGAATGTATGTAAAAAATTATTTGAAATTTGAAATTCTTGAATATATGTCATATGAATACATGGAACAACTGTGGGTTCAATTCAGATGCAACAATCAGATATACGTAGTGGGAACAATTTATCGACCACCTAAAGGTAATCTATATGATTTTTTCAATACATTTGAGGATTCACTATCAGAATTGACAATATCAAGCGACCGATTCATATGTGGAGGTGACATCAATATAAATTGTTAAGATATGAATAGCCAAAATACTGTAGCTTTATTGGATATTATAGAATCCTTCAACCTACAGCAAGTCATTGACTCCTCCACCAGAATTACTCAATCAACTAGTAGCTTACTTGATATAATATTGCTTTCGAAGGATGAACATAATATCATCTGGGATACGAGGGATGCATCGAATATCTCTGATCACTGCCTCACAACTTGCAAGTTGAGTGGAAAGGATGTTCAAGAAACTAAAAAATTTGTTACTATAAGGAATATGAAACATGTAGATAAAACCCTTTCAGAGCAATACCTACATAATGCGCCTTTTGAAAACGTTTACTATATTCAAGACATCAACAGTAAGGTAGATCACGTAAATCAATTAATTATAAACATATTTGATGCATTGGCACCATTAAGAACAATACCTATTAAAAACCAGAAACCCCCTTGGATTACAGATATCGTTGGAATGATGATCGAACTTAGGGAAAAAGCATATCGCAGATACAAAAAAACAAAAAATCCAGACCATTGGAACTATTATAAACAGCTCAGGAATCAAGTAAATATTGCCATTAGGAATGAGAAAAAAAGTTATTTAGAATTTTGTGCTAGAAACAATAATGATAGTAAAGTAATGTGGAAAAGATTACAAAATCTGAATATCTACAACAGAAAAGTACCTACTTCCATACCAATATGTCTAGATAATCCGTCCAAAATAAACCATCACTTTTTACAGCCCTCACTGAATAAGTCCGAACCTGATCAAAACCTATTGAATTACTATAATCAGAATAAGAAATGTCTTTTTGAGGAACTCTTCGAATTCAAAACTGTCACCATGGAAGAAGTTCATGAATCTTTATCAGAAGTGAAGTCATTAGCTTCAGGTCCTGACTTAATTAATTTAGAAATGATATTACTTTGTTGTCCGACAATTCTACCTGTTTTGACAAATATTGTAAACACTTGTTTGCTAGAAAATATATTTCCCGATGTATGGAAAGTATCAAGAATAATTGCGTTGCCCAAAAAAAGTGAGGTACTGAGTTACAATGATCTCAGACCAATAAGTATATTACCATGTATGTCGAAAGTTATCGAGAAAATCATGAACAATCAGATAAGACTTCATCTTGAAAAATATTCCATATTACCGTCTGTTCAATCAGGGTTCCGACCGGGATTCAGTTGTACGACAGCTTTAATTAATATTGTTGATGATATCATAAGGGCTACAGATGCGGGTAAAACAACAGTGCTGATACTTTTAGATTATTCTAAGGCGTTTGATACCATTAACCACCAGGTTTTGCTTTCCATCCTTCATTTTGTAGGTTTTTCGGCCAATGCAGTCCAACTCATGGCTAACTATATACAAAATAGGTGCCAATTCGTGGAAACAACTGTCGGACAGTCTGGGAGGGAAAATGTGACTTGTGGTGTTCCCCAGGGATCTATACTAGGCCCATTAATGTTCAGTATATACACTAATAACTTTTTATCGAGTATAAAGACTTGTAAATCTCACTTTTATGCTGATGACACACAGCTATATCACTCATTCTTTCCTGATGATTGGCTATTGGCGCAACAGGCAATAATGAAAGACCTGGATCGGCTAGTATAGCTATCGACACTGCATTCCTTAAAAATCAATGCAATGAAATCAAATGTCATGATTTTTGGTAAAAAAAAAACAATACATCGAATCAGTTATGAAAATACAAGTTCAAGGTGAAGAATTGTCCTTTGTTGAAAATGTAAAAAATTTGGGTTTGTATCTGGATGTAGATCTTCGTTTCAAAAAGCATATTAGTTATTGTATACAAAAAGCATATTGTTCCCTGAAAATGCTCTATCCTCATAGACACTTGCTATCAACTACAACCAAAAGGATGTTAAGTGATACGCTGGTTCTAAGTTATTTCAACTTTTGCGATGTATTATATGGACCTTGTCTGGACAAAAGTGACATGAATCGTGTGGAGAAAGTACAGAAATCCTGTCTCAGATTCATCTATGGCATCCGCAAGTATGATCCAGTATCGCACATGTTGAAACCCTCGAAGTGGTTGAAAATGCAAGATTGGCGGAAACTTCACTTCCTAGTTCTGTCACACTCTATAATTCATAAACAGAGTCCTCCATATCTGTATGATAAAATAACATATAGAACTGATGTTCACAATCTGAATTTACGGCATAGGGGTCGCATCACTCTTCCACCTTATAGAACCACCTTATTTCAAAGAAGCTTCTCTTACAATATTTACAAAATGTTTAATGAATTACAACCTCCACTCAAGCAAATGAAGTTATTGACATTCAAAAAGAAAGTCAGAGAAAGTCTTTTAGCTACATATATATAACTCTTCTCACGAGCATCAAAGCAGTGTTTTTTTTATCTTTTAATCCGTTATCAACTTGACGAACAGTTCAGATTATAATTGTTTTTCTTATTCTGGGGCTGAACTAGAACTTTCCCAAATTGTTTTCAGCTCCATTTTGCATCATTGTATTTAAAATTGCAGTGAAAATGTTTTTTTTGTTTAATGCAAATAAATATTATTATTATTATTATAATATTTTCCAGACAAAGGAATAATTCTACCGAAATTTAACAATGCAGGTGGATAGTTGTGTACTTCATGAAAAGAGGTATTGATAGCTTGCTGAATCTTGTGGATTTCCTTGTCCCAATTCTTATGTTCACCGATATAACTGCGTATTGCTTGACCAATGGTTCTATTGCTACGTTCTACAAAATTACAATGTGGAGAGTATCGAGGAGTAAACCATATTTTCTGAACTTGGTACTCGTCTGCAAGTTTCTTGAAGGCTTTGCCAGCAAATTGTTGTCCATTATCGCAGATTATAAACTGAGGCACTCCATGAACTAAAAATACATTATTCTCCATGAATTTTACTACATTAGAAGCCGTAGCATCTCTCATGGGACAAAGAAGAGTATATTTTGAAAACCAATCACGAATTGTTAGTAAATAAGTGAAACCTCTCGGGCAACGAGGAAATGGACCCATAATATCCACCGCTATAATTTGAAAGGGAAACTCAGCAGATTTTTCTGATTCCATCAAACCCATACTTGATGTGTTTGACAACTTCTGAGCCTGGCAAACCTTGCGGGATCGAACGAACTTCAAGATATCGGCTCTCATTTTCGGCCAATAGTAAAACTGCTGGACACGAGAAAATGTTTTATAGTATCCAAAGTGTGAACAGGTCGGCGGGTCATGAAGATGTCGAATCACCTCAGAACGCTGCGATTTAGGTACTACTTGTTTTCATTCGACTTCGTTGGTCTCAAAGGGCAATTTTGAAGGGACGAATTCATAAAGAAGTTCTCCCTCTACTTTAAACTGTGGAAAATTTTGATTCTGGTCATTCATAACTTTTTGACACATGGAAGTATACCATTTATATGACTCGTCAGGAACAACCTCGATCAGTAGAACCTGTGGATCTGCCTGGGGATCTTCGGTCACAGTGGTTTCTCTGGATGGAATCCTTGAAAGGAAATCGGGTACTACATTCGACGAACCGTTGCGATGAATCAACTCAAAAGAGTATTGCCTCAATTTGACTGCCCAACGAGCAAGTCTCCCACAGGGATCTTTCAAATTGTTTAGCCATAAAAGGCTACTGTGATCAGTTATGGCTTTGAATGATTCACAACCCTCGATATAAGACCGGAATTTTTCGATCAGAAAAATGAGACTAAGCTATTCCCTTTCTGTAACCGTATAATTACGTTCAGCCCTAGACAATGATCTCGAAGCATATGCTATCACCTTCTCCTGACCATCTTTCTCTTGTGTGAGAACCCCTCCGATTCCGACGTTACTGGCATCGCACTGAATAACGAAAGGCTTGGAAAAATCTGCAGAGCTCAAAATTGGTGCAGAAACTAGGGCTTTCTTAACCTCTGAGGAAGCATCTTCAGCCTCTGGAGACCACTGGATCGGCTGCTTCTTCTTCTTACCCTTCAATAAGGCGTTGATAGGTGCCATCAGAGTAGAGAAGTTACCTATAAAGCGTCTGTACCAAGAACATAACCCAGTAAACCTTTTGATCTCCATGCTAGTCGTTGGTCGAGGGTGATTAACGATCACTGCTACCTTGTCTGGGTCCGTACGAATTCCTTCCCTATCTATCACAAATCCTAAATACCTCAAAGATGTCTTGAGAAATTCGCATTTCTTCAAGTTCACAGTTAGATTAGCTTCCTGAAGAATTTCTTTCACCTTTTCCAAGAGAGATAAATGTTCTCCAAAAGTTGCAGAGGTTATAATGATATCATCCAAGTAAGTGGACCAAACAATGCATCGCAGAGACGTTGCTGCGTTTGCGCGCTATTACGAAGTCCAAAGGGCATCACGGTGAAATGGAAAAGTCCCCTACCAGGAACGCTGAAAGCAGTTTTCTCCCTAGAAGATTTGTCTAACGAAACTTGCCAAAACGCTTCCCTAAGATCGATACTAGAGATATATTTGGCATCCCTTAACTGATTTAATATTCTATCTATCCTAGGTAGAGGAAAGCTATCATGTTTGGTCACTTCATTCAGTTTTCTACCATCAAAACAAAACCTATATTCACCTGAGGGCTTCTTAACTAATATAACTGGGCTATTCCATGGGCTATGTGATTCTTCTACATCTCCTAATTTTAACATATCATCAAGTTCATTCTGCAAAATTTTCAGCATGTAAGGTGACATCAAATATTGTTTTGTTCTAAATGGTTTCGCATCACCTGTCTCGATCGATAACTTTATTTTATCAGTGCGCCCCAAACGTGTATCACTACTGACTTCCTCAAATGATTTGATAACAGTTTGCATTTTTAATCTTTGCCCTTGAGATAATTCATCTAAATTATCTAAACCTAATGTACCAGAAGAACAACTATCACCAGCAATTGCTAATATATTATTGTCAGTAATTCCACTATGAATTGTCCATGATTTATTATCAAAATCAATTTTCAACTTGAATTGTTTGCAAAAGTCACTACCTAATATCAAAGAATACGGCAGCGAAGGGACTACCAAAACAGGAACAATCTGAATAGAATTGTCTATGCGTACTGTTAGATCTACTACACCCTGTACATTACTCTCCAAGCCATCAACTGAAGTTATATTTTTCAATCTGGAAATATTTATGTTCAAATCGGGATCTTTCAAAAGATATAGAGCTTTTTGTCCACACACTGAAACATCTGCACCACTATGAAGTAAACAAAATACGATTTTATCCAAAATATTCACTTCTATATACGGCCTATTATCTTTCGGCTTATGAACAAAATATGGGGCAACATTATTAGAAAAATTGTATTCTCTATGAAATTTCTTGACAGTTGATAACCAACTATTCCAGTCAGATCGATTGAAAAATTTAGCTGAGGGTTTTGAAAGTTCTCCGAAATTAGCTCTACGAGAATGGGGAAAAGAATCAGAGCTAAAAACTCTTAGCCCCGCTATGCGTTTTCCGTACATTCTTTGCAGTCTTTGGATGTGACATCAGCACATCCGCACTTGATACAAAATTTAGCAACAATATTTTGTTTAGCTTTACAATCCCTAAAACTGTGGTTAGGTTGTAAACATCGCCAGCAAATGAAAACACTTGAATCCCCTGAAGATGAAACTGTTTCTACTTCAGGTTCCCTTTTATTGAAATTTGATGAGGAATTATTTTTCCTACTGAATCGATCTGGTCTTGACTTATTTGTGGATTTATTTTGTCGAGAGGAAGTCGGGTGAGATTCATTTATGTAAGCTAGCTCTGGGTCAACCAAACTTGAAACAGATTTACAGCAAGATGCCAAACTCAATATGTCAGCTTCTTCCAACTTTTTACAAAGGGTTGATAAATTCTCAACACTATCAATATCATGAAGAGCAAGTCTTTTACGATATTCAGCTTGTAAACCAAGTCTTATAAATTTAATTTTTGTGACTTCAGCTGCAGGACGGCTAAGTCGACTGAACAATGTTTCAATACAAGCAATATACAAAATAACTGGTTTATATTTACCCTGTTTACGCAATTTGATTTGACTTCAAACTTCATCATCAGAATCTGAAGTGAGAAAATCTTTTTTCAACCTACAAAGTAGTTCATCCCAATTATTTACTTGTGTTTTCACTTGTCAATACCAGAAAGTGGCTTTATTGGTGAATGAATCGTAAGCAGACTCAAAAAGATGTTGTTTCGTGATATTTCTGGCTAGAGCAAGTTCTTCTACACGTTCTATGAATGAGAGTGAGTTCTTTGGTTCACCATCAAACTGTGTATTCAATTCATAAACTGGAAAAATTTTTGTGTTAGTTGAAACTGGCATATTACATGAGTTTGAATTTGCCTGTGGCTGTGCAAAGACGTTTGAGCTACTCAAGTCAACTGGATCAGATTCTACATTTTCGTGAAGTTCAGCTTCCCGCTGTACTGCAGTTGCATATGTTTGTATGTTATTTGTTTCTAAAATTCAAAATAAGGGCATGTCTAGCATCAGCAGGATCTAAACGAATTCTCTGTATCCGGAAATTGATGTGAAGTAATCTACTGTAAGCTCGTTCATATGAAGAGTCTGATGTTGGACCTTTAAAATCTTTAATGAGGGTTTCCAAAGAGTCTAAAGTAGCCTGAATTTCTCGAACCTCAACATCAGAGTCGTATGAAGGATCTTGCAATGTTCTGATATCAGTTCCCTGTTGTCTTTCTTTATGTAATAATCTACCCAAAATTTTCCTTTTATCATCTTGACCTTTAGATGATATGATATTCCTAATTTTCAATTCATAGTTGAGTTCTGACAATAACAGATGAATGGGTTTGAATCCCTTATCCATTTTCAAAAAAAAATATCAATTCAAAAATTTTAAATGTTTAAGTACAAAATCTAATTAAAATAATTAATTAGTGACAACACCGCAAAAATGTACCTGAAATAATGTCTGAAGCAGTGTCCTACCAAGATTTCAAAAAACTGAAGGACATATTGAACAACCAAGTGGTAAAAACGATCATCATAAAAAAAGAAACGTTCGCCAGTCTCGGGTCAACTCCGCATCCGACCAACTTTTTGATTCATGAAAAAATTTTAATATAATATATGTCACCAGATTATTTATAATATGACTGAACATTCATTAGAAGAAAATGAGTCATGAAAAGTCGGGCCCCACATATGGGCGTCATTTGTGTAACCTTACTATATTCAAAATTAAGATATTTTGAAGCAAAACAAAAAGAATGGTTACTTGCGAACGGCAGCTGTTGGTCAGAGAAGCACTATGGGTTCGTTGAATAGAGAAGATTGCATAACTCGATAATCAAAAATATTAGGCGACACTCAACTTTTGAATTATCACAACTATTGACCCATGGATCACAAGTCGCTACCTGGAAAGTTTAGGAACCAAATAAAAAAAGTTTTATAAAGAATATTTGACTGCATATAAGGGATATTTGAGAATTATAAAATTAGTGAATGTTCATCATACCATAAATAAAAGTCATAATAAACGTGACACATATATTATATACACATATACAACAACGTGATGGGTGAAAATTTAGGTATATCCTATTGACAAAAAATTATTGAGAACAATCGATGCACATAATTATGATAGATGTGAATATCAATATGGATATGTATTATATAATGTTTTACAGACAAAAAATGTGATCAATCGTGGATAATGTGATAGATGTAGATATTATCAATTTAAAACTCATTATATAATATTTTACTGACAAAAAATGTGATCAATCGATGATCATTCGATAGATGGGAATATGAACAATATTGGAAATCATGTAATTAAAAAAATGCATATTCTGATGTTACCAAGTCTCTAGGTGATGTCTAGTATAAATAATCAAACAAGTAGTAAAAAAAATCAGCTATTCGCAGGGGCTATGTACTATGTTTCGCTCACATAAGCATTTGAAGTTGCTTATTGGTATCTCACCAATCTACTTGGTCAAAAAAATTAATCAAAAATCAATTTATATACCTATAAAAATCATATGGACAGAAATTTGGTCAAAACAAAATTATTATATATTATACCTGATTGATCAATAATTACCACCCTTTTAAAAAAATTTTTTCCATCACGCTGCGGACAGACGGAGTTGACAATTCAGCAGCTGAAGCTGGCGGCTGGGGCAGACAGAAGGGCAGCTGAAGCTGAACGATGTAGAGCTAGCAGGAACCAGATGATGCGAGCTGGGACGGGACAACCAATGAGTTGCTGAGACTGATGGATGTAACCAAAGCTAGCAGCTGAAGTCGACGACGTTACTGACGATGAAACATCTGATGATGACACCTCGTGGAGGACCGCATGGTACAGTAACCACATGGCTGAACTGTACAGCATCGTATGCCGGGATCAAAAAAATGTGGGCTTGAATGCCCTCCCAAAAAACCCTATTTAAAAGAAAAAAAAATACCGGTCACGCCTGGAATCGATTTCTGGTGGAGAAAAGTGGAAATAAACTTCCATAGGACTCACCTTCTTCGAAGGGTACAAACGGAGATCAAAAAAATTGCCCAGGTCCACGTGGTCGATCCTGGACAGAGACTTCTGGCTTGCCGGGAACCAAATCAAACGGCTGGAGTTTCTGGAAAGATCCTGGTGGTAGCAGCTATGAGGTTTCCACTGTCCCTTGGATGGCGGGAATACAAAATCCAGGCTGAACCTGTTACCTCACTGCAGAAGTTGCACCTAAGCACATCTGATCTCTTCGAACGCCAGAACCAAACTGCCCGTGATAACGTACTGAAGTACCTCTCATCTTTCAGGAAACGGATCTCTCGCCATTGTTCTATTGTCTTGGGAGACCAGAATAGAAAAGGAGCAGAAAATAGTGACTTTTGCAAATTTCCCTTTGAACTGACCAATCCTGTGATACTATTTATGATCTACACCTGCACGATTCTACACTACTCTTACCAAATTCAACAACTTCTTAGGAATTCCAAGAATAAACCTGGCAACCTCGATTTTGGTATTCTTGGTGCGAGAAATGGGAGGAGTTTTAGATGAAGTGACAGAGGTGACAGTGATGACAATTTACAAGTGATGGATAGGTTGACTCTGCTTCTGAAAATGGGATGAAAAGCAAAACAATGGGAATAAACTTGTGAAAAAGGCCCAACCGAACTGAAGAGGTATTTCCCACATGAGAAAAGACCTTATACCAATTTCCAAAAGGTATCCTGCGAACCATCATCATAGATTGGACTCCTGTTATGTTCTGGTGAGTAGTTTGCCAACTCTGCTCGATGATGTAAATAATACAAATCCTGTATTTTAGGAAAAGTATTCATCCTCTCATCACCAAATTGGCTAAATCAACCTCGGGATTGACCAAGAATCATTTTGTCATCACTATGTTTCGTATGTACTACTCTTGAACCTTTCAGATGTACCAGGTAGGTTTAACTGAATAAAGTTGTGGAATTTCCAGACGTTACCTTGATGAACTTTGATATTTACAATACAATAATTCAAAAAAATATTTTGATTCCATTTTAAGCCTAATATAAAGTGTGGAAAACTTGAAAGCTATACTAATATTGAGAAAAGCTATATTCCAAATATTTTGAAATCCATAAAAATAACGTGTGAAAAATTTAAATGCTACAAGTATGCCAAACAACTGAAAATACAATACTTTCGCGGTGTTTTTATGCGGGACACTCCACCTTCCTCCCGTCCATGGCGTCGTGAATGTGCAGTATTGAATTTAGATACCTCCAATCATGCTGGCACACATTGGGTAGCTTACATAAAAAATAATGAAAACGCCTTAAATTTCGATAGTTATGGTAATTTGAAACCACCCAGAGAGTTGGCTCAATATTCAGGTGCCAACACAAAAATCCTCTACAATAACGATACCAAAATTTTGAACAAAGCAATTGTGGACGCCTATGTCTGGAATTCCTTTTCAATGAAGCAACATAACATTATCATTGTACATCAGTCATGTCTATGATAGTGACGTTGAAGGGTCGTACATCTACGCTCTCCATAGATTTCCTTGCACCAATTCATCCAGAGTCCGATTACGGCTTGGCATTGTTGGGATTCCATTCATACAACAGTATACCGAATATCGACAAAGGATCCAAATTTCATTTACATGATGAGGCCAAAGTGGAAAAAATCATTGATATTCCCGAAGTTCATATGACATTGTTGACATTGAAACATTTATTCGAAAAGAATTGGGTATACCGAGTGCAAAGGACGTTGATGAGATATTTCCGTTGAAACTCAACAATAATACTTTAAAGTGCGAGATCTCGAGCAAACAGTTTGCCATTGATTTTCGTCCAAAGAATAGCATAGCTCCAGTCTTGGGATTTTCAAATTCACATTGATAGCAACGTTACTGCTGGAGCTCTCTACAACGATAGACCATCACATATGATCTACGAGTTTGCAGTTGCAGTCGATCCTGGTTACGCAATAGACGAGACCCCCAAAAACCTCATCTACCTACCTATCGTTAGTAGGCGAGAATTGCCCAACATCACGCTTCAAATTTTAGACCAAGATTTCAGAGTGGTGAATTCCAGAGGTGAAGAAATCATCATAAGATTTGAATTGAAGAAACTTGCAAGATGGTATTAGTGTTTGATTACTCCTATAAATCAGACAACGATCTACCAACATCACCATCATCAGCATCAGTTCTCTTGTCACCACACACGATAGCAGTCGTGACTTCAAAGAGCAACAACAACAGCAGCAGAAAATCATTAACATTATCTAATATTCTATTCCTAAAATCATTCGGCTACAATGTTGTCAGCCGCCGTTTTCTACGTTTTCCGCATACCCAGATTCGACGAAAGCATCACTAAAGTGGACTGGCGTACCTATTACCCGTACGTGAAATCATTTGAAAATAATGATGTCATCGATATAACAGTCAATCAGGTTGTGGTTGGCCATGTTTGAAGGCATCATTACCATCAACGGTAAATTGGAGGTGACTGGAGGTGGTATTGGTACATTAACCCACAATGCTGGAGCCTATCTCTTTGATTCTTGTACCTATGAATTGTGTAATTAAGAATTGGACACTGTCAGATATCCTGGAATAACGAGTACTGTGGGAGGATATCTGTGTTACACACCTGAAGACTCGCACCATCTAGCCATAGCAGGCTGGAACTATCCTAACCTTCCGATCCTCAACACCGATAACACGTTCAGCATGAACATTCCACTGAAACATTTGTTTTCTATCTTTAATGATCATCAAGTGGCAACGTGGGGCAAGCAGTCGATTCGTTTGGTGAGAGCTCGCAATGATGCCAACTGTTTTAAAGTTGGTGAGAGAGTGAATATTGCTATACCAGGAGCAACTCAGACTCAGAGCGTTGCCAAAATCAAGATAGAAAGCATCAATTTGAAAGTGCCACATCTCACACCCAACGATAACATAAAAATGCAGCTATGGCCGCGTATCAAGGCAGATATACCTAACTAGAGTCTAGCCATAGCACCAGTGCGAGAATATTGCGCCTGGTGCGCAGGTCGCTGGGCGCGAGGAATTACAAGAGTCTCGAGATCATACCCGTGTGTTCACCGAACACGACCGATCATTACCTGCGCGGTGGGGAGACGTAAACAGGCAGCTTCTCTCGTTATGAATATTGGCGCGTGCCAGAATTATTTTGGAGTCAAATTTGTCAATCTAATGGAAACACTCCTGTATTTTACGTAATAGTTGAGTTATTAGGATTCTGAAATATACAAGAGCCATAGGTTGTAGAATATAGATAAAGGTACCTACCAAAAATAAACTCTTTGACCAAGTAGGGACATCTTCAGTGATATATACACTGCTCATTGATGGTATCTTTCTTGCTGCTGTGAATAGAATACTTACGTAAGATACGGGGGTGCTTTTAAGTAAATTGAAACAGAATTTGATTTTTCAGAACTGAACATTTCTCAGGAACAATATGAATAGTCAGTGAATTGGACGTCCTGATTTCGAATCCGAAGTGATTTTCAACCTATCTTGCCTCCTAATATCATTTTCCGGAAATGTTGGTGGGTCCATGACCCGAGCAGTGTATTTCACTGAAGATTACCTCACTTTGGTCATAGTTGATATAATATATCTATCGCTCCTGAAAATTGAACAGTTACGTTAGATATACGGTTTGATTCCATTAGAAGTGACCAGCACACTGTTTATATTTTTAAATACATCCAGTGGGATTGAATTTTATTTTATGTTGAATATTAGGGTGTGTTTTTTTATGTGATATATTTGTTTTGTTTATTTCAAATATATATATTTTTTTAGTAGGCATACCAGTACTTCTTTTATATAATTCTGAAATCTGATCCACCCTGTATTTGTTTCAATTAAATGGCATCAGTAGATAGTAAATCGAATGTTAGGATAGGGACACATGTAAGCCATTTTGACAAATCAATATAGGTATTGTATAGTTTCGATACAAAAAAAAACTTGATTTTTCACATTCTACGTATAGGTATCAACGAAATCATAGCTCAATTAGAAGAATCGAAAAATGTAATGAAATATAAGGTGTTCCATCCATTTTGAATAACAAAGCTGCTACTACTATACTACTACCACTAACTACTAATAATAATTTCTAGTGAAGCAGATGAACATTATCGATAATAATTTGAATAAAACGAGCGTCCTCGCCAACAAAACATAAGCATATAATATTTACATATGGTTTCATGATTTTCGATGAGTGGTTCGCTATTTACATGTAGGACTCGTCGTGACATAGCGAATTATTGCAAATCAAATCATCACTTTCATTATCTGATAGGTCGCAGTAGATCACTTGATGCCTATCAAATGTTTCTTATTTATTGAAAAAAAAAAAAAAGTTGAAATGTGATCAAGAAAACTGTTGGTGGCCCACCCCGTACTACAAAAACAGAGACAGCATGAGAGAAGCTGCCTGCCTACTCATTGTATCATGGCTACCTGCTTACGTCTCGGTCTCTCCCAATGAACTGAATGTAAACAACTAACGATCGGGCGTGTTCGGTGAACACACGGGTATGATCTCGAGACTCTTGTCGAGAAATTGCAGCGAAACAAAAATAAATAAGTCATTGTGAAATGATATTGAATATTGCGCGTCGCTCGCGCTCGCTGCTCGCTGGGCGCGAGAAATTGCAGCGAAACAAAAACAAATAAGTCATTGTTGTGAAATGATACATTAGACAACTGCTTTCCTAGTTGATACCATGTTACAGGGTGATACCTAGAATCGTGACACACCTCAAATCAATTTATTCAAATTGAATTAACACTGTACTGTTCATAATTATTACATATATATATCCCCAGATAGCACGAATATTCTCAGAATATTCTTACAAGCTGCGAAAATGTCATCTTCTAGAATAATATTCTGAAGAATATGCATAGAAAGTTCTCAGTATGTTGCGAATATTTATGGAATGTTCCATGCGAATATTCTGATAGTATATTACATGAAAGTACATTCCTAGAAGCTCCTGGGATATAATATTTTCAGAATATTGTGAACATTCATGGAATTCTTTGCGAATATACTAATGATATTCTGAAAATATGTTCCAATGAGCTTCTGAAATGGAATATTCTAGAATGACAATGTTCAAATATACTTATTTCAGAATATTCTAACATAATGTCCTTAAAATGATCATAAAATATTTTCATCCTGCAACGAATATTCTATGAACATTCAATTTGACATAGATACACAAGAATATTCTTTTCGAATATTCTGAGAATATACAGAATCGTATCAAATTATGAAATTGATGTTATTATTCATGTATTGATATACAAAGTGTTCCCCTTACCAAACCCATTATTATAATGGTTGTATGCCACTAAGTGTTGAGATCTTCCCATTCATATCATTCATTAAAAAGGTCTGTAGCTCAGTGGTTAAGGTGACAGGTAAATAACTATGTAGGTTCGCAAGCCCGCACCGGAGCAAGCTTTTTTAAATTTTATATAATTATATATATTATATAATAATTTTTAATAATATCCTTGGTCACTTTGATGGAAGCAGGACAATTAGAATTAATTTTTTTGCTGCCCTGTATTTTAACTTTCCTCTTTCCAGTGCTCGTCGAGTGGAAATTTCCCGAACGATGACAGTGAAAATATTGTCTCTCTAATTTGGATGTTTTTCTCGTTCCTCTAATCTTGATGAAGTTAAGTTCCTTCTTTCTGTTCCTTTCCATTCGATATATTTTTCATAAGATGGAAATTCAATATTTTCTTTAACCAACGTTAAGTCATGTGAAATTTCCTAATGTCTCTCGAATTGTTTACTCAATAATTTTTCACTGCACATTGGACAAGTGGAATTACCTGTTTCTTTCATAGTATTTGAAGATGAATTGTTACATTTCTTTGTATGAATTTTTAACTCCCTCTGATTTATAAACTGTTGTCCACATTTATCACAGGAAAACACTTTTTCACTTTTCTTCGACAGGGCTATCTTTGTTGGATGTAACTTCAAACAATGAGTTCTGAGATTTTGAAAAAAACAGTTCGATTGCATTTTCAAAGTGTGAAACGCTATAGACTTGGAGGTCAAACGATAAATGAGTACATATTCTGGAAACAGTTCGAATGGCAACCAACAAATCCCCTTCCCGTGATACATGATTCGCCGCCAATTAAGGGTATTGGGTATTATTTTACCAATGATGATCTTTATTGTTTCGTTCCAATATTTGTCACGCGCCGCACGGCCGCAGGGCCGCAACCCTTCTCGCCTCGCTTCTCGCGCTCGGCGAGCGAGCGAGCAAGCAACGAAATTTTCTGTTTCTCGCGCCCAGCGACCTGCGCACCAGGCGCAATATTCTCGCACTGGTGCTATGGCTAGACTCTAGTATATACCTATGTTGATACCGTTCCGCAGATGGGAATTGCACGAGCTTCCAGCATTCACGCAAGGATCCACTATAGAAATTTGGTCGGTCAAGACGTGTTCGGCGTTAGGAAGCCCGAGATATGTTATAGTATTTTTCCAAACGAAAAAATCTGATAACATACATGAAGATATGACCTTGTTCGATAATGCCAACATGAAATTCATGAGATTGGCTCTGAATAGTGACTTTTATCCACAACAACGAATGCAATTGGACTTTTCCAACGACCAGTATGCTGATGCCCACTTCAACTATACAGAGTTCAACAGGAGCTACCATAACTATTCACAGAAGTGCGTTATACCTGCATGGAAGTCGTCTCATATGATCATTGCAAACTTGTCTGCTTCAATAGTGTCCATGTGAAATGATAGGATAGAGAGATTTAGTGTGTACAACGATGGAGTCGATGGTTCTTCATTCGCCTATCGTACTCGTCAAATACCCTTCAAAGTCGTATCATACGGTTACTGTCATCGTTGTGATATTGATGCCTAAAATTGAATTGAACATGTAAAATTTTCACACAAAGTCACAGTCATAACTTACCTGAAGTCAGTCCCTGTATTCTTCAAACTGATGTGATCATCTCCAAGCAATCCTTGAACTCCAGGAACAATCTGAAAAGAAAAACAAAAGATTAGGTGAAATCATAAAAATAGTATATGAGCTTCAACAAGCATTGTACTTACCAAGTGAGTCTTACAGGTGTTAGGACTTCCTTTATTCTCCCCCAAATTCGTTTCTTTGGAGAGTTATTTTCAAATTCGAATTTGTTTATTTATTTTCATTGGCTGTCAACATGATAAATTACAATTTGTCCACAGTCAAATATCAAATTGTTTCATGTCAATGTCATAGGTCACAAGTCTTGTCAGATTTGTTTCTTCGTTCATTTTAGGGTTGTTCGTTTGCACTTGAGAATCAGTCTTAAAGTCAGGTCGAAGTGAATACTAAGTGGAAAGTCATGTCGTTGAAAAGTCGTGAGTCATATGTCGAGTGTCACTAAACCACGTGGGGTAAATCCAATTTTCTCATTGGCTAGAGGTTGGAAGATTTGATGGCTTGTGATTGGTTCAGAGCTCAACTTTTGCTCACGCATGAGCGGCGTTGTTGCGCAGAAAGCATAGTTGGCTCTGATTGTTTTTTTCAAATAGGTTTCACTATGATGTGATTCTGTTTTTTCGACGAGGAGAACTTTCTGGAAAGGGATCGTCTCTTTTCCGTTTGCTTGATCGACGTCATCATGTCAGCGAAAAGCGCATTTAGGAATTTGTCCTGCAAGGTGGTAAAACACCAATTTTAATTGTTTTTCGGGTGTGAAGCCGATCTCCCGTGGAAGGTGAGTCTTTTAGAAAACTGGTGGTATATTCTTGGCATGCCACAGGGTCAATTTCTATTATAGATCTACCGGCTTCCAGTTGACCTCTTTTATCCTGGTAATGGCCGATGGTCACCAGCAAATCTCGACCGCTGGTCAGCAGAAGATACCGTCCGCTGCTCCCTGACTGCCCATGACTCCGATAATATTGACCTGATCCCCGACATCTGTCCTGACTTCTGTTTCGACGCTGGAGTGCCCCCAGAGTCCACGTGGTCTTTAGGGTCTATAGAACCTCCCAAGCCTGAGTACTCCCAGGTCAGCGAGAGAAGTACCCCCAGGAAGCTGCAGGCAGTCTCCAGCCTCCAACACAGGCTGCTGAAGGTAGCACCTATTAGGAGACCTCTCCAAGTTGATGTGGCATCTCGAGAGTTCCTGGAGTTCTGAGGTGCTGGAGGCCACTCCACAGTACTGGGTGAGCTCCATCCAAAAAGGATTTTCTTTTCATTTTTAAAGTATCGATTCCACCAATAGTAGTGCCAATCACCTAATTTAGTTTCAAACTGATACATATATAGGTACATGTGAATTGGGTTTTTTCTCATATATCGAGTCTCATCTAGCAATGATGTCAATTTTTCAAAGTTGGTCTGGTTCAGAGTATAAATGACCATCAGGGTTGTAAGACACAACGCTCCCTGTGAACCTATATGCAGCTGCACATGGTAAATGTTGAGTCCCCCTGAACATCTGAAATTAGAAGTCTTTGTCAGGTTGTAACATGAACCTACTTGCATATTTCAACACCTTAGAGGTGATACCAATCTTCAGGAATTTAGAAGGTACCACATTTTTTTACTGAACCATCATTGAATGAACTAGTTGACTAAAATTCACTTTTTTGATTTCTTATTTTTCTCTACACCAAATTTAAGTGGCGCCCCTTCCAAAATATAAAAAAAAACTGTTTGAATGCTAACATCTGACCAACCCACGTCCCAGCTCTCCAGACACATTGGCTGCCGTTCCTTGACAACACCATTTTGCAGAGCTTGGTATTTATTTTTGGTAAATCTTTACTGAAATGCAAAAGGTGATGACGCTCGTCTGCTTCGATAGTGTCAATGAAGATGATAGGATAGAGAGATATAATGTGCACAACGATGAAGTCGATGTACCCTTCAATGTCGACCTATTCGGTCACTGCAATCGTATCTGTTTCAACTGTGTGCATGTCAGATGCTAGACTGCAGAGTTACAGAGTAAACATAGCCAAAGTCGAAGTTTCTTGTTCTGTAAACTGTGGGCGTTATAACCGCTCAGATGTCGTCTTATATGTTCAATGTGAACTTGTTTGCTTCATTAGTGTCCATATGAGATGATAGGATAGAGAGATATAGTGTGCACGACGATGAAGTCGATATATCCCCATTTGCCTGTTGTACTCGCTATATACCCTCCAAAGTCGTCCTATATGGTCACTGCAGTCGTATCTGCTTCAACTGTATGTATGTCAGATGTTATACTGCAGAGTTACAGTGTTAACATAGTCGAAGTCGAAGTTTCTTGTTCTGCAAGCTGTGTGCGTTATACCTGCATGAAAGTCGTCTCATATGATCATTTCAAACTTGTCTGCTTCAATAGTGTCCATGTGAAATGATAGGATATAGAGATTGAGTGTGTACAACGATGAATTCGATGGTTCTTCATTTGCCTATCGTACTCGTCGAATACCCTTCAAAGTCGTCTCATACGGTTACTGTCATCGTATCTGCTTCAACTCTATGCATGTTGTCAGATGTTAGACTGCAGAGTTACAGTGTTAACATAGTCGAAGTCGAAGTTTCTTGTTCTGCAAGCTGTGTGCGTTATACCTGTTTTGATGTCGTCTGATATGGTCAATGCAAACTTGTCTGCTTCAATAGTGTCAATGTAAGATGATAGGATAGGGAGATATAGTGTGCACAACGATGAAGTCGATGTATCTTCATTTGACTATTGTACTCGTTATATATCCTTCACTGTCAACTTATACGGTCACTACAATTGTATATGCTTCATCTGTATGCAAGTCAGATGCTAGACTGCAGGGATACAGTGTAAACATAGTCAAAGTCGAAGTTTCTTGTTCTGCAAGCTGTGTGCGATATTCCCGCTTGAAAGTCGTCTCATATGGTTAATGCAGACTCGTCTGCTTCGATAGTGTAAGATGATAGGAAAGAGAGATATAGTGAGCACAACGATGATGTCGATGTATCTTCATTTGCCTATTGTACTCGTTATATACCCTTCAATGTCGACTCATACGGTCACTGTAATCGTATATGCTCCATCTGTATGCATGTCAGATGCAATCGTATATGCTTCATCTGTATGCAAGTCAGATGCTAGACTGCAGAGTTACAGTGTAAACATAGTCGATGTCGAAGTTTCTTATTCTGAAAGCTGTGTGCGATATTCACGCTTGGAAGTCGTCTTATATGGTCAATGCAAACTTGTCTGCTCCAATAGTGTCAATGTAGGTTGATTGGATAGAGAGATATAGTATGCACAACGATGAAGTCGATGTATCTTCATTTGCCTATTGTACACGTTATATACCCTTCAAAGTCGTCTCATACGGTCACTGCAATCGTATCTGCTTTAACTGTATGCAGGTCAGATTCTAGACCGAAGATTTACAGTGTAAACATAGAAAAAGTCGGAGTTCCTTGTTCTGCAAGCTGTGTGCGTTATACCCGCTTAGAAGTCGTCTGATATGTTCAATGCAAACTTGTCTGCTTCAATAGTGTCAATATAAGATGATAGGATAGAGAGATATAGTGTCGATGTTTCTTCATTTGCCTATTGTACTCGTTATATAGACTTTAAATTTGTCTCATACGGTTACTTTCATGGTATCTGTTTCAACTCTATGCACGTCAGATGCTAGACTGCAGAGTTACAGTGTTAACATAGTCGAAGTCGAAGTTTCTTGTTCTGCAAGCTGTGTGCGTTATGCCTGATTGAATGTCGTCTCATATGGTCAATGCGAACTTGTCTGCTTCAATAGTATCCATGTGAGATGATAGGATAGAGAGATATAGTGTGTACGATGATGAAGTCGATGTTTCCCCATTTGCCTGATGTTCCGCTATGTACCCTCCAAAGTCATTTCATACGATCACCGCCATCGTATCTGCTGCAACTGTATGCATGATGAATGCTGGACTGCAAAGTTACAGTGAAAACATAGTCAAAGTCGGAGTTTATTGTTCTGCAAGCTGTGTGCGTAATACCCGCTTGGAAGTCGTCTGATATGGTCAATGCAAACTTGTCTGCTCCAATAGTGTCAATGTAGGATGACAGGATAGAGAGATATAGTATGCACAACGATGAAGTCGATGCATCTTCATTTGACTATTGTACTCGTTATATACCCTTCAATGTCGACTTATACGGTCACTGCAATCAGATATGCTCCATCTGTATGCATGTCAGATGCTAGACTGCAGAGTTACAGTGTTAACATAGTCGGAGTCGAAATTTCTTGTTCTGCAAGCTGTGTGCGTTATACCTGTTTTGATGTCGTCTTATATTGGCCTCCATGTCCATATAATCCTATTAAAAGGCTTTGAGATACTATGATAGAACTATCGCATAAAACAATTCGGCATTCAGCTCACTTCGGTTTTAAGAGAGCTCTGTGAGAGTCATTGAAATTCTTTATCAAAACTATTTACTCTTAACAACCCTCTTGAAACTCTTAAGTTTTATTAGTGTCTTGAATTTGACCAAAAGGTTCTGAACTAATCCTATGGAAATACGTCATAAAGCAATCATGAAACCAAATTCACACTAGGCCAATTAGGATTCGACTGAGGCAATAATGAAACCTATTGGCATTATTCTAGCTATGTGAAAGTAATTATTAAGACCCATAAGCCACAATGAACTTATCGAAGTCAATCATAAAATCTAAAGGATTTATGAAGTTTCATTTAGAACCGTGTTAAACCCAAATCCCATAATATAAATGTTCGTATTTTTTTTTTGCCTACAAACGACTCACGTTGAAATGGACTCACAAGAAAATAAATAGTGTGAAATTAAGAGAAATGGCAACTCCAAGCAAAAAAATGAAGAGAATTACTTAAGTACAGTACAGTAAATCAGAAATCTCAAGCCCAAGCAATTCCAAACATCGCGTCTTTCGATTCATACCACCTGAATCCACCAAATAGCAAGAATTCATTAGTACCTGATGTTCATGAAGTACCATCAACGAGTCAGAACGTAATGGAAAATACTTCTGATCATCGTGCTTCTGAATGGAAACTAGGAAGCAAGGAAGCGAGCATGAATTTGAGAGAATGAAGCAATCAACACAATATCAGGCGAATTGCACTGAGTGTAGGTTGTCTATGTTTCCTACTCGTTTTCCTACTTTAAACCAATCACAAAGTGAACACCGTAAACAACAAAAGTGGGGTTATGTTAATCATGTTGATTACGTTCTTCTACACTTTGCAACAAAGCCAATGAGCACTAGCCGGGATATTCTTAAAGCTTTATAGTTTCATGAAGGCATTATCTTATAACCTTCTTAAATCGATCCTATCATTTTCGAAGCTTTGTTGTCATACCCAGGAGCAAATAGTCATAAGAATGGATTCGAATATGCAATAAGTACTTCAACAGGACGAAATCGTCTCATAAAATGCCTTATCATTACCTGAAGGTTTTAATCAAGCATTAGAGAAAGAAAATTGGTTTTGAGTTTATTTTGCGCCATATGTACTACAAACAGATGTCGGTCATTGATGGAAATGGAAATTTCAAGCGGAGAATAGAAAAGATGCATTGATACTGCCGTTGAAAATGTTGTTTTTCCATATTTTTCAAACGACTCACCCATATTCAGCAAACATTCACACAGTTTTGTCAACTTTTTTGAAAAGTTATTAAAATTCACATCCGATTCTAACTGGTGAAAACACATTATTTCTAGGGCGCTGCTTTTTCTGAAGCATATCTGGTATGTTTTCGTCAAAAAAATCGCCATCGTTTCCATTTTACAGCCTCAATTTTAACAAAAAGGACTATTTGATACAGTAGGGAATTATCATATCATACCGCCATGTTTAATCTCTTTTATAACTATCTATTGTTCTCTCTCCATTTTGACATGTTTGTATAATAAGTTCTGAAAGGAGACTATCATAAAACACGTTACGGACTATATTATCTCAACAAATGCTTATAGCGACTGATAAGGTTTTAATTCTAGCCAATAAGTTTCAATGTTGGCATAAGAAATGTCGTTTTAAAACATACAGGTTTGATCTCGTGCTGAAAGGCTTTAAACGAAGTAGTTTTGGTAGGTTTTATTATTGCTTTGAGGCATACTACAATAAACTCCTACTAGTTTTATGACAAGCTTTAAGAGAAGCTGTGACAGCATTCATGAAGGTGGGCCCTTTATGTTTTGAGAAGGTTGTTTAATTGTTTTAATGATTTATTGAAGTATGATAGTTTTGAAAAGGCATTTCAAAATAGGCTGTAACAACCTCCTGTAGCTAACAATAAAACTGATGATGTTATTTGGGGTGTTGACATAGTCGAAGTCGAATTTTCTTGTTCTGCAAGCTGTGTGCGATATACCCGCTTGGGAGTCATCTTATATGGTCAATGCAAACTTGTCTGCTTCAATAATGTCAATGTAAGATGATAGGATAGAGAGATATAGTGTGCACAACGATGAAGTCGATATATCCCCATTTGCCAGTTGTACTCGCGTTATACCCTTCAAAGTCGTCTTATATGGTCACTGCAGTCGTATCTGCTTCAACTGTATGTATGCCAGATGTTATACTGCAGAGTTACAGTGTAAACATAGTCGAAGTCGGAGTTTCTTGTTCTGCAAACTGTGTGCGTTATGCCTGATTGAATGTCGTCTTATATGTTAATGTGAACTTGTCTGCTTCAAAAGTGACTATGTGAAATGATAGGATAGAGAGATAAAGTGTGCAAAACGATGAAGTCGATATATCCCCATTTGCCTGTCGTACTCGCTATATACCCTTCAGAGTCGTCTCATATGGTCACTGCAATAAATTGTATATGCTCCATCTGTATGCATGTCAGATGATTGACTGCAGAGTTGAAGTGTAAACATAGTCGAAGTCGAAGTTTCTTGTTCTGCGAGCTGTCTGCGATATACCCGCTTGGGAGCCGTCTTATATGGTCAATGCAAACTTGTCTGCTCCAATAGTGTCAATGAAAAATGATAGGATACGCACAACGATGAAGTCGATGTTTCTTCATTTGCCTATTGTACTCGTTATTTACCCTTCGAAGTCGTCTCATACGGTTACTGTCATCGTATCTGCTTCAACTCTATGCGTCAGATGCTAGACTGCAGAGTTACAGTGTAAACATAGAAAAAGTCGAAGTTTCTTGTTCTGCAAGCTCTGTGCGTTATACCCGCTTGGAAGTCGTCTTATATGGTCGATGCGAACTTGTCTGCTCCAATAGTGTATATGTGAGATGATAGGATGGAGAGACAAAGTGTGTACGACGATGGAGTCGATGTATTTGCCTGATGTCCTCGCTATATACCCTTCAAAGTCGTTTCATACGATCATTGCCATCGTATTTGCTTCAACTGTATGCATGTCAAATGCTGGACTGCAAAGTTACAGTGAATACATAGTCAAAGTCGAAGTTTTTTTTTTTGCAAGCTGTGTGCGTAATACCCGTTTGGAAGTCGTCTAATATGGTCAATGCAAAATTGTCTGCTTCAATAGTGTCAATGTAAGATGATAGGATAGGAAGATATAGTGTGCACAACGATGAAGTCGATGTATCTTCATTTGACTATTGTACTCAATATATTTTCTCCAATGTCGACTTATACGGTCACTGCAATTGTATATGCTTCATCTGTATGCAAGTCAGATGCTAGACTGCAGGGTTACAGTGTGAACATAGTCGAAATCGAAGTTTCTCGTTCTGCAAGCTGTGTGCGATATTCCCGCTTGGGAGTCGTCTTATATGGTTTATGCAGACTCGTCTGCTTCGATAGTGTCAATGTAGGATGATAGGAAAGAGAGATATAGTGTGCACAACGATGAAGTCGATGTATCTCCATTTGCCTATTGTACTCGTTATATACCCTTCAATGTCGACTCATACGGTCACTGCAATCGTATATGCTCCATCTGTATGCATGTCCGATTCTGGATTGCAGAGTTACAATGAAAACATAGTCAAAGTCGTAGTTTCTTGTTCTGCAAGCTGTGTGCGTTATACCCGCTTGGAAGTCGTCTTATATGGTTAATGCAGACTCGTCTGCTTCGATAGTGTCAATGTAAGATGATAGGATAGAGACAACGGTTAAGTCGATATATCTCCATTTGCCCTATGTCCTCGCTATATACCCTTCAAAGTCGTTTCATACTATAGAAATATTTCCAATTTCTATATTATTTGAAATGACAATACACGAGTATTTAATGACAATTCATTGAATGATCAACTTGGGCGAGTTACATGGCAACGTTACAAAATATTGAATTTAATTTATATACCAGGCTGCTACATACCTCCCCCCCCCAAAAAAAAACAAATCAATCTATGAAATTGAACACAGGCGACCGCCATGAAATATTTTTTTTCCTATGGCAGACTGGTGGTGCATCCCAAACACGATCTTCTGATGTTGAATCAGTATCAATATTATAATTTTCAAGGTGTGCTGGTTTCAGGCGATCTAATGAGACGGTGGTGTGTTTGCCAATTATTTCAAGGACAAAATATTTTGGTAATCTTTGAATCACTTTGTAGGGACCATGATATGCTGGTTGGAAGGATTTATGAACTGTTTCATTACGTACAAAAACATGTGAAGACTTGAATAGGTCCTTTGACACGAAAACTTTTTTATTTTGAAATGTTCTACCTGCTGAAGGTCTTAATTTGCTTACATAATGTTTCAAATCAAAAAAGAAATCGGAAACATTAGTATTATCATTATCGTTTGTTGGATTGAGAAAAAATTCATTCGGTAAATGAATAGTCGTGCCATAAACCGTTTCCGAGATAGAACAGCCTAAATCTTCTTTGACGACAGTACGTGAACCTAGAAGTACAAACGGTAAATGATCAACCCATTTCCTATCCACTTTATCATTGCATTTTAGTGAAGTTTTCAAAGAACGGTGGAATCTTTCTACGAGACCATTGCTGATTGGGTGATAAGAACAGGTATGTATTCTTTTGATACCCAAGAATTGTGTTAATTCTTTGAACAAAGAAGCTTCGAACTGTCTGCCTCGATCTGTGGTAATAGTAGAAGGAACTCCAAATCGTGAGATCCAGCCAGAAATGAAAACTTCAGCTACTGTATCTGGAGTGATATCAACTAATGGAAAAGCCTCTGGCCATTTTGTAAAACGATCAATACATGTTAGAAAATACTTGTAACCTCTACAAGAAGGTAGTGGACCTACTATATCAATGTGAACATGATCAAATCTTGCATCAGGTAAAGAAAACTTCTGCAAGGGAGCGGAAATGTGTTTATTGATTTTAGTTTTTTGACAACTGAGGCATGATTTAACCCAAGAACGAATGTCTTCATTTATACCTGACCAAATAAAACGTTGTTTAATGTATTTCTGAGAACTACGTATGCTGGGATGTGATAAACCATGAAAACTATCAAATACCATTTCACGAAAATGTTTTGGAATATATGGCCTAGGATTTCCCAGAGAGAATTTGAGGTGATTAAATTTACGTTTCTCTTTAGAAAATAGTTCCTCTAGTTCATTATCATTACTTTGAGCATCAGCAATCTCCTCAAAGTCGAACAATTGTTTTTTATCAATGTTGTAGATGAACATTCTTGAAAGAGCATCAGCGACCACATTATCGGCTCCTTTGATATATCGTATGTCAGTGGTGAATTCAGAAATAAATTCCATTTGCCTAATTTCTCTAGGTTTATGGTTATCAGAATTTTTCGAAAACATATACGTTAAAGGAATATGATCTGTCAGAATAAAAAAAGTACGACCTTTTATAAAATACCTGAAGTGTTTGATAGATAAATAAATGGCTAAAAGTTCCTTTCCAGAAGTTGAATAACGAGTTTCGGTTTTAGACATTTTCTTGGAAAAAAATGAAATAGGACACCAGGTACCATCAATGTATTGTTGGAGAACGCCACCGACTGCCTTATCTGAAGCATCGACCGTGATATTTGTAGGAGCATCCACTATTGGATAATTTAATAGAACCTTTGACGATAATGCTTCTTTTACTTTTTCGAAAGAATTGTTCAACATATCCGTCCAACATATTTCTTTTGAATCTTTGAGTTTATGTTTTTGACCAGACAATAAGTTATTGAGAGGACATGGAATATCAGCACAGTTTGGAATGAATCGATGATAAAAAGTTACCAATCCCAAAAATTTTCTGAGTTGGCCAATAGTGGATGGTCTAGGAAATTCTTTTATTGCTGTAACTTTTTCAGAATTCGGTTGTATACCATTTTTATCAATAGTATGACCCAAAAATATTATCCCATTTTGTGCAATTTCGCATTTATCCATATTCAAGACAACACCGTATTCTTCGAATCTTCGAAAAATTTGCCTTAAATGTTCGTGATGTTCTTTTTCTGATGAACTGACTACAAGAACATCATCTAGATAAGCATAACAGAAATCAAGACCTCGAATGACTTCATTGATAAATCGTTGAAATGTTTGAGCTGCATTACGTATTCCGAAACTCATCCTCGTATACTCAAATAATCCGAAGGGTGTAATTACAGCTGTTTCAGCAATATCTTCATTTTCAACAGGAATTTGGTGATATGCTCGAACTAAGTCGAGCTTTGAAAAAATTTTTGCATTAACAAAATGGTTTGAAAAATCTTGTATATGCGGAATAGGATAACGGTCCGGTTCGGTAACTTTATTGAGAGCCCTATAATCACCAACAGGTCTCCAAGTACCATTTTTCTTCGGAACTACATGCAGAGGTTAAGCCCAACTACAAGAAGAAGGTCGTATGATTCCTAATTCGAGCAAATGATCAAATTCCCTTTTAACTATTTTAGTTTTTCTGGCGCTAATTCACGAGCCTTGGCATAAACTGGAGGGCCAGTGGTTTTGATGAAATGAGTTACGTTATGCTTAACAGTCATGAAATTTTTATCAGAGGAATGTAGCGAAGGGAATTCATTGAGAAGAGTTCGAAATTTCGAGTTGCAATTGTTAGAAATGTGCACAAGTTGATAGGAATTGATATTCGATACTTTACCTGTAATATTGAGTTGCGACAAACTATCCAACAAACGATAATTTGATACATCAACTAGAAGTTTGAAATGTCGCAAAAAATCTATTCCGATGATCGAATATTTCACATCAGCTATAATGAAAATCCAATTGAAATCTCTTTTGAGGCCAAAGTTCAGATAAATAGACCTAAACCACAAGTTTTAATTGTAGTGTTATTAGCAGCTTTAAGCGATATCTGTGAATCATTTTCATAAGCTGAATATTTTTTTGGTAAAACACTAACCTGACTACCAGTGTTAATTGAATATTTTTGTCCTGATTTTGTATCTTCAATGAAAAATAAACGACCAGTTTGAGATGCACCAGCAAAAACGGCCGTATCTATCTGCTGGTGTTCGAGTTTTCCGTCCAATTACAAGGTGCGGTGCATTTATGTGCTCTTTGTCCGAAACGTTTGTGGTAATAACAATAGTTAGATAAAGGCGACCTGCTCCTATTTCTACACAAATCTTCGGAACGACCGGTACCCATCGTCTTCATGGATTCAATCATTTTTCGAATATCAGAAATGTCTTTCGACAGCTTCAAAACATCATCTTGACATGTACATTCATTGCGGCTGATCTGGGATACTTCAGTCATTGCGATCGACTCACTCGTAGAAACTTCCATTATTTTGTCGGCGGTTTCAGCTAATGCATTCAATGTAGAATTATCAGGCATTGTGGATGAAATCATTTTGACATTGTTTGGAAGACGTTGCAGGAAAATTTCTTGTAGAAGAGTTTTATCGATGGAACTTGCTTTTTCTGCTAGAAGTTGTTTCATTTCTCGTAGTAACTGAGGAAGTTTCTGATCTCCCAATTCTTCTATATTGAGTAGTTGCTGCATTCTTCTCTGTTCTGAAGTAGAAGTTCTCTTGATGATCTCAGTTTTAATTTCCTGTAGGCGTTTCCATCTGGAGGGTTGAGGAGAATATCTCTTACTTCAGTTGCAAGTTCTGGCGAAATAGATAAAAGTAATACATTGTACTTCGTTTTATCTGCTGTGATCTGCCTCGTGGCGAATATAGCCTCAATTTGGGTGAACCAGATGAGTGGATCTTTCGACCAAAACTCAAGCAGTTTGAAATTGATAGTAGATATCGAAGATTCTGTACTCTGTGTATTCTCGCTTGTCATTCTGGATCACGTCGGGGTCACCAATTTATAGAAATATTACCAATTTCTATATCATTTGAAATGACAATACACGAGTATTTAATGACAATTTATTAAATGATCAACTTGGGCGAGTCACATGGCAACGTTACAAAATATTAAATTTAATTTATATTCCAGGCTGCTACAATACGATCACCGCCATCGTGTCTGCTTCAACTGTATGCATGTCAAATGCTGGACTGCAAAGTTACAGTGAAAACATAGTCGAGGTCGGAGTTTTTTTTCTGCAAGCTGTGTGCGTTATACCCGTTTGGAAGTCGTCTGATATGGTCAATGCAGAATTGTCTGCTTCAATAGTGGCAATGTGAGATGATAGGATAGAGAGATATAGTGTGCACGACGATGAAGTCGATATATCCCCATTTGCCTGTTGTACTCGCTATATACCCTCCAAAGTCGTCCAATATGGTCACTGCAGTCGTATCTGCTTCAACGGTATGTGTCAGATGTTATACTGCAGAGTTACAGTGTTAACATAGTCAAAGTCGAAGTTTCTTGTTCTGCAAGCTGTGTGCGTTATACCTGCATGGAAGTCGTCTCATATGGTCATTGCAAACTTGTCTGCTTCAATAGTGTCCATGTGAAATGAAAGGATAGAGAGATATAGTGTGCACAACGATGAAGTCGATGGTTCTTCATTTGCCAATCGTACTCGTTGAATACCCTTCAAAGTCGTCTCATACGGTTACTGTCATCGTATCTGCTTCAACTCTATGCATGTCAGATGTTAGACTGCAGAGTTACAGTGTAAACATAGTCAAAGTCGGAGTTTTTTGTACTGCAAGCTGTGTGCGTAATACTTGCTTGGAAGTCGTCTGATATGGTCAATGCAAACTTGTCTGCTTCAATAGTGTCAATGTACGATGATAAGATAGGGAGATATAGTGTGTAGAACGATGAAGTCGATGTATCTCTATTCGACTATTGTACTCGTTATGTATCCTCCAATGTCGACTGATACGGTCACTGCAGTTGTATATGCTTCATCTGTATGCAAGTCAGATGCTAGACTGCAGAGTAACAGTGTGAACATAGTCGAAGTCGAAGTTTCTTGTTCTGCGAACTGTGTGCGTTATACCTGCATGGATGTCGTCTTATATGGTCAAGTTGAACTTGTCTGCTTCGATAGAGTCCATGTGAGATGATAGAATAGAGAGATATAGTGTGCACAACGATGAAGTCGATGTATCTTCATTTGCCTATTGTACTCGTCATATACCCTTCAATGTCGACTTATACGGTCACTGCAATCGTATATGCTCCATCTGTATGCATGTCAGATTCTGGACTGCAGAGTTACAACGAAAACATAGTCAAAGTCGTAGTTTCTTGTTCTGCGAGCTGTGTGCGTTATACCCGCTTGGAAGTCTTCTCATATGATAAATGCAGACTCGTCTGCTTCGATAGTGTCAATGTAAGATGATAGGATAAAGAGATATAGTGTGCACAACGATGAAGTCGATGTATCTTCATTTGCCTATTGTACTCGTTATATACCCTTCAATGTCGACCTATACGGTCACTGCAATCGTATCTGCGTCAACTGTGTGCATGTCAGATGCTAGACTGCAGAGTTACAGTGTAAACATAGCCGAAGTCGAAGTTTCTTGTCCTGCAAACTGTGTGCGTTATAACCGCTCAGTTGTAGTCTCAAATGGTCAATGTGAACTCTTCTGCTTCATTAGTGTCCATGTGAGATGATAGGATAGAGAGATATAGTATGCACGACGATGAAGTCGATATATCCCCATTTGCCTGTTGTACTCGCTATATATTGAAGCAGACAAGTTTGCAATGATCATATGAGACGACTTCCATGCAGGTATAACGCACACAGCTTGCAGAACAAGAAACTTCGACATTGACTGTGTTAACACTGTTACTCTGCAGTATAACATCTGACATACATACAGTTGAAGCAGATACGACTGCAGTGACCATATAGGTCGACTTTGGAGGGTATATAGCGAGTACAACAGGCAAATGGGAATATATCGACTTCATCGTCGTGCACACTATATCTCTCTATCCTATCATCTCACATGGACACTAATGAAGCAGACAAGTTCACATTGACCATTTGAGACGACATCTGAGCGGTTATAACGCACACAGTTTGCAGAACAAGAAACTTCGACTTCGGCTATGTTTACACTGTAACTCTGCAGTCTAGCATCTGACATGCACACAGTTGAAGCAGATACGATTGCAGTGACCGTATAGGTCGACATTGCAGAGTATATAACGAGTACAATAGGCAAATGAAGATACATCGACTTCATCGTTGTGCACACTATATCTCTCTATTCTATCATCTCACATGGACTCTATCGAAGCAGACAAGTTCACTTCGACCATATAAGACGACATCCATGCAGGTATAACGCACACAGTTTGCAGAACAAGAAACTTCGACTTCGACTATGTTCACACTGTTACTCTGCAGTCTAGCATCTGACTTGCATACAGATGAAGCATATACAATTGCAATGACCGTATCAGTCGACATTGGAGGATACATAACGAGTACAATAGTCGAATAGAGATACATCGACTTCATCGTTCTGCACACTATATCTCCCTATCTTATCATCTTACATTGACACTATTGAAGCAGACAAGTTTGCATTGACCATATCAGACGACTTCCAAGCAAGTATTACGCACACAGCTTGCAGTACAAAAAACTCCGACTTTGACTATGTTTACACTGTAACTCTGCAGTCTAACATCTGATATGCATAGAGTTGAAGCAGATACGATGACAGTAACCGTATGAGACGACTTTGAAGGGTATTCAACGAGTACGATAGGCAAATGAAGAACCATCGACTTCATCGTTGTGCACACTATATCTCTCTATCCTATCATTTCACATGGACACTATTGAAGCAGACAAGTTTGCAATGACCATATGAGACGACTTCCATGCAGGTATGACGCACACAGCTTGCAGAACAAGAAACTTCGACTTCGACTATGTTCACACTGTTACTCTGCAGTCTAGCATCTGACTTGCATACTTTGACTATGTTAACACTGTAACTCTGTAGTATAACAACTGACACATACAGTTGAAGCAGATACGACTGCAGTGACCATATTGGACGACTTTGGAGGGTATGTAGCGAGTACAACAGGCAAATGGGGATATATCGACTTCATCGTCGTGCACACTATATCTCTCTATCCTATCATCTCACATTGCCACTATTGAAGCAGACAATTTTGCATTGACCATATCAGACGACTTCCAAACGGGTATAACGCACACAGCTTGCAGAAAACTCCGACTTTGACTATTTTTTCACTGTAACTTTGCAGTCCAGCATTTGACATGCATACAGTTGAAGCAGACACGATGGCGGTTTTCGTATTGTAGCAGCCTGGAATATACCGGTAATTGCATTGTTGAACAAAAAAATGGTACTTGCACAATAAGTTCAATGAATTCCAGTGAGGAGTTTCAAACTTTCAATAGTTCAGAACTCGAGTTCGATGATCTTGAAAACTATAATGTGATTGATTTTATAAATGTCTCTGACAGAAGCAGGATATCTCGTTTAGAAGCACAGATTGACACATCCTATATGAACTTCGAAGAACGCGAGTCAATCTTAGATATTTGTCAAAATTTCAATGAGTTGTTCCATCTAGAAGGCGACATATTGACAAGTACAGACGCTATTCTATTCCACTGACATCAAAAACACCGGTATTTGTCTAACCCTATCGACTTCCTGAACATCAAAAAGGAGAAATCAAACAGTAGATACAAACTCTGTTAGATCAAGATATCATAGAACCCAGTCATTCACCTTATAACTCTCCTATTCTGATAGTCCCAAAAAAGGCCGATAAGGATGGTAATAAACGTTGGCGATTAGTGGTAGATTACAGAAAGTTGAACAGTATAACCGAATCTGATGCATACCCCTTGCCAAATATCACGGAAATCATAGATAGTCTAGGAAAATCCAAATATTTTTCAGTTTTAGACTTGGCAAGTGGCTTTCATCAAATTCCCCTCAGTGAAGACAGTAAGCCATGCACTGCATTCTCTTTCTATGGTCATTACCAGTACAAAAAACTTCCCTTCGGTTAACGAAATTCCCCCTCCTTATTCTTCCGTTCGATGTCAAATGTTTTAACCGGTATACAAGGTCTCAAATGCTTTGTATATTCAGACGATATTGTGGTTTTTGATAATTCCTTGGAGGATCATAATTCTAAGTTGCTGGACGTATTCAATCGATTGCGGCAATTCAAACTCAAACTTCAGCCAAATAAGTGTGCATTTCTGCGTGAGGAAATCAACTACCTAGGCCATGTTATTACCGAGAATGGAATTAAACCCGACCCAAATAAGGTCGTGGCTGTCAAGAATTCTCCAATACCAAAAACTGTAAAGGACGTGAAATCATTCTTGGGCCTAGCTTCCTACTACCGCCGATTCATACCCAACTTCGCAAAAATAGCGTACCCCTTAAATAACCTTTTGAAAAAAACCGTTCAGTTCGAATGAACATCTTTGTGTGATGCAGCTTTCGCCAATTTAAAAGAAAAACTCATCAGTCCGCCCATCCTTCAGTATCCCGATTTCGAGAAAGAATTCATTCTCACAACGGATGCCAGTCAGTATGGCATAGGGTCAGTGCTTTCTCAAGGTGAAATTGGATCCGATCTACCCGTTGCTTATGCAAGCCGCACGTTTAATAAAGCCGAGCAAAATTATTCAACCATTGAACGCGAGCTCGTAAGCATTACATGGTCAGTACAACATTTTAGACCATATTTGTTTGGAAAAAGATTCAAAATTGTCTCAGATCATGAACCGCTCACCGTTCTTTTTTCTCATACTGACCCGTCATCCCGTCTAACTCGACTTAGATTAAAACTGGAGGAATACGAATACGAGATTGTTTTCAAACGCGGAGTTCAGAATACCAATGCCAATTGTTTGTCAAGAATTCACATCATAAATAAAACAGATGAAAAAAACGCCTACGAAGAATATCTTGAAGAAATTGAATCAAAAATTATCACTAATTCAAATATCATAGATACCCATCATGATATCGACCAAAGTCCGACGAAAGAAGACGTATTCCATTTTACTGATAGCCAATTCACATCATTATCCGATTATAAGGGTAGTACTTATGAACTTCTAGCCCAAAATAAGAAAATTCAACAAATTGCACAATTACAGATCGATCAAAAATATTTCTTATATGTCATTATCAAGCAATCAAAAACTGACAAGGCTGATTTTAAAAATGTATTCTTGTCTCTTCAAAATCTGAAAGAATTCTGTATTTCAAAGAAAATCAATTCTCTAGCCGTCTCAAGCAGAGAACTAGCCAGTGAGCATCTGAAATTCGAATCTGTTAGGATAATGCTACGGTACATTTTCAAGAATACTGATATCAAAGTAAAAATTTTCCACGGAAACATTCAAGCCGAACTATCACCTCATGAAATCCAGCTGATCCTGAAATGGTATCACATAAATCCTTTGGGTGGACACGAAGGTGTCCACCGGTCATATAAACGAATAAAGCAATATTACAGATGACATAACATGTACAAAGATATAAAAAAATTCATTAATTCCTGCGAAAAGTGTCAGAAAAACAAGTGTTCGAAGAAAACTAAACTGCCCATGACCATAACAACAACATCTACTCGACCTTTCGAAAAAATATTTCTAGATATTGTTGGGCCCCTAAATCAAACCGAACAATTCAACAAGTACCTATTGACGTTTCAAGACGATCTAACCAAATTCTCCATCGCAATTCCAATTCCAGATCAAACTGCCCATACAGTAGCTTATAATTTCACTACGAAAATAATATGTCAATACGGGACGCCCGTCTCCTAAGTCACCGATCAAGGTACAAATTTCCTCAGTGAAATTTAAAAAAAAACGTGTAGAATTTTGAAGATCAAACAAATACAATGTTCCAGTTACCGTCCACAAAGCAATGGCAGCGTGGAAAGATCTCATAGAACTTTGGTGGAATATCTTCGAAATTATATAAATAACTGGGACGAGTTCATGCCATTCGCAACATTTGTTTTCAACACCACCCCTCATATCTCTATGGGTTATACCCCGTTTGAGCTACTATACGGTCATAAAGCAACATTACCTACCGCCCTTACCGAATCCCCAGAGTTACTGTATAGTTACGATGACTATTTCGATGAAATGAAATCACGAATGCAACACTCCCATCAAATAGCCCGAGAAACAATACTACAACATAAAGAGATAGCCAAAACTTACTATGACAAGAATTCCAACCCACTAAAAATATCTAAAGGAGATAAGGTATTATTAAAAAATGAACATATTACCCCTGGTAATAGTAAAAAATTACAACCCCAATTTTCAGGTCCATACGAAGTCATATCAGTAGATTCAGATACCAATTGTACCATAATGATCAAACGGAAGCCTACTAAGGTGCATTTTAATCGTTTGAAATTATTCAATGAAGAAATATAGCGAGACAACTACCATTCCGGTAGTCTTTGTTACAGATATCCAGTCAACCCAAATGAGTCACTCCCGGACCATTGTTTCCTGCATCCTTACCCTCTTGGAAATATCAATAAGTAATGCATATGACGTTAGTACGTATTACAACAATACCCCATTGCAATCGAATCCAGGTCTTCATTATGAAAAAATTGGGAAACTAAGCCTTTATAACGACGAGTGGAAGTTAGTGACATACCTAGAACTAGACGAGTAGAATAAGGAATTCAAGTCGATATTATTTTATAATAAGGAAGTTGAGAAACTGTGCTCACTAGCTGTGCAACGGCGTATAGAAACTACAGAATGTAATTCAATTGTAAATATTTTAGACTATTCTATAAGCCGTATGATGGATCAGGATAAATTAATTATGGAAATGTTAGGTGTTGACGGCAATGTTAAAAGAATCTCAAAACGGGGATTATTCAATTTTGTTGGTTCTGCATCTAAGACGCTGTTCGGCACTTTAGATACCGAAGATGCTGAATATTACAATAGCCAAATCGAGAAAATCAAAAATAACGAAAAACACGTAACTACACTGTCGAAGGAGCAAATGTCCGTCGTACAGGGTACAATACACTCCGTAAACAAAACAATGTATCAATTTGATCAAAATATTGTAGTATTAAAATCCAAACTTATTGAATTCCAGAATGCTATCAGTGATTATAGTGACAATCATAGTAAAATCGATTACAATTTTCAGTTATCATTGAAAATAAATGAATTGGTTACCGTTTTGGAATTAATTCAAACTAATTTCAAGGAACAACAGGAAAACCTGTTAGATATAATTATTTATGCAATGAAAGGGTCACTTCACCCATTAGTCATTAGTCCAATGAGCCCAAGTAGCACACTCATATTGGGCCGATATTGGACCAATATAGATGAAAAATTGGCGCAATATCGAGAAATCAAGTAGGCACAATATTGGATCCAAACATTCAACATGCTATTGTAGATCGATATTGATTCGATGTTTTATAAAAAGATTGTTAAATCATTCAACAAAATATCTGAAATAATATTGATTTATAATCATCCTACAATATTGATTTGTTGATATGAAAAAAACAATGAAGTGCGTTGATTGAGAATCATTCATCATCTCTATATACGTAACTGATGGCTCATCGATATTGACCAACAATATAGTAGGTTGAAGATGAGCAATATTCTTGGCATCACCACGTAGTGATATATTATAAATATTGACACCAAATATAGATCAATAATGAGAAATAATCTTGTTATTGCATTCATGACTGATGTTGAGACTAATTGAAAAAAAAAATATCGACACATATACAAAAGAATGCTTCAAATTATATCAGTATCTTATATTCATACTATATAGTAACTCAGACACTGGGTAGGAATATGGACGGGTTATTTATTAACAATATCTCAAACATATCGCCAAGAAATATATATTCCGTATGAAATATCGGTATGCTTAGGTATTGATGGATGATATTCATGTTTTTATCAATCAAACGTTGATACAATATCTATCCATGATATTAACAGGAGATTCAAAACAAATATATACACATATTGAACAGTATGCTTGGAACAGAATCAATATTAAATATTCATAAAATATAGTTATGCGGATATTGGTTGAGAATATGTGGTGATCATTGAAAATTGATTATCAAGATATATTTAAGGAATATATAAATATTATATCCAACATCAATATGCTGGGATGATAGATGATCATATATGGAAATATGTCGTATTCGAAAGTTTATGGAACAATGATATTCCAATGTGGGGAGTGAATTGAAAAAAAATATTGACAAATATCAAAAATAAAGCTCAGAGCTATATCGAAAACTTATATATAGACAATATAGTTGAATAGATATTGTGATATATCTACAAAAACATATATCTTTCATATTGAACATCAGTATAATGTGATATTGATGGATCCCATTGAATAATGTCATAACTAGAAGTTGATACGAGATAGATAATGAATGAAAGTAGTATATTGATTACAAATATTGACACATATTCAAAATAATGTCGGAAATCATATCGATGGCCAATATTATTACATATATGTATGTGGATATTGGCGAATAATATCTAGTAGCTATTGAGAAAGAAGTCTACAGAAATATCTACAAACAATATCTATAACATATTGAACAGCGCCTTTTCAGGATATTGATAAATCATATTGATCATTCTCACACTTTGAAGTTGATACAACATTCATTTTCAATGCGCGAAAAATGTCGAAGTGAAATATACCTATATATTCAAAATATTGCCCTAAATTATATCTAAGGTAGATATTCACACAATATCATCATCCAGATATTGAATGAGGATATAGAGTGGTTATCCAGGAACAATCTTCACAATATATCTTCAAAAAATTGTTATTTTATATTGAACATTCACGATGATACGATATTAATGAATCATCACGATCAATCTCTCATTTATAAGTTGACACACCTTCGATTCTGAATGTAACGGATACATTGAAAACAAATATTGACACATATTCAAAATGATGCCAGAAACCATATCGATGGCATATATTTTCACAATATATATATACATATATGTAGATATTATCAGAAAATATCTAGTAGCATTTGAAAACGAATTTTCCAGAAACATCTACAAACAATATCTGCAACATATTGAACAGCACTTCACAAGAATATCGATGAATAATATTGATAGGTCATTATTACATTATATTGATTATTTTCACACTTCAAAGTTGATACAATATCTATTCCCAGTATTGGTAAAACGTTGAAGGGAAATTTACATTTATATACACAATATCGAATGCTCATATCCATACAATATAAGTATTTAGATATTGAATGAGGATAAAGAGATCTATCTGCACAATATGTCTACAAAAAATCTATTCCATATTGACCATCACGATGATCAGATATTGAAGAATTATATCGACCAATCGCTCATTCATATGTTGATTCATTTTCGGATCTGAATGTTAGGGATATATCTAGAATGAATATTGCAACATATTCGAAATGGAGTCTGAAATCATATCCATTGCTAATATTCGTTTAATATCAAGAGACAATTTGAGTTGAAATTGGGTGACAGTATGGAGTTTTTTATCGCTTGGAGCGCACGAAGTGTATCTTCCTAATAGTTTCACGAGATATATTTATTTCATATTAAACATCACTATGCATAGTCATTGATGACACATATTCATTAATCTTCAACTGGAATGTTGTCACAACGTTGACTTTTAATATCAGCAATAGACTAGAGATAATTATCGGCACATACAGGGTGGCCCACGGTCGATGGTACCTTAGATGTATACGGAAAACGGTACATTGGATTATCCTGAAAATTCGGTTACTATAATAAGCGTTTGTGATCTAACGATTCGAAATATTTTCAGAGATGCAGCGTTGCCACCTTTACTAAAGAGTAGCATCATCTTTGTTATTTCAAATGGAACACCCTGTATTTCATTGCGTTTTTAAATTCTTCCCGAAGAGCTGATTTCATCAATGTATCACACTGTTCAAAATCGAGATTTTTCAATTTCAGGAATTTTTTGTGTCGAAACTATTCATTATCGATCAAAACGGCTTACATGTCCCTATCTCAACTTTTGATTCACTATCTACTGACATTTAATTGGAACAGATACAGGGTGATCAAAATTCTGAATCTTGGACCATCCTGCATTTTTTCCAATTAAATGTCGGTAGATAGTTGATCAAAAGTTGATATAGGGACATGTAAGCCGTTTCGACCAATGATGAATAGTTTCGACACAAAAAAATCCTAAAGTTGAAAAATCTCGATTTTGAACACCCTATATCTCTGTAATAATTTCCGCTAGACTTCAAGTGTGATACATTGATGAAATCAGCTTCTCGAGAAGAATCTAAAAACGCAATAAAATACAGGGTGTTCTATTTGAAATAACAAAGATGATGCTACTTTTTGGTAAAAGTGGCAACGCTGCTTCGCTGAAAATAATTTGAATCGTTAGATCACAAACGCTTATTGAAGTTACCAAATTTTCAAGATAATCCGATGTACCGTTTTCCATATACGTCTAAGGTACCATCGACCGTGGGCCACCCTGTATACAGAATAATATCGATCAATCATACACATACCATTCAGCTATACACAGAGATTATGATATTGAATCACCATCGAAATTCAATCTTCTCAGTATACCTATATCTTAAGAAGATATTCATTCCATGTTGAACATCACTATGCTGGGAATATTGATAGATCATATGGATCACTCTCGCATTTGAATAATGAAATGATATTGATGTTCAATATTGCGAATTTGTTTGGAAATTGATATTGAAATTCAACCAGAATAATCCTCAAAATTTATATCGATGGTTTATATTCATATAGATATCGAGTGAGAATATGGTATTGGCAATTGAGATTCAAACTCCTTAATACATATACATACATATAATATTTGTTTCATATTGAACATCACTAAGCTGGCATATTATTTGATCAAATTGATCAATGTCTCATTTAACCGTTTATACAACAATGATTTTTAGTGTTGTGAATATATTGAAAAGATATGTTGACATTTTGTATCGAGGAGGATGCCTGAAATTATATCGAAAGCTTATATACATATACAATATAATTATGTAGATATTGAGTTAGAAATGGATATTTCCAGAAGTCTACGGAATAAGACTGATTTCACATTGAATGCTACAATGTATATCGATTAACCTCACATACTGGAAAGTTTATGAGATAATATTCGATATTGAACCTATCTAAAAACGGCAATATCTCGAAATGGGGAACACTTTGTATGATAGTATATACAGTGGAATATATTCAATATCAACTTTTCAGATATACGTCGGTGTGTATAATGAAATAAAAAAATAATATCTCAAATTCTTATAAAGAGAAATATTAAAAAATTTATTTTCTTCCCATTCATTATGTCATTCTGAAGGCCTGGACTTCCTTCCCCCATCTCTATCTGCTGCTTGCGCCAAGCAAGAACGAACATGCCTTTTTGGATGTCGTTCTCGCAGGCAGTAGGAATCACTACTCTTGTAGCGTCTGAAAATGTCGTATTTATTATAAGCTGAGTGATTCAACTCATTTTTTGTGAAAATTGTAGTGAAGGGCAATGAATTTCCATTATTTTATATAGGTATTATGTTTGGTTGGCCGGTTCCCGTGTTACCCTATACATATTCAAGAATGAAAAATTTTGAAATAATCCCCTCTTCGAATTAGTTTTGTCACGTTTTTAAATCAGATTTTATATACAGGATGTTTCATTGGGAAAGGAGAATAGTTCAACTGTGGATAGGGGTCACTGGGGTGATTGAAAAAAAAACCATGGTTAATGGATCTTCGACTTCTTATAACCGAGATACAGGATGTTTCATCAATTTTGTCCATATCTTCATTGTCTCATAACTTTCCAACCAACCTGTATATATTTTCAAAAATTGTTACACTTGCTCAATCTACCCTGTGGAATTGATTGAGGCAACAACAAAAGATAAAATCCAGGTCCGGCTTCACTTAAAATTCACAAATTCTTTCTGCCAGAAAACAACACCCTATACATTCGAATTTCTCTTTTTTTTGCCATATCTGAAAATATCATCAAAATTTCTATTCAACGATGTGCTTTTTATTCGTGAACAGACGATTTTAACTATTTATATTATGTGCTCAAAAAATTATTTTTGCTCATTTTGGGGTACAAAATTGGAATCAGACGAGATTTATGAATTTCATTACTTCCTATTCAGTATACGTGAGTATTACATTTAGAAGGAGTATTTCATATCGTTCTTTGTTCCAGACTCAGTTGCAGGTCCGTCATCAAAACTATACAGGGCTTTTCACGATGAGCGTTAATTTGACGTTTTCGGCAAACCAGGCAACGGATAAATCTGAAATTTCGATGGTGTGTATAAATTAACATAAACTACACTACTGAAATATTTGAAACGATCCGGCCTTGCTGCTTCTACTAGAAAGTAGCAGCAACTTCGATTTTTCAAATGGGACACCCTGTATTTCATTACATTCTTGGATTCTTGCTGAACAGCAGAATTCATCGATTCAAAACATTCAAGGTCTAGCGGGACTGATAACTGAGATATAGGATGTGGAAAATCGAGATGTTTCAACTTTAGAAATGTTTCGTGTTGAAACTATTTGATATTGCATGGTCAAAACGGCTTCAATGTCCCTATCTCAATTTTCCATTCGATATTCAATTGAAACAGATACAGGGTGGTGCAGAAAACTGAATTATGAACCATCCTGTATTTGTTTCGATTAAATGTCTATAGATACAAAGTTAAGATAGGGACATAAGAGCCGTTTTGATCAATAATAAATATTTTCGCAAAATAACTCCAAAGTTGAAACATCTCGATTTTTCTCACTCTAAATATCTCAGTTATTAGTCCCACTAGACCCCGAACTTTGTGAATCGATTAAATCAGCTCTTCAGGAAGCATCCAGGGTGTACCATTTGAAAAATCAAAGTTACTGCTACTTTACAAATATTTCAGACGTGTAGATCATGTTAATTCATATACATACCTTCGGATTTTTGGATTTATCCGTTGCCTGGTTTGCCAGAAACATCTAATCAATGCTTATCGTGAAAAGCCCTGTATAGTTTTGATGACGGACCTGCACCTAAGTCTGGAACAAAGAACGATATGAAATACTCCTTCTGAATGTAATACTCACGTATACTGAATAGGAAGTAATAAAATTAATAAATCTCGTCTGATTCCAATTTTGTACCCCAAAATGAGCAAAAATAATATTTGAGCACATAATATGAATAGTTAAAATCGTCTGTGCACGATTGAAAAGCACATCGTTGAATAGAAATCTTGATGTTCTTTTCATGGCAAAAAAATGAGAAATTCGAATGTATAGGGTGTTGTTTTCTGGCAGAAAGAATTTGTGAATTTTAAGTGAAGCCGGACCTGGATTTCATCTTTTGTTGTTGCCTCAATCAATTCCACAGGGTAGATTGAGCAAGTGTTCTAATTTTCAGAAATATATACAGGTTGGTTGGAAAGTTATGAGACAATGAAGATATGGACAAAATTAATGCAACATCCTGTATCTCGGTTATAAGAAGACGAAGACCCATCAACCATGGGTTTTATGAAATAACCTCAGTGGCCCCTATCCATAGTTAAATTATTTACCTTTCCCAATGAAACACCCTGTATAGAACTTGACGATCGAGCTCAAAAGCACTATTGCTCCACCCTGGATCTGTTCCAATTAAATATCACTAAATAGTAAATCGATTGTTGAATCATAGATTAACGGCAGAGTCATCAATCTATGGTTAAATTATGCATGTAAGCCGTTTCGAACAATAATGAATAGTTTCGACACAAAAAAATCCAGAAATTGAAAAATCTAGATTTTGAACACCCTATACCTCTGTAATCATTTTCGCTGGACCTCAAGTGTTATGCATTTCTAGATGCAGCCTCCCACGGAAAATCTATAAATGCGAAAATATACAGGGTGTCCTATTCAAAAAACACATAATCGGCCCATATATCTTGGAATGCTAACACCCTATAGATTTGAAAATAATTTTAGGTGACAGTTATCATGGAACATTATAATTTATAATTATTGTATTTGAATTCTTTCTATACTGAGTGTTTCCTAACTTGGGGCGATCAATGATATGGATGATGGAGACGGAAAAACAAAACGAAATGAAAGAATACATTTTTGTCGAAAAAAATCATTTTGGAAGATATTGAGCTCCAAAGTTTGCCTGAAACTCTTGAAAATCATTGATTAAAGGTTAATAGCCCAATTCAAGCGTTAATTTGCTTTCTGCGAGATCACAAGCACCGGAAGTACCAATGACTTTTGAAATGTTGCCGGACTTTCAAAAATAGTTGAAAGATGAATTATGGTGTAAGCGCACATTTTTTGACAAAATTTCAGAACAAATTTCTTCTGTCTCATAAAACACCGCATTCCATTTATCGCCCCAACTTCAGAAACACCCTGTATATCTTACGTTTGGCTAATATCGAAGGAGAACATACTATCGCTTCACCCTGTTCAGGTAAATACATATTGTCCCATTTTCTATGATTTTCTTAGATATCTCAGTTGTATTTGGATATACAGCGTTGCGGTTTTCACAATACTGTACTATTTTAAAAAACCTGAGTCCAACTATACATGAACATACTAATGTCTCATTTGAAAAGAATTTATGTTGGCTCCATTTTCTGAACAATAATCATTTATGGACGTCAAATAAATACGCCAGTGTATTCTACGTGAGAAAAGCAGAACTGTGAGAATTCTGTTTGCGGCCAGTGGCCGATCAAGGAAGCGGTAAAGGGAGAGATTATCCCTTGAGCCTCGTTGAAGATTGATATAAGAGGAGTGCATAGTAATCGGCCAGTGCTGTAACTTCTGAATCAATCGTGATAGGATTTCGAAATTTCGTGGGTAGCAACTAGGTATACCAAATTAATCATTTATTGATAAAATCACTTCCGTTTCAACCGGAATCAACCTCAACTTTTCATGTTTGAATAGGAAACCCTGTATATTCTTTCATATTCATCTTGGATTTCCTGTATATACGTAAAAAAATTGTATCAAAGTTGGGCCAACAGGGCCAACATAAATAATTTAGTAATGTGAAATCGTGCTGAAATGAGACAACTGAGAAAATCATCGACAATGGAACAGATTGTATATACCTACCCCGAGATCTAGGTACCTATTGAAGTTTCATCATCTAACAATACTCATTTTGTTTCGAAAATCGCATTATCGTTATTATTGAAGCATTTTCAATACTTAGGTATGTAGGTACAATATTTTGCCAAATCTAGGGATCCTATATTATTCCATCATTATTTCCCAATATTGTACCAATAACTTCTCAACAATATTGTTTCGATATCGTGCTGAAATGAGTAGGTACACATTGTGTGTGCTGCTGGATAACTTATGGCGAACACTGATGTGTACGTAACAAGAAAGTATCTACGATTTTACTTAGGTACATGGACTTTAGTACTCGAATGATATCAATAGGTTAACTTATACTTGTTACATAGTAAGTAGGTAAAAACATTTTTCTATGGAGGAAGCAACACAAAATGCACTATTCTCTTATTCATCCATTCATAATTTCGTTTCATTTCATAACTTGTATTGAAATTTCATCACCAATTATGTATTATTCCACTTTGCGCATTTGTTTATACAGTGTGTCCCACTTACCATGCTCACGATGGGTATCTTTTTAACGGTGAGAGATACGAGGTCGGTTAAATTACACCAAATGTGGAGTTTGTCAAGGCCAACTATAATGTGAAAAAATTTTTTGATAAAATCTATTCGTTTTTGTTTTATACGCAAAAAACAAATTTTGATCATTTTCATGTCTCCTCCGTAACTTCTTTATTTATGAAAATATTCAGATAGGAATTTCACATTCTCATGGGAGTTTTTCGAAGTGAATTCGAAAAAAATATGATAACTCTCCTAGAATTTGAGATATCAGCACCAACTTTAGTTGTTCAAATGAAGCTCATAGCTCACTATGACTTAGTTACAAATAACTTTTTTCCTCTTACAGATGACATGTCGCAGTTATAGTTTTGTGTTGATAACAACAGAGTTATCGTCATTTATACAAAAACATAAACTTATTTGGAAGCCGCCATCTTGAATTTACAAATTTTAACAAAAATATCATGATCGTCGACCTCAAAAACCCCCATTTACCAATTTTGAATGGAATGGGACCAAATCTTGTCCGCCATCTTGGAGCAGCCATTTTTTCAGAATTATTTCCATTTCCATTTACTAATCAATGCATATTGTTACATACAAACAAAGCGTATGGACAAATTTAGACGTTCGTTCCGAACTACGCAAAAAATAATCGCATCGAATACAATTCGAACTTCGAAATCTTCAAGATTATGCATCTTAAACTTTCTGCACAATCACAAATAATCGTGTCCGTTCAACATAATAATCCTTTCGCATCGTGATCGGATTATTTCAACTGTTAAACTGATACTCTTCGTAATTATATGCAACAAAAGTTATCGATGTTTAGCCCTAATCTTTTGAAGTACATATAGTATTATAGTATTACTACTGAAAATACTAGATTTAGTGACAAAACCAAGATGGCAACTGTGGTGACTAGTCTTGTCGTTCACGGTAACACTCGAACGTGCGCGAGAAAGCTCTAATATTGAGAATTCATCATTGAATTGATATTAGGTGTTTGATATGGTACACATATATGAAATCTAGAAGGTGACTTCACTATATTGAACCTGATATTTGCTAGCAATATTGAACTAATCTTCATTTCTCAATATTGCTCCATTATCATCATGTTGATAGTATCTAGAGATTACGCCTCAATATTATATCAATATAACTGACTGAACTCAAGATGGATAATATCGCTTGCACATTGTGATGACAACATCGAATTGATATTGGGATCTGATTATGGTACGAATATATGGAATCAGGAAGTTGGTTCCACAATATTGAACACTATGATTATTTGCAATATGAAATTCATATTCATTTATAAAGATTGCTCTATTATCATCTTGATGATAGTTTCAAGAGATCACAGCACAATATTGTATACGTAAAGTTGACTGGAATAAGCATTAGGAATATTGCTCTGATATTGAGATTGTATCATTGAATTTACACTGAATTTTTGATGTGGTACACATTAATGGAATCAAGAAGTTGAACTCACGATATTGAACCTAATGATTATTTGCAATATAGAATTATCATCATTTCTCAATATTATTCCTTTATCATCCTGTTGATAGTATCAAGTGATTACACCTCAATATCATATCAATATAACTGACTGAACTCAAGATGGATAATATTGCTTGCACATTGTGATGACAACATCGAAATAGTATTGGGATCTGATTATGGTACAAATATATAGAATCAGGAAGTTGGATTCACAATATTGAACACAATGATTATTTGCAATATGATGATCATATTCATTTAACAATATTGCTCTTTCATCATCTTGATGGTAGTTGCAGGAGATTAGAACACGATATTGTATACATAAAGTTTACTGAAATATGCATAGGTAATATTGCTCTACTATTGAGATTTCATCATTGAATTGACCTTGGGTTTTTGATATGGTTAACATGAATGGAAACAAAAAGTGAACCTCACGATATTGATCCTAATAGTTATTTCCAATATCGAATTATCTTCATTCCTATTTATGGATGATATTATTGCTTGCACATTGTGATCACAGCATCGAATAAATATTGGGATCTGGTTATGGTACAAATATATGGAATCAGGAAGTCGGTTTCACAATATTGAACATAATGATATTTCGCAATATCTAAATCATCTGCATTTCTCAATATTGCTGCAACCTCATCCTGATGAAATCCACTAGAACAATATCGCTGGGATATTGGGATTTGATCATTGAATCCATATAGAGTTTGTGATATGGTACACATATATGGAATAAATTGATCGACCTCACGATATCCAACGTGATGATTCTTTGCAATATAGAGGTCATCTCCATTTCCCAATATTGCTTCATTATCAAACAGATGATGGTGTCATATGAATACAACTCTTTATTGTATACATATAAATTACCAATATCCACACAAACAATATTGGTGGAATATTGGGATGTCATCATTGAATAGCAGTTTTGTATTCGATATGGAATACATATATGAAATCAAGAAGTCCACGTGACGATATTGAACCTGATGTTTTATTGCAATATCCTCCAAGATACATTCTATCGATATAGGTTACATATCCAGTTGTAATATGAACTGATATCAGGCAATCAATATATCTATCATGAAGATTCATCAATATCGAGACATAAATCATCAGGATATAGGAGGAATATAGATTCCATCACATATGTCATTATGAATATCGATACAATGTAGGATTCTCAAGATCCTGAAAAATGTTAGCCTATCAACATTGTATTCATATTGATCCGTCCAGCTCATTTATTCAATATCGTTACAATATCATCCGACCGATTTACGATATTCAAATATTGGGCCAATGCAGAGCCGATTTGCAGCCGATATTCTGTGCTACTGGGGAGGTTAGTGAAAGAATTATCAAATCTTCAAAGTTTCGCAGATAAACTTAACTTTCCAGTCAGCCCGCTGATGGAAAACACCCATGTTTTATATAATTCACTGAAAACCAATGTGTACTATTATAAGAATAAGATTGCCTTTGTATTATTGATTCCATCAGTAAATCCACGCACATATTATGATATCATGAAAATTTCATTTTATTAGGAGTTCCGGGTTACAGCCTTCGGTCAAGAATTACTAGTATGTGTGTAAACAATAAATTGAAAACAGATGGCACAATTACTCAGACACAAACGTCAGCTGAGATGGAAGTGCAAGAAAGAAATGAAGATGAGGAGAGAGCAGAAAATTGTACTAACCCACGGTACAATTTTCAACTTTAAGGGGGAGGTGTTGTGAAGTACCCTTCACACCCTCTACGAGGTGCTACTGATTTTATTACTATTTTTGATTACATTCTCATGATGCCATATTACGTTATTAATTATTGCAATCTCTATTTTTATGCTGATGATATTTCATTCGCGAATGAGCTTGCTGGCTCCAAATGTTCTACATACCTACCATATTTTGCATGTCATTTTTCTATTGGTCAATTACCATCACGCGACGGCGTCTTGGTGACACTTAGGCGTCTTTATGCGTCAGCTATAAAAGTGGAGATTGTTAGAATAAAAGGTAGATTATCACTCGACACCGCGCTGAATGTAATTCCTGTATGCCGAGAATGTCAACCGGCATTTTGTGGTTACTGTCGCTAGTTTTTGAATACATCTTTTGTGGAACCAGAGATCAGTTGTGTTCTCTTGATTCTTTCAACCCCAACTACAACACATCATCAAAAACTCGCGACCACATCCTCGTGATTTCATGTATGTAATGATTGAATGCTTTTTGAGATATAACTTTATTTGATGGGAAAAATCATAGATCAAAGTACAATTACCAGGTTGAACAACAATGTATCTCTCAAATATCCATTATAGGAACATGATATCTATTATGAATTACATATTATGCACCACCAAATACATGATACTGTTGACCTCTGGGTCAGCTTGCGATATCCAATTGATATTTCAAACATATATATAGGGTGATTGAGGTCTGTGGAACAAGAATTTGGAACATATAATTATATATCAGTAAAGTAGGTGAAACAGGTGAAATGTACCTATAGGTGACAGGTGACAAAGTTAATCTTCGGTGACAACATCTTCTGGTCATTGTCGTCGACACTTGTGCACCTGGAAAAGTCTGCACAAACCACAAATAGGCAAGGTGAATCGCAAATTCATTCGGTGACACAGGTGAGACAGGTGATAATACATGTTACAAGGTGAATCTCCGGTGACAACATCTTCTGGTCATTGTCGACGACACTTGTGCACCTGGAAAAGTCTGCACAAACCACAACTAGACCCCCCTATTGTCTGCAAGAGCTCGAGAACTAGATGGACAGGGCCCAGTTACGCGGGGTGGCCAGGTAGCCGTGCGGACAGAGTGTCTATATTCTAATTCGCATTCGCTTGCCGGTCGTGGGTTCGATCCCCGTCGACTGCAGAAATTTTTCTGATGGCCCAAGAAAGTGTTTGGGATCACACGTTAAAAGGTAAGGCCCCCGTCATTCCTTGCTCGCACAAGACTTTCGAAGACTTTTGAGGGTTGCTCGTAAGGGGGCAACCAAATGACGGATAGAACAAATTTTAGAACAAATATACTACTATCCTCATTTGCCTGCTGTACTCGCTATGTACCCAAAGTCGTCTAATACGGTCACTGCCATCGTATCTGAGTAATTGAACTATGACAGCCTGACTATAGGAATAGGCAAACCATGTGTTAGAGAAAGAAACTTGAAAGCCAATGCGTCAGAGAGAGACAGAGTGAAAGTGGCGTCACACCATCATCGTCGGAATGAATTATTGAATTTAAAAAACAGCTGTCGCTGCTGGGTATCGAACCCACGACCCTCGAGTTATGAGGCGGCAATACTCGCATGACGCTACCAAGCGTCCTAGAAATTGCAGTATGATACTGATATACGAACACGATGTTTTTATCTGAGATATTGTTGGAAAATAATATTATAAATAGATTTGAGTTGGAACGTTGATCGCATTTCCGATTGGTGGTTTTGCCATAGTTGCCATATAATAATACTAACATCCTCGATTTTCATAGTGAATATAGAAGAAAATATGTCTATAAACTGGGTGTGCATCGCATTACGGTGGAATAGAACGGAAAAAACATATTTTATTGCCAAATGAAGGGGGAATTTTTTTTATAGAGGCATTCCAAATGATGTTAGCTTGTCCATATTATATTATGTGGGGGTGAATCCTTTTTGTTATGTGAGGTCGACCAAACAATTTGGTCTACCTTATGATAGCTGATATTTGACGATGTAATACTCATAAATAATCAGTACCAATATGTCTTCTGAAGAGTACAGACGCAGACTTGAAGAATTTTGCAGATTGGTGCGAGAACTGGCCAAAGATATTGAATTTCACGAAGAAAAAGAAAAGGTCGTGAGATATTTGGTGAATTTGAGTGTTTGGGATACAGTTCTAACAAAAAAACGTAATATACCTCAAACAAGATACCCATTACGACGCATTGCACCCACATCTCCATCCCCCTCACATCAGAATGATGGCCATTCTGCGCAGGAATTTCGTAATACTCACAGCAATCCTGAATAATATGTTGTATGTGAATGTACCGAATAAGGTTAGAGAAGCTTGGATTTGTTATAATAAAGAACCATGCCAGTGGATGGTTATGAGAAGAGGATTTATCAATGATGGTCAGATGGAAGTGTTCTTAATAGAAGTGCCGAAAAACGAGACGAAATATAAAAATCGATCAATTTTCGACGATAGAACCTTTGGAGATTGAGGGGAATGGCAGTTTTTTGAAGATCCAGGAACAACATTGCCCCCACCATCACCTTCAACACCAACGGCCCTAGTTGATCAAGAAAAATCCTTTGTAACATTACACATTTCATCATATACCAATTTAGCATTTCTAGTTGCAATAATCTCGATTAATATTATACAATTCTTGAGAGAGAAATAAATAACGAACATTTATAATCTGTTTTGCGTATTTCTGATTGAAATGAGAAATGAACAATACTGATTAGGTTGGAAGCTTGCTGTAAATGCGGTCATTTGTTTTTTCAACAATTCAGATAACGTTGAATACTTCATGCAAATGCGGTTGACTGTTTATTCCAACAATTCAGAAAACCCTAAATACTCCATGCAAACGTGGTTGAATGCGTTTTCCAATAGTTCAGATAAGCTCGGAAAAATTCCTGCAAATGAGGTCAGATATAATTATCAACAACTTTATTCATTCTGGAGCGCGTGAAAATATAACATTTTATATCACTAACGGTTATCAGTTTATGCATTCATGTTTTTCAATGATAAACAAGTCACATGCTTCATCTCTACCCACTCGTTCAGAATATAAAGCAAGAGACTTGCAGCATATCCATTCAGTCTCCAGTTGTGGAAGCCAGAAGACGCGAACCAACTCAGCCTGGGCTCCTACCAATATCATCACCACCAATAATTATCGTTTTTTTTTTGTTCTTGTGTGCAAATACTACAATCAATAACAGTAAGTACCTCTTTTTATTCAAGTGTTCATTTCTATTTCCATATATTATAGACCTTTTCTATCATATTCAAAGTTTTGTAAAATAATTTAGCCAAGTGTCACCGATTATTCCGAAATAAGCCCTTTTTTTTCCATTCTATTTTGAGTTTCATCATAAATAAATCATCCAAGTGGTAATTTTTCATGCTCGATCCTCTATTATCTGCATTTTCCATTTCATTTTGAGTTTTTAGGATTAATTCATTCAAGTGTTTAAGGCTCAATCCAGAGTTATTTCTCTTTGCATTTTATTTCATTAGAATGTTGATGTTTTTTTCCTTCTTCTTCTTTTCACCAGATGGATCTCACAAAATTGAATGAAGTTTCACTGATTGAGGAGAGGAAGCCCATCAAGAAGCTCACCGAACTGCCGATAGGACAACCCCAACCAATCGAGTCAGCCAAAGTTGTTCATTCCAAATTTGGGAAGGCAGTTTTTTAGGATTTGGAGGAGACCGTCATATTTCTACCAAATAGGGTCACAGCCCTATATTCACCGTACATAGGAGTGTTTTTGAGTGGAAAATACTCTCTGATGTTCCGAGGGGAGGTTCGAACAGGAAAGAAAAATCTAGAAGCGTCGTTCGAAATTGTAGGGAACTAAAAAAAGTGAGTTGTTATTTCATTTTTTTTTCGTTTTTTTTTGGTGAGATATTCTTAGAGATGGACATCGCAAATAAATCTGATAATTTGGTGAGGGTTATTAGGAAATTGAGAAAAATTTTGTATGACAACTTCACTAGTAGAGATGAACGAATTTGGTTGAATCGTTTGAGGACGTATGTATTATGTAACAAGGAAATTCGCAAGAATGATTCGTCCATAGGGGTATTGAGGAAGCTTCAAACGAATATGGGCCATTTCAAACAATTTCGGAATATAATTCAAAATAGACATCGTGGTTTAGAGGTCGGAGGTTGGGAACCTGAATTAAAAAATAGAGTGCAGTAGGGAAATGTAACATCAGGTTTTTCGAGTAAAATCAGAACAGGAATCATTATGAATTTGGTGCACAAGTACTTGGAACAATTTTTCGTAGATGCATTCATCCTATTCAAAATTAAAATCAAAAAGATATCGAAGGAATTTTCAATGATTAAAGTCAACGCTAATTTTTGTGGAGAATTTGTCAAAACATCAAACAAAGAAGAAGAAATTACAGATTTGAAATACTTCAATACTAAGAATGAAATTGTGGACGTATCGACGGATTTACAGCGATGGTTTTGTGATGATGTTCGTGACAAAATTTTCAATAAACTAAGTGGATTTCAAGAACGTGACTCTGGATGGGCTTTGCGTAAATTAGTATCGATGGAAATAAATATTAATAAATTTGAAATGGGAAATGGCTCCTCCTTTATTGAACTACCAAAAGGAATTTCCAAAGAGAGAGCATGCCTTAATATAAGGAATACAGACTCAGCATGTTTCTATTGGTCAATCATAAGCGCATTGTATCCAGCAAAAACGAATAGAGAGCTCACTTCTTCATATCCATTTCACCCGACAGTTCTAAGACCAGAAAATCTAGATGCACCTATGGCTTCTAGCCAAATTCCAAAATTTGAAAAAACCAATGAAATTTCTGTGAACGTATACACATCAGAGTTGAATATTGTGATGCAACTATCATTCTATACTGTTGCACCAGCCAAACTTACAAAAAATAAACTAGATGAACATGTCAATTTATTGCTAATACAAAATGAGTACTTTCCAAAAATCAATGATTTTGATGCCCTTCCGATTGATGAAAATTATTCTGACATCAAATATCATAATTGTCTAATCCAATATTTATCTCGATTATCATCAAATCAACTCGATAAACATGATGGTAAAAGATTTATATGCGATAGATGCATGAATTATTTCCATAGTGAGGAAAAATTGAGAGATCATGAGGTGCTTTGTTCTCGATTGAATCAATGTAAAATCTCTTTTCCAAAATACGATCATATAGAATTCAAAAATTTCACATATAGACAGACTGCTCCTTTCATTATTTATGCCGACTTTGAATGTCAATTGGAAAATATTGATGATATGGTTTCATCCAAAACTGTCAAATACCAAAAACATGTTGCATACAGCGCAGGGTATTATTTGCAATGTGCATATGCTGACTCTCTGTCCTTCTTTAGTAGCCATCGGGGGAATGATTGTATGGATTGGTTTTCCTGTGAAATGGTCAGAATATCTGAAATGGTGCAATCAAAAATTGAAACAATTGTGCCGATGACTGACTGTCTTTGAGACAAGTGTGGGACTTCAGTTTGTTATATTCGCGAAAAGTCATTCACAGAGAAAGACACAATCGTACCTGACCATGACCATTCCACAGGGGCGTTCAGGTGGTTTGCACATCAAGCCCCATGCAACGTAAATTTTCGAAAATTGTTTGTATTGCCTATCATGTTTCACAATCTGACCGGATATGACTCACATTTCATGATTAGACAGTTGAGCAAGAAGGGTCGCATCAGTATACTCCCAATCAACATGGAAAAGTACATTTCATTCACTTTATATGACGAAGACACAGACATTGAATTTCGATTTATTGACTCTTTTTGCTTCATGGGAACATCTATAGGCAAACTATCTTCAATAATGGACCGAAAAGACTTGAAAATCATGAAAAAAGAGTTCAGTTATTTGAATGACGAAACATTCAGCCTTCTCACCAAGGAAGGCGTCTTTCCCTACTTATACATCGATTGTTTGGAAAAATTGAATGACACTAAACTACCACCTAGAGAATCTTCTTACAATGAATTGAATGACCAACACATTTCCGATGAGCAGTACGCCCATGCCCAAAATGTATGATCAGCTATCAGAATTTCAGACTTGAGATCATATTCATACATTTATTTAAAGACGGATGTATCATTGTTGGCCGATGTGTTTGAAAATTTTCGGAAGAAATGTATTGCGTCCTATGGGTTAGATCCAGCATGGTACTATACCATGCCTGGATATACCTGGGACGCAATGTTGAAGTACACCAAATGCAAACTTGAATTACTGAATGATGTTGATAAAATCATGTTCATTGAAAAGGCTATACGAGGTGGAATCTCAGTTTGCAGCAGCCGGTACGCGGAGGCCAACAATCTACATATGTCTGATCTTGATCCGAAAGACCCATCGAAATATCTCATGTACTTGGACGTCAATAATCTATATGGATGGGCAATGTCTGAATATTCACCGTTCGGAAGTTTTTCTTTGGTGGATGACGTTGAAAATTTCGATGTTATTGCTATCGCAGACAACGCTCCCGAGGGGTATATGTTGCAAGTGGACATGGAATATCCCCGCGAGTTACACAACCAACTTGAAGACTTTCCATTCGCTGCCGAACATCGCATACCACCAGGCTCAAAATTACCAAAATTGATGACGACACTTCACAACAAAAAATACTACATTTTACATTACAGAAATTTGAAACAATGTTTATCTAACGGTCTGAATCTAACGAAAATTCGAAAAATCTTGAAATTTCATCAGTGTCTATGGCTGCGGTCCTGCATTGAGCTAAACTAATGAATTACGCTGTTTCCGGAAAGACCATGAAAAACATTAGAAAACATAGATTAGTGAAACTCGTGAGGTCGAACAATTTCCGAGGAAAACTTGATGGCTATAGAATTGCAGAAAGTTGAAGTCATCTTCAATAAACCCCTGTATGTAGGCATGGCCATTTTGGATTCGTCAAAAATATGCATGTACAACTTCCATTAGGACTATATGCTTCCAAAAATGACCATTGAAATCTGCAAATTGTTGTACATGGATACTGATAGTTTTATATATGAACTAAAGTGTAATGATGTATATGCAGAAATGATAAAGACCGATATTTCTAGATTTGATACATCCGAATATGCTGTGGATAATAATTATTTGATTCCTCAAGCAAATGAAGAAAAAATGTGTTTTTTAAAGGATGAGGCCAATGGAAAAATCGTAACTCATTTTGTAGGGTTACGTTCGAAAATGTATACTAATAAAGTACAAGGAGGTAAGGTTTTAAAAAAGTCCAAAGGGGTAAAAACTAATGTTGTGAAAAATAAAATTGGTTTCGAAGACTATTTGGCTTGCTTGAAAGAGTTTAAACAGATAACAACGTCCCAACGCTGTATACGTTCATATGCCCACAATGTTTTTAGCATTGAACAATCGAAAGTTGCTCTGAGTCCTTATGACGATAAGCGATATTTAATACCAGTTTCTTTCGAAACGTTGCCCTGTGGCCATCAGGATGCAAAAGAGTAATTTTTTTTTCGTTTCGGTTCTAAGATGAAATCATGTGATTCTACTCGAAAATACTGATTGGTTATGTCTTTTCCAGATCATGTCTCCTCCTCTGCGATTGGAAGAACTGAGCATGAAAGTAATCTGCGAGAATATCAAAAATATAACAAGTTTTGTGAATCATTCCATTGCATTGCAATTGATTCCTAGATCATTAGTAAAGGAAATCATAAAAAGTTATAGTTTTTTTCGTTTGAACCAGAAAGTTGAGAATGTTCAAAATGATGAATCATGTATATTGGTTCCATTAGAAAACATGTTATATACGAGAGAAATTGACACGAGTCGATTGAGGAATGCAATTTTATTCACCTCTGATTGGTCTCAAGAGTATAGAGAATCATATTATTGCGTTTGGACAAACTTTCATACAATAAAACAGTTGAATTTGGTTTCATGCCATAGTTGCTTAAAATCTCTGATGTTTGTGTTGAAAATGCATGAAATCAATATAAATCTGCACATACTTCGAGACCACTTCCACCTATATCACAAAACAGAAAATTTACACATGTTATATCGTGATAAAAATTTGTGGTGCCAAAATGGTTGTGGACAACTGTTATTTGGACTCAAAGAGAGGTATAAATGTGATATGGATCTACATGTCACTCCACACCTAAGTGTGAATCCATGAGTTCACCCTGATTTCAATAGATTCATCGATTCTAATGATGATGATTTGGATATTGATTTTCGTTAATTTCGTTCATAACCTTGACTGCTGCGCTGCTATATCCATCTTTCTGAAATAATCTCCCTAAAGAACAAGATAAAATGAAAAACAACTTTTTTTACTCCTCTAAATTTCTCATGAAAACTTTGTATTATATCACTTTTTCATTACTAAATATACTGTTTATATTTATATATATATTTTCCTCTTTTGCTGTTCGTGGCGTTGATGATTTTCATGCGGATATTCAAAAACATATTTTTGATCTCTGTGCTTTATTCAATTCAAACATTAATTACATTATGAAATGGTCAATTTTAAGGATGATAGTAAAATAAATATTCACGTAGAGCATTTGCCTAAATGCTGCCTGGAGATGATGCTTGACAAAGTTTATCAATCATTTCAGTGTGACTTGAAATAGTTTTATTTTCATTCAACCAGGTGTTGGCAATTTCAGCAACATTAGGATAATAATCATCAAAATCCAAAGCATTCAACTTGGTAAGTCGATCAGATACCACATGCATGTGTGTTTGTAGAATTTTGTCAACATCCTGTTCGTTCAGCGTCATATCGATGACATCTTTGGAAATAAAAACTTGCTTCACAACAATTTACATAAATTGATATAATTTCACAATGTGTCCGCACTTTATCACCACAGGATCATGATCATCTGGGTAGCTGCTGCTGCTGTCGTTGCTGATGCTGCTGCTATCTCCGAAAAAGGTTTGTTCAACCTCACCCAATATATCTATTATGGATGCCCATTCGTAGGTGTTGAATGATATTTGTCGCGGTGAAAATCTTTGTTTCAGAATCACACAGGCGCTGAATTCTCTTGCGGGGATCAGGCCACATCGGATTTCGTAGCAGGGCGTATGGAAGACCATCAATAACAAGGGCTTTTCATTTTGAGCTTTGATTTCATACCATGCTAATGTTTCTTCAACGTCGAATTTCTGTTGAGATACAGCCTCATACTTGTTCAAAGAACGATCAATGTCATCGAGAGTTTGCTTGTAATCATCATCATCACCACCACCACCACTTTTACTATCATCATCATCGTCATCATCAAACTGAATTTCAACACTGCGGCTACTACTTTCATAACCACTATCATGAGACATTTCGAAAACTGAACTGACGCTGAATGAAGAGAATGTTGTCACTTTTTATACCACACTCCTCTCCCCCACTGCTGTTGCTGTGTACAGTACATCAGAGTAATAAGGTATGTGTTGGTTTTTCGCTATGAAAGTGAATTCATGAAAGGCCCCTCAGATATTTCTTGATTTGTGCTCGTTTTCCATATGTTTGCATTATGATTTGTTGGTGGCATCGATCCAGCTGTTGTGTGTATCATCGAATCCCAGCCATTTGACAAACACCTTTTTACCCGTTTTCCTCAAAATTTTCTCCACTAGATAAACATCTAACTGTTTACTTTCTTGCACTTCTTCAGGATAAAAGGCACCTCTGATCGGTGTACCACGCAAATCCTCCAAAATATACGTAGTAGGTTTCGTAATACGAACTTTGACGATCTTAAATAGTTCAGTAGTCCAATTCGGTGTATAATTCTTTTCAGTTACATGTTCGGCTTTGCTTATTCTCACAATGTCACCGACATTGAATTTTCGAACTCCTATAATTTGGATGTGATTGTATGTGGATTTGAGAATCTCTTGTTCGTTGATTTTGGTGATGTCACTAGGTTTGCATCTAATAGTCGTATGTTTCGTGTTATTATAATTTTTTGTTATTTCGTGCAATACATCAATCCAACGGTATGAACCATTTGAACTAAAGTATTTGTACAGTCTTTCCTCCAATGTTCGTATAACACATTCAGCAATGGCAGCCTCCATTATGGTGTACGTATGGTGATGGTTGATGGAGAACTTTTTCATTAGACTTTGAAACTTTCCGTTGTAGAATTCGGTGCCTTGATCAGTTTGCGAATTTTTGGGAACTTTGTTGTTGGCATGCGATAGAATATCGGCAAATACTCGAGCAATGTCTGCACCAGTTTTTGATTTCAACGGTCGCGTCCATAGGTACTTAGAAAAACAATCAATCACGACCATTATCAGCTTGTGATCCTTATTAATGGAGGCATAAGGTCGCATTTCGGCTAAATCCATTTGCCATAAATCATCCAAGCCTATTATGATGATGCGACGTCTCGGGAATTTTTTCCTAGCAGGTGAATGTTATTCATTGACGACCTGAGAGATATATGATAATGTCCTATACTCTCGATGACATCTTGGGTATTTTCAGAGATGTAATCTCTACTGAAACGTCCTTGAGTTGTTTTTTCAACGTCTCCGATTCTTTCGAAAGAACCTGAAGAATAACTTGGAAAGATGATTGGATAGTATTCTGTAATTGTTCAACACTTTCCATTCTCATCGTAGCCCTTTGCTGCAACTTGCTGAATTTCTGCGATGATTCATCTGATTGTTCCATCACGTTTATTTCAGAAGACTCCAAATGTTTTTTAATATCATCACTGGTGCTGGAAGTATCCTTCACAAGTTTATTGATTTCCTTCTTGAATTTTTATATGAGCACATCGAATTCAACTTTGCTCATTTTCTCTTCCAAAATTACTTGTTGGTTTGCAGTATAATTGTTGGAAGCTATCTGAAAATTGGACTTTATTTTTGAAATAGCACTATCCACATAATGTTTGTTTGCCTCCCAAGGAACGCACGATGCTCTTTGAACATTATAGGGATTCCCTTTCGTGCGCTCCAAGCGATGAAAAAAAAAAAAAATCAGTGGCGTCGGTAGGAGATTGCACGTTACACATCTTCAAATGGCCAATGTCAATGTCACCAGCTGGAATATGTGAAAATCCAGATCTGACAGCCACCATTGCTGAGCCGTCACCGTGTGGAAAAGGTCCACGTCCGAATTTGTCGAGACTTATTTTGTTAATGACAGCAAGTTTGGAACGTCACACATTCGTCACGTATGTATTACGTATGCGTTATCATGCCTGCCTCTTCTAATTCATTCAAGATGGCGACGATTTCGTTATCGTATGATGTGTTTCCAGCTTGCTCTGATGCAATTTGTAACTTCAATCTGTCCACCAATTCATACATATATTCGATAGGGGTTGTGTTGACGTACAAACTTTGAACCAAAACCACTGGTATTTTACCTGATCATTGGACGAATAATGTCTTTGTATTTAGATCGAGAGGAACCCTTCATGCGTCCCAGAGAATTCTGATGAGCTTAGGTGAGTGTGAGTATGTGCTTGTATGGGCCCTGATCATCTTCAGCGAAGGATGGATCCTTATAGAATAACAATTGATACAGGCCTGAGTCGCCACGAAATCGATAGCCACCAACAAGTATATCTCCTGTTCTTTGATGGAAATTAATTTCTTTTCCGTTGAGGAACCATTTCGATGTTTCTGGATCATATTTGGGACCATAAACGCTATCGATATTCTCATCTTCTGTCCAGTATTCAGTCAGATATTTTTGGGCCATCACAGGATACTGATCAATGTAATCATGTATCGCAGCCGATGAGATATTTTGACTATACGCAAAAACCTCATCATTAAAATTATCATATTCATCATCATCATCATCATCATCTTCAGCATGTCCAACATTATCAGCTACATCTACCAGAGGTATGAAATTAGTTTGATTCAAATCCGATTGCTGCTGCTGATCCTGCTCCTCCTCCTCCTTTTTGCTTCATCTCTAACGGTATAGTCTGATTGCTTCGCTTGATTTCTGACAGAGTCGTACCATCGATTTCTTCTTCTATAACCTTGGACGTGGTGGCAATTTGTTTCAAAGAAGTTTTCAATGGTTGGAATATCTTTTGTAGCGCTTCATCATCCTCAGACTCGCCCAATTTCAAAGCTAAATATTTCTTCCTGATTGATTTTCCTAGATCGTTTATTTTTTTTCTCATGTAGTTCATCAGCAACGTCATCATGCGTCTCGGTTGACTTCATTATGATGAATGATTGCTGTCATCTTCTTTGCAGACATCATGACAGCTTTATAAATTTATCGAAACCATTCCTATATCGACCGGCATTCATGTCAAAAGTTTTGGCAATCACCATCGTTCCATGTTGACCTGATAATGAATCATTCCAACACTCCGAGCACAGAGATTCGAATTGGTCGAATGACATGTCTGGTGAGACATGTTCAGCAAACACATGTTCCAGATTTATTTCGTCCTGTCGAAATAACACCACCAGGTAACTGTTGTCGCGCACCAGCTGCTTTGGTATTTCAGAATAAGTCTGGCATAGGTATGCTACGTCAATGTCCTTGTGTCATACCATCGAGAAATATTCTCGAATTTTTCGTTGCTTGTCACATGACACATCATCAGAAATGAATATCGAATGATTTTTTGCTGCTGATGGACTGATGACTTCATCATTTTCTTTGAATGGAAAATACCCAACGCCTTTCACCGAATCTGACACTTGTTGCAGCAATTGATACTTGGTACAACGACTTTGAATACACGTAAACGTTCTTGAATTTCGTGCCATTTGGATTGAACAGCAGGAAAAGCATTGCATTGGTCTTTCCACATCCGCTTGGTCCGCAGAAGATTGCTCTGAACGAATGGGGAAGCAGTTCTCCATGTTTACTATTCGCCGATGACTTGATTGGCAGAACTGCATCCAAATTCTCGATGGGCAACGTCCGTTCTTGTTGAACGATCTCCATCATTTATTGAGAGTAGTAGTCGAGCTGCCTACACATCAGTCTTCATGTTGCTCTACCACGGAAAGGGGGTGCTTAATTCTCTGATCGATAAACTTCCCATCGAATTACACATTCTAGGCTACAGATTTTGTGGTCCAGGCACCAAACTCGATAAGAGACTCACTAGAGGAGACACCGGCATCAATCCGTTGGACGACGCGTGTCGAGAATACGATATCGCCTACTCGCAAAATTCCTCGATAGAAGACAGACACAAAGCTGATTGGATATTGGAAAATCAAGTGTGGGCAAAAGTCAAGTCGAAGAACGCTAAATTCAAAGAGAAGGCTGCTGCTTGGCTTGTCACCACCGGAATAAAGGTCAAACGAAAACTCGGCATGGGTCTCGTATCACGCCAATCCCTATTAAACATCATCGAATTCATAAAAAATGTACTATCAAAGTCTTCAACGACGACAGATGGTGGTGGTGGTGGTACAACATCAGGCAGTGGTCTGAATGAATCTGCATTGACAGCACTTCGTGCAGCCAGAATGGCAATCAAGAGGGCTGGCGGTAAAAAAAAAAATCAGAGTACCAAGAATCATACCTCTTCCACACAGTAGGGGTATACTACCATTGATACCAATATTTGCTGCCTTGGGAGCCCTAGGATCTCTAGCTGGAGGAGCCGGAGCAGTCACAAAGACAGTCATTGATGCGAAAAATGCGATGAAAAAGCTCGAAGAAGATCAAAGACATAATAAAGCAATGGAGGCTATCGGAAAGCAAGGTTCCTGCCTATTTTTACGCAAAACATCAAGAGGATTCGGACTGTACTTGAAGAAACAAAAACAATCGAAAAACTACTAGACAAGCTACCCAATAGATCACTATACGATAAAGATGTGATAAAGTATGCCAAACAACTGAAAATACCATACTTTCGCGGTGTTTTTATGCGGGACACTCCACCTTCCTCTTGTCCATGGCGTCGTGAATGTGCAGTATTGAATTTAGATACCTCCAATCATGCTGGCACACATTGGGTAGCTTACATAAAAAATAATGAAAACGCCTTATATTTCGATAGTTATGGTAATTTGAATCCACCCAGAGAGTTTGTTCAATATTCAGGTGCCAACACAAAAATCCTCTACAATAACGATACCAAAATTTTGAACAAAGCAATTGTGGACGCCTATGTCTGGAATTCCTCTTCAATGAAGCAACATAACATAATCATTGTACATCAGTCATGTCTATGATAGTGACGTTGAAGGGTCGTACATCTACGCTCTCCATAGATTTCCTTACACCACTTCAACTCGATCCTGAGTCCGATTACGGCTTGGCATTATTGGGATTCCATTCATACAACAGTATACCGAATATCGACAAAGGATCCAAATTTCATTTACGTGATAAAGCCAAAGTGGAAAAAATCATTGATATTCCCGAAGTTTATATGACATTGTTGACATTGAAACATTTATTCGAAAAGAATTGGGTAAACCGAGTGCAAGGGACGTTGATGAGATATTTTCGTCGAAACCCAACAATAATACTTTGAAGTGCGAGATCTCGAGCAAACAGTTTGCCATTGATTTTCGTCCATAGGATAGCATAGCTCCAGTCTTGGGATTTTCAAATGGATTGTTGAACGCTCAACAAGTCCACAGTTCTGATTTGCCAGTCAGCATTACGAAAGTGAGAACCATTCACATTGATAGCAACATTACTGCTGGAGCTCTCTACAACGATAGACCATCACATACGATCTACGAGTTTGCAGTTGCAGTCGATCCTGGTTACGCAATAGACGAGACTCCCAAGAACCTCATCTACCTACCTATCGTAAGTAGGCAAGAATTGCCCAACATCACGCTTCAAATTCTTGACCAAGATTTCAGAGTGGTGAATTTCAGAGGTGAAGAAATCATCATAAGATTGGAATTGAAGAAACTTGCAAGATGGTATTAGTGTTTGATTACTCCTATAAATCAGACAACGATCAACCAACATCACCATCATCAGCATCAGTTCCCTCGTCACCACACACGAAAGCATTCGTGACGTCAAAGAGCAACAACAACAGCAGCAGAAAATCATTAACATTATCTAATATTCTATTCCTAAAATCATTCGGCTACAATGTTGTCAGCCCCCGTTTTCGACGTTTTCCGCAAACCCAGATTCGACAAAAGCATCACTAAACTGGACTGGCGTACCTATTACCCGTACGTGAAATCATTTGAAAATAATGATGTCATAGATATAACAGTCAATCAGGCAGATTCATGGTTGGCCATGTTTGAAGGCATCATCACCATCAACAGTAAATTGGAGGTGACTGGAGGTGGTATTGGTACATTAACCCACAATGCTGGAGCCTATCTCTTTGATTCTTGTACCTATGAATTATGCAATAAAGAATTGGACACTGTCAGATATCCTGGAATAACGAGTACTGTGGGAGGATACTTGTGTTACACACCTGAAAACTCGCGCCATCTAGTTATAGCAGGCTGGAACTATCCTAACGTTCCGATCCTCAACAACGATAACACGTTCAGCATGAACATTCCACTGAAACATTTGTTTTCTATCTTTGATAATCATCGAGTGGCAACGTGGGGCAAGCAGTCGATTCGTTTGGTGAGAGCTCGCAATGATGCCAACTGTTTTAAAGTTGGTGAGAGAGTGAATAATGCTATACCAGGAGCAACTCAGACTCAGAGCGTTGCCAAAATCAAGATAGAAAGCATCAGTTTGAAAGTGCCACATCTCACACCCAACGATAACATAAAGTTGCAGCTATTGCCGCGTATCAAGGCAGATGAACCTATGTTGATACCGTTCCGCAGATGGGAATTGCACGAGCTTCCAGCACTCACGCAAGGATCCACTAAAGAAATTTGGTCGGTCAAGACGTGTTCGGCGTTAGGAAGCCCGAGATATGTTATAGTATTTTTCCAAACGGAAAAATCTGATAACATATATGAAGATATGACCTTGTTCGATAATGCCAACATGAAATCCATGAGATTGGCTCTGAATAGTGACTTTTATCCACTCATCAACAACGAATGCAATTGGACTTTTCCAAGGACCAATATGCTGATGTCCACTTCAACTATACAGAGTTCAACAGGAGCTACCATAACTATCCACAGAAGTGCGTTATACCTGCATGAAAGTCGTCTTATATGATCATTGCAAACTTGTCTGCTTCAATAGTGTCCATATGAAATGATAGGATAGAGAGATTTAGTGTGTACAACGATGAAGTCGATGGTTCTTCATTTGCCTATCGTACTCGTCGAATACCCTTCAAAGTCGTCTCATACGGTTACTGTCATCGTATCTGCTTCAACTCTATGCATGTCAGATGTTAGACTGCAGAGTTACAGTGTTAACATAGTCGAAGTCGAAGTTTCTTGTTCTGCAAGCTGTGTGCTTTATACCTGCTCGGATGTCGTCTTATATGGTCAATGCGAACTTGTCTGCTTCAATAGTGTCCATGTGAGATGATAGGATGGAGAGATAAAGTGTGTACGACGATGGAGTCGATGTATCCCCATTTGCCAGATGTCCTCGCTATATACCTTTCGGAGTCGTTTCATACGATCATTGCCATCGTATCTTCTCCAACTGTATGCATGTCAAATGCTGGACTGCAAAGTTACAGTGAAAACATAGTCAAAGTCGAAGTTTTTTTCCTGCAAGCTGTGTGCGTAATACCCGTTTGGAAGTCGTCTGATATGGTCAATGCAAAATTGTCTGCTTAAATAGTGTCAATGTGAGATGATAGGATAGGGAGATATAGTGTGCACAACGATGAAGTCGATGAATCTTCATTTGACTATTGTACTCAATATATTTCCTTTAATGTCGACTTATACGGTCACTGCAATTGTATATGCTTCATCTGTATGCAAGTCAGATGGTAGACTGCAGGGTTACAGTGTAAACATAGTCGAAGTCGAAGTTCCTTGTTCTGCAAGCTGTGTGCGATATTCCCGCTTGGGAGTCGTTTTATATGGTTTATGCAGACTCGTCTGCTTTGATAGTGTCAATGTAGGATGATAGGATAGGGAGATATAGTGTGCACAACGATGAAGTCGATGAATCTTCATTTGACTATTGTACTCAATATATTTCCTTTAATGTCGACTTATACGGTCACTGCAATTGTATATGCTTCATCTGTATGCAAGTCAGATGGTAGACTGCAGGGTTACAGTGTAAACATAGTCGAAGTCGAAGTTCCTTGTTCTGCAAGCTGTGTGCGATATTCCCGCTTGGGAGTCGTTTTATATGGTTTATGCAGACTCGTCTGCTTTGATAGTGTCAATGTAGGATGATAGGAAAGAGAGATATAGTGTGCACAACGATGAAGTCGATGTATCTTCATTTGCCTATTGTACTCGTTATATACCCTTCAATATCGAGTTATACGGTCACTGCAATCGTATATGCTCCATCTGTATGCATGTCTGATTCTGGACTGCAGAGTTACAATGAAAACATAGTCAGAGTCGTAGTTTCTTGTTCTGCAAGCTGTGTGCGTTATACCCGCTTGGAAGTCGTCTTATATGGTTAATGCAGACTCGTCTGCTTCGATAGTGTCAATGTGAGATGATAGGATAGAGAGATATAGTGTGCACAACGATGAAGTCGATGTATCTTCATTTGCCTATTGTACTCGTTATATACCCTTCAATATCGAGTTATACGGTCACTGCAATCGTATATGCTCCATCTGTATGCATGTCTGATTCTGGACTGCAGAGTTACAATGAAAACATAGTCAGAGTCGTAGTTTCTTGTTCTGCAAGCTGTGTGCGTTATACCCGCTTGGAAGTCGTCTTATATGGTTAATGCAGACTCGTCTGCTTCGATAGTGTCAATGTGAGATGATAGGATAGAGAGATATAGTGTGCACAACGATGAAGTCGATGTATCTTCATTCGCCTATTGTACTCGTTATATACTCTTCAATGTCGACTTAAACGGTCACTGCAATCGTATATGCTACATCTGTATGCATGTCAGATGCTAGACTGCAGAGTAACAGTGTTAACATAGTCGAAGTCGAAGTTTCTTGTTCTGCAAGTTGTGTGCGATATACCCGCTTGGGAGTCGTCTTATATGGTCGATGCAAACTTGTCTGCTTTAATAGTGTCAATGTGAGATGATAGGATAGAGACAACGGTTAAGTCGATATATCTCCATTTGCCTATTGTACTCGTTATATACCCTTCAAAGTCGTCTTATACGGTCACTGCAATCGTATCTGCTTCAACTGTGTGCATGTCAGATGCTAGACTGCAGAGTTACAGTGTAAACATGGTCGAAGTCGGAGTTTCTTGTTCTGCAAACTGTGTGCGTTATACATGCATGGATGTCGTCTTATATTGTCAATGTGAACTTGTCTGCTTTGATAGAGTCCATGTGAGATGATAGAATGAAGAGATATAGTGTGCCCAACGATGAAGTCGATGTATCTTCATTTGCCTATTGTACTCGTTATATACCCTTCAATGTCGACTTATATGATCACTGCAATCGTATATGCTCCATCTGTATGCATGTCAGATTCTGGACTGCAGAGTTACAATGAGATCATAGTCAAAGTCGTAGTTTCTTGTTCTGCAAGCTGTGTGCGTTATACCCGCTTGGGAGTCGTCTTATATGGTTAATGCAGACTCGTGTAACATGAAAATTTACCTTTATTCAAACTCAATTATCAGAATGGTACAGTTTCCTCTTTTGTGCTCAGACTTGAGCCAAGTATCATTCCATAGTAAACAGCTAGGGATATAGTTCACATTTTATCACAGGAATTTACAAGATGTGAATTACATTACATAACAATTGTGGGTATTTCATCATGTTCTTGTACCTGTTGGATTGGTTGGCTCACTGCTTATGTTTTTGGGAATATTGATGCCTAAAATTGAATTAAACATGTAAATTTTTACACAAAGTCACAGTCATAACTTACCTGAAGTCAGTCCCTGTATTCTTCAAACTGATGTGATCATCTCCAAGCAATCCTCGAACTCTAGGAACAATCTGAAAAAAAAAACAAAAGATTAGGTGAAATCATAAAGATAGTATTAGAGCTTCAACAAGCATTGTACTTACCAAGTGAGTCTTACAGGTGTTAGGACTTTCTTTATTCTTCCCCAAATTCGTTTCTTTGGAGAGTTATTTTCAAATTCGAATTTGTTTATTCATTCTCATTGGCTGTCAACATGATAAATTACAATTTGTCCACAGTCAATTATCAAATTGTTTCATGTCGATGTCATAGTTCACAAGTCTTGTCAGATTTGTTTCTCCGTTCATTTCAGGGTTGTTCGTTTGCACTTAAGAATCAGTCTTGAAGTCAGGTCGAACTGAATACTAAGTGGAGAGTCATGTCATTAAAAAGTCGTGTGTCATATGTCAAGTGCCACCGAACCACGTGGGGTGAATCCAATTTTCTCATTGGCTGAAGGTTGGAAGATTTGATGGCTTGTGATTGGTTTAGAGCTCAACCTTTGCTCACGCATGAGCGGCGTTGTTGCGCAGAAAGCATAGTTGGCTCTGATTGTTTTTTTCAAATAGGTTTCACTATGATGTGATTTTGCTTTTTCGACGAGGAGAACTTTCTGGAAAGGGATCGTCCCTTTTTCGTTTGCTTGATCGATGCCATCATGTCAGCGAAAAGAGCATTTACGATTTTGTCCTGCAAGGTGGTAAAACACCAATTTAAATTGTTTTTCGGGTGTGGAGCCGATCCCCCGTGGAAGGTGAGTCTTTTAAAAAACTGGTGGTATATTCGGGAGCATCTATTCTCAGCCACAACTCGTTTCGGCCACATTTCGTCTCAGCCACATCTCGTTTCAGCCACATCTCATCTCAGCCACATTTCGTCTGGCCCACAAAATCCGAACATACTCGAATGATGCGCTGTTGCCACATGACATCTCAATTTCCAGTTCAACAGAATCGAATATATTGAGCATATTCCTCTCAGCCACATCTCGTCTTAGCCACATTTCGTCTCAGCCACATTTCGTGTCCATTTCGTTCCAGCCACATTTTGTCTCAGCCACATTTCGTCTCAGCCACATTTCGTCTCAGCCACATTTCGTCTTAGCCACATTTCGTCTTAGCCACATTTCGTCTCAGCCACATCTCGTTTCAGCCTCATTTCGTCTCGGCCACATTTCGTCTTAGCCACATCTCGTTTCAGCCTCATTTCGTCTCAGCCACATTTCGTCTTAGCCACATTTCGTCTCAGCCACATCTCGTTCCAGCCTCATTTCGTCTCAGCCACATTTCGTCTCGGCCACATTCCATTATTGAGACGTCATATAAAAATGTTCAAAAGTGATAGAAATGAATGTCTTACAGAATTTGAAGGATTGAATAGTTATATTAGGGATGATTATTTTTTTAACAAGTTTATGTGGAACAAATTCATTCTTCGAGCCTTCCGATATATTCTGAACGTAAGGCGTGTTGCATAGTTTCGCCGCTTAATGTCGAAATAATACAACAAGATATTTGCATCTAGCTAGATGTAATGTGCTTGAATAAATAATGCAAGTAGGTACTGATTCTAGGCTTTAACGAATGTTGTTCTCCATTCTCCAAAAATTTTAACCGTAACCAAACTGACAGCGATGGTATTAGTTCAATTGAATCATTGAAGTAATCCGAGTACAAGGATACAGTGTATATAGTAGGTATGACCCGAGACTGCGAGAATGTTCACGATTGGTTGCATAAGTGTTTTGTCATCCCTTGATTATGCAAATGTAGGATGGAATCTCTAAACGAAGACATGACTCATTGTCATGCCTCAAAACAGTTTGGGAAAAACATGAGGTACGAGTATATCTCTCAACTCTTCTTTAGATAGAATGATGATTTTTTTGATCGTTCCATTGAATGAGTGCAGACATATTTTTCATTGAAATCAAAACAGTGGCGTAGCATTTCATTTATATAATAGATACATTTGTGTGCATAAACAAGTCGTACAGCAGTTATAGGCTATTGTGAGTCAGGCTTATCAATCTTGATTAATCTCCTCATCGACTTTATTGACAAGTAGGTAGTGTCAAAAAATTCAATCTATTTTTGTCAGTAACGCCCAAACGTGTACGTGTACTACTTTTAAATGAAATCAGGAAAATCATGGGCAGGTTTTACACCATACAAACCTGCTTGTACGACTAGTTTATGCACACAACTGTACATCCAAGCACTGCATTTCGATTGAAAATCCATTCCTTTTCTGAAAAGATATGGCAGTTTGATCGAACAATTGAAAATACACAATACACAATACACAATAAAACATTCGACTCTAAATCTCGATTAAGGTGCTATTAACACACCCGTAATTGCCTCAATAAGTATTATTCTGAAATTTTGAGATTTTGTTATAGGCAACAACAAAACTGAATATTGGATCCATAAGGAAGATGTCATAAAAACCAATTGATACTTCCAATTTGATCATCCTGTATACTTATGTCTCAGAAACGAAGAAGTTAGGACACATGCATGTTTATATGAACTCCATTTCCTAAAATATGACAACTCATTTTTTTGCTCTTATTCATTCACACCAATCAAACCCTGTATTTCAGTTGCTTCACTACTAAGTAGCATATATTTTCCATTAAACAGGGTGTAACTTGAATGATGTCATTCATTTCAGGTGGTGATTTCTTGTCATATTTAATGAAAAAAAAGTTCATATAAACGTGTGTCCTAATAACTTGCTCCGTTTCCGAGTAACGGGGTGTCCAAAGTTTGATGAAAAATCGGTTTTTCATGAATTACTCAGAATTCCTTTCGCCGATTTTGATTCAACTCCGTGTTTGTTTAATATTTTTGTAATACGATGCTTCCTGTCATGAAATCAGATTACAAAAAAAAACTATTTGACATCTGGTTACTCGGAAACGAAGCAAGGTAGGACACAAGGCTATTTAACTCTATAAGGTTGCCTCATATTCACCTGGCCTGACTTCACTGTTTCCTCAGTCGTCTTTTGTCGAACGGCAAAATGAAAACGGCGGAGGTGATAAACAAAACAAACAAATTCAGCATTGTGCAATCCAGTGAATTTTGATCAATTTTGAAGTTTTCCAATATGTTTTTGTATCCACGAGATAGTTCACTGTTTTCCCAAAACATACAGCAAGTACGAAAGACTGAAAACAGAAATTTAGAAAGATATGTTATGTTCCTCAGTGCTCCTGTTGTACATACAGACACATTACAGAAACTCAGTCAAATTCCTATTGCAATATCACTCCATTAGGACTGATTACTGTTGGCATTTAGTGATATGGAGGTTGAGCTACTGATAAAGCATTTTTTAGCAAAGAAAATATTATTGGGAAGTCTGAACCTAATGATGGAATCATGGTGGATAAGGGCATGCTGACAAGGGATGTGAAGAAATATCTTGAAATTGATTAGGCCATCATTTCTGAGAAACAAGAAACAATTAACTGAAGAGGATTTCCTTCTGGATAAATTGAATGATTCTAACTCAATGGTTTTATTTCAGTATCAATTTGGAACATATTATTGTTTGAAAATGAAATAATAAGAAAATGAATCAATAAAGAAGTCATCACAATTCATTCCATTTTATTAATGCAATAAAAGTGCAACATAATGGAAATATCTTTAAGATATCTTCCTCATAAGATGAACACAAAATGTTTCATGAAATAAACTGGAATCTCTATGTTAGTTTTCGAGGAAAAAGAATTATACAAGAAAACTAGTTTCTTTCAAGTTCATTAGGAACATTTTAGGGCCATTATTCCCAACTGAATTTATCCATAATAAGTGTGTCTCTCTTCCAACTTCACATTATTAACACCATCTCCTATCAAGAAATGGCATTGTTCCACAAAATGTTCTGAACCTTTACCTAAAATTTTGAGAAAATAATACAAGCTGAATGTTATACACATTATTCAACAAACCCTTATGTAAGGACCTCAGTAAGGACACTTATTTCAATTATTTCCATGGTCTTCCTGAAAAATAATTTCATATGGAAAAAATTCTAACCATGGAAAATATTGGGACACAAATTTGTTTGCATGATTTGAAATTCAATATCATTGTTAATGAGCATTTTGAAAGCTTTGGAATCATATTCAACTCCGTGATGAACAAATTCATTTGAAAAATCCTTTGGAAAGAAGAAGTTGATTGCCTTTTTTCCCAAGACTCCTTGCTACATGTAAAAATAAAAAAGCAAGTATAGCCCAAAATTAATGTAAGTATACAGTTTTCATGATATGGTATGTTAAAATTTAATTAACTAACCATCAGTGTTCCTGAGTACCATGCAATAGCTAGTTGTTTACATTGAGTTCCAAATTGGCTTCCAAACAAAAAAAACAAAATAGACTGATATACCCTGTAAAATTACCTTGAATTATATAAAAGGAGAATGATTTTATGGGGTCACTTTCCTTCTTTTAATAAGCGGGTAGCAGAACTATTGAAATGGTTTTGCTGTATAATAGATCATTGATTGATCTACTCTCTTTTTAAATTTTCACCACTTCTGTGTGTTATATATGCAGCTTCTTATATTACAAGTACTCAGTCCTGAAATTTCATGTGTGTTTTACCTGTGATGTGTGTGATAGATCAAAAGTGCACCTTCCTACCTGTCAATATAAGTCCCTATAATAGTTATTTATGTATTAAGGGAATTATGAGGGCCTTAATTACCGATGGCAAAGTTTGCGTCCCGAGGGCCTCTGGCCCGAGGGACAGCAATTGCCAGAGGTTTTTGAGGCTCTATAATTCCCGTGATACATAGATAATTTTATTTCTGACTGATTTCATTCATTAGATACCTACCCGATTGGAAGTTAGACATGTTTTTCCGTATAGTTTCAGTGTCATCAGAACGTCAGATGATGCTCTTGACTACCGCGAATAGGTGATTCCTTATTGCTACGTTATTGCGTGGTTGTTGCTATGCATTTCTTATTTAATTTCAGCTAGAGGAAATTATAGCATCTATAACATCCCAAGGGAGTTATGACCCCCATTATAGATATCGTAACTATGACGATATAAGCTTATAATGTCACTGTCAAAAATAAAATGTGTTTACAAAACCATGACATGCCTGCTTCACAGGGACATTCACATTGCCACAGCTCATCATTTTCCTTTGGAATTATCTGAATTTCATGTGGAGGCTGCCCAAGAGCAGATGATTGTAAACACAGGAATTAGGAATTTATAACATTTGTTTGTTCTATATCCACTCTTGACTCCACCTTAATAATATTATGATGTGACCAGCCTTGAATAATACTGCACCATATCATTATACAACCTCTCACCCTCTTTCAAAGATATCTTCAGTCTTCTTGTCACCATGTTTTCAACTAAAGTCTAAAATTCGCGATTCTTTCGAATTCAAATTCAAAATTTTTTTCAATCCATTTGACAGTGACACCACAGTAAACGAAATCTACAATCACGTGGCGGGGAAACAGTTACGTCACGCCCCTCCGCGCATTCCCGCTCCCTAATGCTATACTATGAGGTAACCTTATAGAAGTTGATAGACCTTGGGTAGGACACACGTTTATATGAACTTTTTTTTTATGAAATATGACGAGGAATCGCCCCCTGAAATTAATGACATCATTCAAGTTACACCCTGTATAATACTTATAGTTCGTCTCATAAGGATTAGGTGATGTCAGGAGTGTAAATTTTATTATGAATTATAGTGGCTCGATCAATGAGATGAACCTCCTTAGAGATGGAATGTGAAGTGCCCAATGAAGTTCATATTATGTTAGAACAATGAAAATTGCATGCTTGTATCACAAAATGCACAATAATTGTTATGGTTTGTTCTACTATGTCGCTTCAATACCATCCCTAATCATCAATCAATTTATACTATCATTATAAATCAACACACTGAGAGCAATTTATACTAGTTTCACCAGTTCAGTATTTGTATCAATTTCAAATACACTCGAAATGGCATTCAAAACACGAAAACAGTGAAACAAATAGTGGAGCGACCTAGTAGGAGAAATCATAACAATAATTGTGCATATTGTGATACAAGCATGCATGCAATTTTCACCATTGCTCTTGTACTAACATAATATGAACTTGATTCTAAGATATTGGGGTACTTCCCAATAAACACAGCTATTTGGAAAAAACGTTGAATTCTTCAATTAACGCCTCTATTATTCATCGTTGAAAAAACGGCAAAATGTCGTTAGGCAATACGTTTTATTCTGGTTCAACAGTAACGTTACCTCTTCACGTTGATTCATCGTAACTAAGACGTTGCACACGTAGCACACGTAATGTGAATTCTACTGAAATATACCGTTTCATTTCAGTTCCGACGTAACCATACAAATCAATAGTATCTAAACGTTTTCTATACGTTTTCAACTGATTTCAATATAACGATGTATTTTGGTTTCAAACTTGGTTTCAAAGTAACGTTGCTGAGTTCCGGATTCTGAACCTTGATGTCAACACTAACATTAAACGTGACATTTCAGAATTCAAGTAACGTTGATCTTCAAGATTGAATCAACGATGATTCGTCTTATCGTCGAATCGATATCACTACCAATTTTAAACGTAAATAAAACGTTTCTAAGACATGCTTACTATGGATCATTTTTTATTATTATTGAAAATCAATAAATAATAATAAAAATAACGAAAATACAAATACAAGATTGATAATGTGTATAGTCATCCTAGATATCAATGAAATCTCAATCATATAGGTATTACTATTTTGTTTTCGACTCGAGACTTGATGGCGTCATTCATCTGTTTCTTCGTAAACTCCAACCAGTCCTTGGTTGCATCTGCAATATGGACATCAGTTTCTGCTCCAAACTTCTTTTAGACAGCAACTGCATAAATTATTCATTATGAATATTATGAAAAACGAAAATAGAAATTTACATACCATAAATTAGTTGAATCACCTTTGTGTCCTTGAGTACAGCCACTTTTCCTTTGCCTTTTTATTTGTCAAGACGAACTAGCTCATTGGTTCCCAAAATCCTCCATGTGTGTTCCCCCTGGAGAATTGCTAGCAATTGACTTCAATTTTGTGATCTGAAATTTCGGCTCATTTGTGGTCGAAACAAATTCTGGCAAATCAATAATATTTTTTTATCGAATGTCTGTATGTATATCAGTCTATTCTCATCATTCATATCAATGTTACAGAATATTGAGTACCGTTTTTCAACCATTTTCCAACCTTTATTTCATCAGCACATTCAATATGTGTTTGATTTACCTTCTATACACGTTTTATCACCGTTATTAGAGACTCCAATAATGTTATTTTTCTTGACCGAGAATTTATGAATTTGGAATATAATAATAACTACATAATATAAATTTGTGCAATTTGGACTAAGTACCTACCGTATATTATTTTGAGAGTTTGTGAACATTCCGACGTGACAGAATTGAATAAGTAGGTTTAGTTTTTAGTAGGTGAAGGTACTCATTTTGCTGTAAATTGAGCATCTCTGCAATCGTCATTGGAAATATTCTAAATTTGCACAATACACAGGTAGAATTCAATAATGAAGTGGGTACTTACCAATCTCATCTCTTCACATCCACACATAACCTCTGAAGAATCACAATGAAGTTAGTGTTAACCGTGATGGCGTCAGACAAACTGTGAGCATACTGGCAAGTGGCGGTGGCGGACTGCCGATAGGTCAGGTTCATTCAATACGAATACTTTTGAATAATTCATCCAACGGAACGAACACTTATTTTCAGAACGTTCAATAAACGTTAAGAAAGTTGTAATTGAAACGGGGTTTCAAGGTTGCTCTAAGATATATTTGTTATTCAATAATCCACTCAACGGATCGTACACGTAATTTCATAACGTTTAATGAACATGAAGAGAAAAGTGGATGAAACGTGGAATAACGGTTTCTCAAAGATATAGTTACTATTGAATAATTCATTCAACGTATCATACACGTAATTTCAAAATGTTCAATGAACGTAAAAAAGTATCTGTTAATTTAAAACTGGAACATTATAGGTTGTTCAAAGATGAAGTTTTTATTGAATAATTCATCGAACGGATCATTCACGTGATTTCATAACGTTCAATTAACGCGAAGAAAGTAGTGATTGAAACGGGGAATGAAGGTTGCTCAAAGATATAGTTGCTATTGGAAAATTATTCAACGGGTCATACACGTAATCTCAAAACGTTTAATGAACGTAAAACAGAGTAGTAATTGAAACATGAAATATTGATTGCTTGAAAATATAGTTGTTATTAAATAATTGATTCACACTTTATACGTCATTTTGAAACGTTGAATAAACGTAAAAAAAGTACGTATTTGAAACGTGAAAAAGAGGTTGCTTAAAGATTCAGGTTGTTGATCGATATCATAATGGACGTTATTGTGATGTTCTATGGACCGCATTGAATATACGTTGAGGAATCACGATAACGACACGTTGCATAATGGTGGCTATATAGACGAGTTGAATCATCATCGTTTATTATTGAGTTGAATCAACGTTTGGTTGAATTCACGTTACGAAAGTAACGTTGCGAAATTCAACGAGTAACGTTTATCACACGTGTGTGTGTTCATTGGGTTTACATTCCATCTCTAAGGAGGTTTATTTCACTGATCGAACCACTGATACATAATAAAATATACAGTCACCTTATCCTTAAAAGAAGAACTATTGTTAGAAATAACTATTGACACTATTTAGTTTACTCGTTATTATAATTCATTTTCCAAATCTTGTTGACAATGTCTATCATCTACTTGGTACTGAGTGATCGATTCGAATTTCAACAAGATTTGGAAAATGAATTATAATAACGAGTAAACTAAATAGTGTCAATAGTTATTTCTAACACTCCCGCCCGGCACAGCACTGTCAGGAGCAAGTTCTGTACCATTCTCAGGTTTGTCCACCGACAATACAGCAAGTTTTGCTACGGGTCTTTCAAGGATTCCGGTAACTGTTTGTACCTTAGCTCTTCTTACTTGTCCATCACGCGCTCTTGTAACTTCTATAATCCTGCCTTTGGGCCAATTGCAACGGGGTAGGTCTTTATCGCATATTATTACGATATTTCCTTTTTCTAAAGAAGGTACCTGTTTGTGTTAGTCCACCCCAGTATGAGTAAATGGAGTTGTAAATGTGGCAAGTCGACATTCAGGAAGCGGCGACATTTCTGGGACGTTAGGAGAAGCAAGTCTGATTTTACAAATCGGACAATTTCTTCGGATCTTGTTCAGAGTTCTTCGTAATTTAGGAACAAAGTATTTTTGTCTGATTTCATTAACAACACTTTCATGATTGCGATGTTGAAAGGTAAGGTGGTAACTTTCGACAATCAGTAAGGTCAGATGACTATCTCGGGGTAGTATGATTGGTCTTTTAGTATCTGCTTCAATACATTCAGCACCATCTATTCTTCCTCGAATGCGAAGTATTCCGTCCTGGTCCACATACGGTGATAATTTATAGATGCTGCTTGTTTGACTCACTGTAGGATGTATCGATGTAGAACAATCAGTTTTTTAATTTCTTCTGAATAGAACTCTCTTTGTACCATTCGAATTAGAAAATTTTCAGCAAGCTTCAATTCTTCTGATGATAATACACCCATGGACCTCGGTTGGCACAAAGTGTTTTTACGAGTATGTTGTAAAAATTTTAACACAAAGCCCATTGTGCGTAATAATTTTGTGTATCGGCTAAATTTTTCAATTTGTATGAGTTCATTTTTCACATGAATATTCACAATCGCTTCCAGAGGCCGTGTTTCAGTTGGATCTTCAGTTGGCCATAGTTCATCGTTCTCGTATAAAAAGTCTGGTCCTCTGAACCATCGGTCAGTTGCCTTTAATGATGGTTGTTTGGTCCATTTTGTCGCTTCATCAGCGACATTGAGTTTTGTAGGAACATAACGCCAATTGGATACCATAGTATTATCGTGTATTTCGGCTACTCTATAGGCGACATACTTGCACAACTTCCTTGGATCATCTGAACGTATCCGATTCAAAACTATTTTGGAGTCTGACCAGTAAATGGTGTCATGAATTGGTATTGACATATGTCGTCTGATATTTTTTGAAAATCTAGCACCCAGTAATGAGCCAACCAATTCAAGACGAGGCATTGTCTGAAGCTTTATAGGTGCTACATGTGTTATAGCGCCAATAAGGACACATTCTACAGACTCATTTTCTTTGACAGTCCTAAGGTATGCAGCTACGGCACTGGCATTCTCGCTAGCATCCACGAATATGTGGAGCTGTACATTGGAATTCTCCCAATTTGAAAAATTCACCAAATAACATCTTGGAATTGAAAGTTTTTCTAAATCTGGTAGATGTTTGAGCCATGAGAGCCATTTTTCAAATTGTTCATTTGATACTGGTTCATCCCAAGTTACTCTACTTCTCCAGATATCTTGGAGAAGAATTTTCAAATACACCAGGAAATGTGACAAGAGCCCTAAGGGATCATATCGCTCAAGCGCGTGTAAACGGAGATAAGTGTGAAAAATGCATTTCGAGATAAAGGCACTAGAAGTTGTTTCATCAGTTCAACTGAATTTTTCAGGATATAAGATTAGACTGAAGGTAATTTCTGTCAGAAAATATATTTTATTCATATTCAAAGAAACAAACGTGAACAATGTAGATGGAAAATTATCAGAAATGGACAAAAAAAACACAAATAACTCATTTTGCACTAAAATATTGCTGAAATAACTCTTGGTACACTATTCATCAGCAGATGATGTTTCTTCCAAATCCGGCAACTCATCTCTAATAGTTTTTTCCGTCGGTAAGTTCTTATAGAAATCATGGAAAATTCCATTTATATAGGGTAATAGTTCAATTAGATTTTTTTTCTTCTCCTCGGATATGTAATTTGGGAATTTACACCTTGGTAATTTTTGAGGCGGAGTTACGTGACCCCTTCTGAGGAAGCTCATGGTCTTGAACTCCTCATTCTGGTCATGACTGTTTTTGTATGTGAACATTCCATAATTATTTTTTTCGTATCTTATCCATTTGACATTTTTCCAGATGAAACGGTTACCATGGTCATCAACCTTTCGAACTTGGAAGTGACTTTTCAGCAAACTGGCAAAATCAATGAAATCATCTTGTTCCATTTCTACAACTTTGAAAGCTTTCTTCTTCCCGCATAGCCTCACTAACTGATACCAATCTCTAGGATGTTCTATAGGAAATTCATATTTTTTCTTTTTTTTCTCTATTACTGAATGGTCGCTATCACATTCCATCCTTGTATGGCCTGGAATCAAGAATTTGTGGTCTACTGTAGACAGACTAGAGAAATGCATGAGAAGTAGGAACATAACAACAATATGGGAATTTTTATTTTGTCCTCCACAAGTGTCGGAATAGAGTACAACCTGTCTAATTTGTGCTTGTGAAGAACGCAGCTCTTTGAATAAACATGATGCAATCTGATTCGCGCCTCTTCCAGATACTGTTTCGTACCACATGCAACAAGTCGTACTATTATGGGAGCAATCATGTAACGTTAGATTGTAAGTCCACAGTTGCCTTTTATAAAATGCAACTGAGGTACTCAGGTTTGGCGTAGGCAAACATTGCTGAAGATCAAAGGTGTATACAACCTTGGTCTCATCATTTTGACTATCTTCTTTATCTTTCTTTTTCGCTGAATATGCTGCTTCTGCTTCTTTTTGATGAATTTGTAAATCGACCTTCAACTTCTGTTTCACTTCTTCTTTTTTCTCATTAGCTATCATACTGTGAAGTCTATCACAAAGCTGGCAAGTATCTTTGCTATATTTCTTGATTGAAATATTCATCGTGTGGAATACCGATTCGTAAATTTTTCTACTAACTGGTTTTAGCGGACTTATGAATGATTTGTATTCATCATACATTCTACTGAGGGTATAATGAGATGGTAGAAAGCGCTTATCTCCAGTTCTTTCCCTGCAGTAGTGGCTTTCATATGTAGGAATTAGTGAAATATGTTCTTTAACTGAATCCATCCTATCAGAACTAGTTTTGTTAGCAGGTGTATGATGCCCTCTTTGATCATCCAGCGTAACCCCTGAAGAGCTTGTCTTTTTCAGAACATATTCAATGTATTTATTGGATAGGTCGAACGTCTTTTTGAAACATCCTTTACAGATTTCTATCATAGACCCAGATACTTTCAAGTGATACCTGTAGTTATACTGCCGTATCTTTGTGGGATTCGTTTTTCCAGTTTTTTTATCTTCTCTCAAAATGAGACTAGCTATGTATGAAACTCGTTTATCATAATTGCCTATTTTCCAGTAATCATCGAAAATACTTCTTTGAATATCATGATTCACTTTCAGCATACAACCTTTTCGGCAATCATTCAACTTTATGCATTTGCGATTACGAATCAGCTTTCCTTTTGAGGTAGAATATTCTTCTCCGACATTTCGACACGCTTTCCTTCGATTTCTTGCTTCTCTCGTATCTCCTTTGATAACTTTCCTGCCCCTTTTCCGCCTGACTATAGTTTCTTCAACTGGAGCAATCTCTAACTCTTTATTTCGTCGAACAAGTTTTTGTCTCATTCTACTCAATGTAATATCTTCTGAATCTGAAAATTCCGAATCCGGTGTGAAATCAGGATCTAAATCGCTATCATCTATCATTTCGTGTTCAATAATGTCATCTTCTGGCTCTTCTCTGATTTGTATAATGTTGGGTCCTACAATAATATTTTGCTCAAATATTCTAACTGATACATGCAACAAAAACTCACTATCACTGCTGCAACCGGGATTATTAGATACATTTATGATTGCATCATCGCTTAATTTGAAGTTAGTAACCATGTTAGAGCCTGAAAATAATGTGATTCCACATGATATAATTTGAATGGAGATAAAATATTCAGTTACCATTGAGGTCTGAAAGAGTTGAAGATGAGAGATCTTCTGGAGACCTGATGTCATCCTCATTTCTTGGATACTTTGTGCGATTTTGGCCTGAAACATATAATTTTCAACACAAATTTCAAACGAAATGATGCATAGGTGTTACTTGAGGAAAATGCTTCATTCACTGATGTGCTAATGAAAAGAATAACCAGAATTTATAGATTCTGTAACTGGAATACAACTCGTACACACATACAAACATACCTGCGCCCAAGCGAGCCTTTTCACGTAACCTCAAAAGAAATGCAGCTCTTTCTGAACACATAGCGTCAATAATTTATTGTTCAACAGTTCCGCCAGCTTCGATTTCCCTTGACAAACTGAATAACTAACGCCACGCGAACGCGAGGAGACAAGCATGGAACAGTACAGCAAACAAGATCTGACAAGTTTTGTGCAAATAGATATAAGTTCTGAAATTATATTTGTGAGAACGGAGGCAACTCAATTTGACTTATTTTGCACAATAAGATGATAGTGAAGATAGAGATATCTCTAGATAACTCTGCAGGCACATTTGAAAAAGACTTATCTCTTTTAGCACTCACATACTCAATCAAAGAAGGAGCTCGCTTTGAGATAACTCCTTTTGCACATTGAAAGAATGAAACCTGACATCTTTGATTGTGAATTTATCTCAAATCACACTCTTTTGGACTTATCTCCTTTTTCACGCGCACGAGCGATATATCGACATCAGTATGCGTAGTATCTCGCGTTTTGTTGGTTTTCTTCTACCTTCTAGGACATCTCTGTTACCCTTATTGTATTTCAATGAATATATCAGACAGTCTGTTGTTAAATTCCACCACATACCAAGAATCTTCTCTGTATTTTCTTAATTACCCATATTCATGTTGATCTCTTCAGGATATCGCGTAGAACCGTTCATCGTCTGCATGAGTTTATTCGAATTCGAACGCCAATTTCTTATTTCGAAGTTGGCTTCTGAATGAATTAGGACAACTTGCTTAGCAATTTGGATGGCTTCCATTTCACTATCTGCAGCATCTAGTAGATCATCTACATAATGATTCTTCAAAATAGATTCTACAGCCCTTGGATACAGTGAAGAAATTGCTCTTGCATTTGTGTTCTTCACATATTGAGCGCAACTTGGTGAGCATGTTGCGCCAAAAGTCATCACTCTCATGACATATGTATCCAATGCATTTTCAGGATTACCATCTCGCCAATAAAATCTTCGCGCTTGCTGATCTACATCTCTGATTCCAACTCGCAGAAACATTTCCTTGATGTCTGCGCTGAATCCAATTCTTCTTTCACGAAATCGAAGAAGTATTCCGAGTAGGGAAGCAAGTTGATCATCACCCTTCAAAAGCAGCGAGTTCAGTGAAATCCCTTGTACTACAGCTGCTGCATCCCAAACAATTCTGGATTTTCCTGGCTTATTTGGATTTGATACAGGAAATATTGGAAGATACCAGATTCTTTCGTATTGTTGTAAAAGTTCTTCAGGTGTGAGTTTCCTTATATACCCCTTTTCGATGAAGTCCTTCATTTGTGAGTTGATCTTCATACCCAACTCTGGGTTACATCTCACTCGTTTTTCAATACATTCTAATCTCTGGAGGGCCATGTTGCGGCTATCAGGTAACTCCAAAGTATCATATTTCCAGAGCAAACCAATGCTATAGCAATTTCCGTTTTTGGTTATTGTAGACTGCATAATGTTATCTGCTCTCCTGAGTTCTTTTGACGAAACATTCGATGCTCTGACTCCGAGGCTTTCCACTGAGAAAAAAGTCTTCACTGCTTCATGGAGTTCTTGATTGCTCATCATAGTGTCGACACATTCACATACATGATAATTATTGCAGGTTAGTTCACGGTTTTGCAGAGATGATGACTGAAGTGCAAATACTGACCATCCTAATCTAGATTTTGCCGCAATTGGTTGACCTTCCTCTCCTTCAACGACTTGAAGTGGTAAAGCTAATTTCCAGTTGTCTAACCCAATGAGAATTCGTGGATTTGCATTCCTATATGAAGCAATAGGTAAATTTTTCAAATGCACATACTCAGCAGCGAGTTTAGATGCATCAACAGTTTGTTGCGGAAGATTCAATGAGCTAACTGTACGGGCAGGACGATAGTCGAACCGTTTAGCACCTTGGAAGTTTCCAACAATTGAAAGTACAACCTTTTGTGACTTGTTTTCTAGTCGCTGTTGCTTACCGGTCCATTTTAGGCACAATGGTTCATAATCTCCTTGTAAGCCCAGTTCTTCGGATAAACTTTCATCCAACAAAGTGATTGATGATCCTTCGTCTAGGAATGCATATGTTACGACTTTTTTATCTCCGTTTCTTAGTTTAACTGGCAATATGCGAAAGCGGACGCCCTGTGCAGAAGATTGATGGTATACATTGACTGCTGAACTGATAGAATCATCTGAACATGAAGTGGGCACTACAAGTCCAGGTGCAGGATCATCATCTTTATGGAGGAGTGGGTGATGTTTTCGTTCGCATTGATTCTTCTCACATTTTACTGGATATCTGAATGGATACCGATGTCTTTTCAAGCATAATCTGCACAGCTTCAAATCTTTTATTGTCTTCCATTTATCTGATATCGGATATCTTTGGAAAACTCTGCATTCTGCCACAACCTTGCAATCCTTTCTACATACTTTGCACTTCGTTTGCTCACCTGATGACTACAAATTCATTCCAGAGCCAGTATTGTGAACATTGAGATGTTCATTCTCAGAGTATTGCTTATTGCGTCCGGTTATTATTAAGGTAGGTAGAGCAGTACTTATATTTGTCGCTAAGTTGAACATCCATTCATCGAAATCCTCCAACCCAGTAGATGATTGTAAGGTAGACCGATATAAAGCCCAGTTTACTTTTATTTGCGATGGCAGTTTATCTACGAGTTCGTGTATTAACATTGGATTGTTTAAATATTCTGTCAGTTTGGCAGCTTGTAGAGAAACGCATAAATTTTTCACTGCAATTGCAAATTCAACAAGAGTTTCGAGTTTTTCTGGTTTTGGAGGCGGTTGGCGACGAATTGCATTGATATGTGCTTCCAAAATTTGGTCTGGCCTACCAAAGAGCATTTTCAAAGTGGATATGATTTGTGGCACACATTCAGGCATTGTGAGAAAACTGGATACAACGGATTCAGCAGTCCCCTTGAGACATTGTTGTAACCTTATCAAGTTTTCATTATTGTCGAAGCCACATAATTGAGTGGACCTCTCGTAACAGCTGATGAATAAGGGCCAATCATACGAATTCCCACTGAAAGTTGGTAGTTCTTTTGGAGTAGTACGTCGCGCGGCACACTGCTGTGGAGTAATCGAAGATTGTTCCAATGTTTCGAAAGTTGCGTGGGTTGAATGCTCGAATCGGTTTCTGTATGTCCTGTTTTCGTTGCATTTCTGATTCTTTTTCTAGAATCTTCCCATTTCCGTTGAGGATATTAGGTAGAACTCCATTGCTAGATTATTGAACACCATTTTCTATCTGTAGTGACAATAGTCTATTTGCTAATGGCTCAGATCTTTCCAAATACTCTTTATCCAAACACTGGCTGTCATCAGATTCTTCATCAAGAAGTTCTCGTGTCTGCTCAGCTAATTCTCTTTCTTTTCTTATTAGCGCTATTTCTTCTTGTAAAATTTGCAATTTCAACTTGCGCCTGCTACTTGTGGTTGATCCACTATGTTTGCTTTTTAGGCTTTGTGCTATAGTGATAGTGAGTGATTTATTTGGTTCTAATGATGTTGGAATGACTCCTAACTGATTCAAAGACTGGTGAGGTGTAAATTGAATATCAGATTGCTGCGCCATGGTTTCTTGATGAATGGCTTCACAGGATGGACACATCCAATATTCATCTAGAGCTACAGCTTCTGTTACGTTGACACACTCAAAACAGTACCATTTAATACATTTTGTGCATTCGACCATTCGTTCTTCGCGATATGGTCTGTTGCATACTAGACAGTGGTCTTTCTTGGTTCTTCCAATTGTTGATGGACCCATCTTTAGACCGAGTCGAATTTGAGAATTTGTTGGAGATATAGTAACGCTTGAACACTTGTTATTAGAAGCCAATTTGCAGTAAATCAATGTGGACTTTATTGAGTAGCCTAGCTGACTTCTTCCACTGTATAGTATAGTATAGTATAGTATATATACTCAAATTCCTACGAATAACAAGTGTTCAAGCGTTACTATATCTCCAACAACTATTATATTTGGAAAATATGTGCTACTTAGTAGTGGAGAAACTATGATACAGGGTGTGATTGGTGTAAATGAATAAGTGCAAAAAAATTTGGAGGTGATTGCTTATCATATTTTAGGAAATAAAGTTCATGCAAACATATTTATTTTTATTTATTTATTTATTTATAAACTAACAAGAGTAGAAGCTAGAAGCTTATAAACTCTTTATACTAAAGTTATACACAAATACATAATCATGAAAGTAATTGCTTAATTCTAAAATAATAACTAATGAGGATTGAATCAGCTATATAAGCCTGTCGTAGAATTTACATGAGTAGGAAATGTTGGGGAAATATGTGTGGGTTATCATTATAATGTTTGTCCAAAGAATTCTTGAAAGCATTCAGGGATGGCGCAGAGACTACGTTAGCGGGCAAACTGTTCCAGAGCTGGAAGGATCTGTTGAATAGTGTGTATTCGCGTACACATTTTCTGAATCTTTCGCGTTTCAGTTTGTATGGATGACCGCGCAACCTTTCACTCTCATTCACTTCGAACATGCTAGATAAGTCTACTGTGTACCGATTTGTTAGGATTTTATAAATTTCGATCAGATCGCCTCGAGTTCGTCTCCAGTAATGAGTAGGCAGGTTTAAATGTTGCAGGCGATCGGCATACGATTTTTGATTCAGTCCGTTGATGATTTTAGTGGCACGGCGTTGGACACCCTCGATCAATTTGATATCGCGAATCAACCACGGTGACCAGACAGGAGCCGCAAATTCCAAATGAGGTCTGACATAAGTCTTGTATAAATTACACATGAGTGTAGGAGAAGGACTATGAAAAGTTTTGCTGATAAGGTATAACGCACTATTTGCTCGTTTCACTATTTTGTTGACGTGTTGGGACCAACCCATGTTGCTGGTGATTGTCACTCCGAGATCGATTTGTTCGTCCACTACAGGCAAATCCGAATTGCTGAGGGTGTACCTAATTCTGGGATTATTGCTACCCATATGCAGCACCATACACTTCGCTGAGTTCAATGGTAGTTTCCATACAGAGCTCCAGCGACTTATGGCAACCAGATCTTCCTGTATGGTTGTTCTGTTATTGGTGACTTGGTTGAAAATTTTCAGATCGTCTGCGAAGAAAAGTGAGAATGATGATATTTCTCTTGCGAGGTCGCTGATGTAGGGTAGAAACAGAGTCGGACCGAGCACAGATCCTTGAATGACTCCACTGGTTACCTTGTTTCTGGTTGATAATTGGTCACCAACTCTAACCGAGAAATATGAGCTGCTCAGAAATAACTTTATCCATCTCAGTAGATTACCTCGAATTCCAAAGTGGTCCAATTTCCTGATGAGCAAATCATGTGGTACCTTGTCGAACGCTCTGCTAAAGTCAAAATAGACTGCATCCATGGGCAGCCCATTGTCAAGAATTCTTGTACAATAGTCTGTGGCTAGAAGCATGTTGGATGTAACTGATCTTTGCGGTAGAAATCCGTGTTGGTTGTTCGGAATAATGTTGTTCCTGGATGCAAATTCTAATATCTCTTTAGCCATGATACGCTCCAACACTTTTCTTGGGACGCTGGCTGTATTAATTGGGCGGTAATTCTCAGCAAGGAGTTTGTTCCCTTTTTTGAATATTGGGGTTATATTGGTTAAGGTCCATGATTCAGGTAACTCATTGGCTTGAAGGCTATTATTGAACATGATGGAAAGGGGTAAGGCTAGCTCATGTGCACAGTTTTTTAACAATAATGGGTGTATACAGTCGGGTCCGGGTGACGAATCAGTGTTCAGCTGCAAAAGGTAGGAAAGAACGATTTCTTCAGAGATGTTGACTTGGTCTAGGGATTCCTCAACTCTAGTTGATTGATCGATTGGGATTACATCATTTGTTATATTGTCATTGAAGTTTATTACGAACTCTTCTGCAAATAAGTTGGCAACTTGGTGGGGATTTGTTATCAGGATATTGTCTTTCTGCAGAATTGGCGTGGTAACCTTAGCTGACATTTTTTGCCTTACGTAGCTGTGAATCGCTTTAGATCCCCTGGTCAGGAGACTCTCCTCGTATTGGCGTCTAGCTTCTCGTAACTTGTTAGTCACTTTATTAGCATCGTTTCTGATATATTAGTACAAGATGCTGAAATTGAAATTATCAATTGGTTTTTATGACATATTCTCCTTATGGTGCCAAAATTCTGTTTGGTTGGTGACTAACGAAATCTCAGAATTTCAGAATAATAGGTAGGTACTTATTGATGTTATTGGGTAATCTCAATAATGGGTGTGTTGAGAGCACCTTCATTGAGATTTAGAGTCAAAAGGAATTTTTATTGTTTCCTCAGAAACAAATCGAGATACAAAAGTAACACATGAAACAAGATAGTTGTATTTGCAATTGTTCAATTTGATAAAAATATAAAACTCACAAAGACGCCACGGGAATCATTATTTTGCACTTAATCACACCGGGAGAAGATCCATGTTACTACCATAAATAACACCGAGTATAGTAGATATTGAGAAATGGGCTTTTCTAGTAATTGATAAAAGAATTGATAATTTTAACAATTAAATAACGAGCCTATTCAGCATATCCTCGTCGTCAATCTCGCAATATGTCGAACAACTCTTCACCAAAACTTGTTTGTATATACGGTATGTCTCACCTCTAACGGAAACACCCCTGTATCTATCGTTATTGTTGAGTTAGGATTCTGAAATTTGCAGGAGCGGAAGATATATACTAAAAAAAAACAAACTATAACCATGTGGAGTCATCTTCAGTGGTATACGCTGCTAGCCAACAGCCATGGAACCACCCACATTTCCGTAAAATGATTTTAGGAGGCAAGATAGGTTGAAGATCACTATTTGGATTCGAAATCAGGTCGCCCAATTCACTGATATCCATACTTTCTCTGGGAAATATTCTCAGTTCTGAGAAATTAAATTCTGCCTTACTTTTTATGGAAGTACCCCCGTATCTCACGTGAGTGACCCCCTATTTCTCCTGCGAATTTCAGAAACCTATACCTTGATAATCACGTATTTTAAGTATATCTTCTGCTCCTGCAAGTTTTAGAATCCTAACTCAACAATTACGAAAGATACAGGGGTGTTTCAATTAGAAGTGAGACTGTAGAACGGCGAAGCTTCGAAATTTTTCTATTCGCCAAAGATAGTTTTCCCAAGAACTAATAATCTCCGAGAGTTAAAAAAAATCAAATACTCAAAGCTTTTTTTCCTATCCTCCCTGGGTACGCACGATGTTCTTCGAATATATTACGGAAACCCTTTCGTGTGCTCCACGGAATAAAATAAATAAATTGTCGAAAACGTCGATGTTCTAATGCTCAAAAATATGCACGAGTATGAAATTGTTCAAGAAAATACGTCAGTGCTATCGTAACTGCTGAATGAATTAATTTTCAGCTGAACGATGCAATTCTGAGAAATTTCCTGAACGTGTTGATTTTGTATCTCAATTCACCACATTCAGAAGGCAAAATTAAATATACAGGGTGCTCCTCATTTGAATATTTAAGACAATATTCTCAAATAAAACACCCTATCTATTATTCAAGTTTTTGAATTTTCATGGGGAGCTGAATTCAAAAATATATCACACCTCAAATTCAAATGATACATACAGACTGATTCGTGTAGGCAAAATGACGTTATCATATACATCCACTACTGAATTTGACAGACGCACTGTATACAAACCCTATGTGTGATATATTTTTGAATCAAACTCTCCATGAAGATTCCAAAAATGTATGTATATAGTGTGTTTCATTAGAAACAGTTGTTACGGACGTCATTACTCAAACTTGGATAACCCTGAATATTTTTTTTTCTCATAAGTGTAGCAAATTCAAAATGGAAATCGAAGTGTTTCAGGAGTTTGTTCAGAAATTGATAGTTTTGTTAAAAATGAATTTATTTAGTAGGTACTTCACGATAAGCACTGAAAGTTCCAATCGCTCCCAAATCTCACGCATGCGAACTATGAAGGGCCCCAGTATCCTGAAATCATGTTCATATAATGTACTGAGGATGATAATAATTTCATGCTTGTATCACAAAATGCACAATTATTATACTATGCCGGTTCACTAAAAAGGAGTAATAATGTCAACTTTATTTCAATCCATAGACAAATTTTAGTTAACAAACCTCAGAATATTTGTAAAATGAGAATATCAAATATAAGGAAATCAAAACTGTACTGTAAATAAAAACAAAGCTCCTAGTTATGTTCGGATAGGAGTGACTGAATTCCGCCCTTACATATTGTCTGATAAATTTTGTGTACCATCGAGGTTTTGATTATTTTGTAATTCGGGCAATATGAATAAAGACATATTATTATTATTATTATTATTATTATTATTATTATTATTATTATTATTATTATTATTATTATTATTATTATTATTATTATTATTATTATTATTATAGTTAACTGTTCTGTTCTAGGTATCCCACAGGGTGTTGCCAGTTATTATGATGCTCATAGTATGCTTGGGAGAATGTTGGTTGCATAATATATTTTTGGAAAATCTTTTTTCTAATGTTTTCCTTCAATTACTCCTTCATTAATTTTAGTCTGTGGGTATTTCATCTGCAGATTCTATCTCTTCAGAGTGATGCATATGAAACTGATAATTTATTTTCATTTGAGATCATTGTTTTGTTTTCCCAGTTTTTCCCAATTCGGTTCACCGACGTATATCTGGAAGGAGGCGGTGGATAATGTGATTTTGAACATATTTGAATATACAGGGTTATTCAACTAACAAATTCATGAGATGTTCATAGAGAACTGAAAGAGACATCAATCTGGAATTTTCGGTACCTACCTACAGCCATTGCGTGATGAGATCTATTTTTCTAATCAGCTTCACTTTCGGTTGAACCGAAAGTGACATCAACTCCGTTTTTTCAATGAGACACCCTGTACATTATTGCATTTATAGATTCTCACTGAAGGGCTGATTTCATCGATACATCACACTTGGGGCCTAGCAGACATGATTACAGATAAATAGGGTGTTCAAAATCGAAATTTTTCAACTTATGAATTTTATTGTGTCGAAACTATTCATCATTGGCCAAAGCGGTTTTCATGTGCCTATCTCAACTTTCGATGTATGTCATTGTATCCTTGGTCTCGGATGTCTTCAATGATTCAATTGAATTGATTTCATCGCTGTCAGTTTGCTTGCGGTAAAAATTCATGGGGAATGGAGAACAACATATCCTACCTACCTACCTATCCAACCTACCTACTTGCACTCATTCATGCACATTACATGTAGCTTGATGCAAGTATCTTGTTGTATTACGATATTACACGGCGAAACTATGCAACACGCATTACGTTCAGAATGTATCATATAAGGCTGGAGAAGCGAATTTGTTCCACATAAACGGGTTCAAAAAATAATTATCTCTAATATAACTATTCAATCCTTCAAATTCTGTAAGACATTCATTTCCATCACTTTTGAACATTTTTATTTGACGTCTCATTGATGGAATGTGTCTGAGACAGAATGTGGCTGACACGAGATGTGGCTGAGACGAAATGTGGCTGAGACGAAATGTGGCCAAGACGAAATGTGGCTCAGACGAAATGAACACGCAATGAGGCTGAGATGAGATGTGGCTGTAATGAGATGTGGCTGAGACGAAATGTGGCTAAGACGAAATGTGGCTGAGACGAAATGTGGCTGAAATGAAATGTGGCTGGAACGAAATGGACACGAAATGTGGCTGAGACGAAATGTGGCTGAGACGAAATGTGGCTAAGACGAAATGTGGCTGGAACGAAAAGAAGCTGCATTGTGTATTTCTGCTAAATTGGGAGAATCGGTTTTTATCTGGCAACATCGCATCGTTCGGGTATATTCGGACACTGTGGCTGAGACGAAATGTGGCTGAAACGAGATGTGGCTGAGACGAAATGTGGCTAACACGATATGTGGCTAAGAAGAAATGTGGCTGAAACGATACGCACCCGTATATTCTTGGCATGCCACAGGGTCAATTTCTATTATAGATCTGCCGGCTTCCACTTGACCTCTTTTATCCTGGTAATGGCCGATGGTCACCAGCAAATATCGACCGCTGGTCAGCAGAAGATACCGTCTGCTGCTCCCTGACTGCTCATGACTCCGATAATATTGACCTGATCCCCGAAATCTGTCCTGACTACTGTTTCGACGCTGGAGTGCCCCCAGAGTCCACGTGGTCTTTAGGGTCTATAGAACCGCCCAAGCCTGAGTACTCCTAGGTCAGCGAGAGAAGTACCCCCAGGAAGCTGCAGGCAGTCTCCAGCCTCCAACACAGGCTGCTGAAGGTAGCACCTATTAGGAGACCTCTCCAAGTTGATGTGGCATCTCGAGAGTTCCTGGAGTTCTGAGGTGCTGGAGGCCACTCCACACTACTGGGTGAGCTCCATCCAAAAAGGATTCTCCTTTTATTTTTGAAGTATCGATTCCACCAAGTAGTGCCAATCACCTAATTCAGTTTTAAACTGATACATATATAGGTACATGTGATTTGGGTTTTTTCTCATATATCTAGTCTCATCTAGCAATGATGTCAATTTTTTGAAGTTGGTCTGGTTCAGAGTATAAATGACCATCAGGGTTGTAAGACACAACGTTCCCTGTAAACCTATATGCAGCTGCACATGGTAAATGTTGAGTCCCCCTGAACATCTGAAATTAGTAGTCTTTGTCAGGTTGTAACATGAACCAACTTGCATATCTTAACACCTTAGAGGTGAAACCAATCTTCAGGAATATAGAAGGTACCACATTTTTTTACTGAACCATCATTGAATAAACTAGTTGACTAAAATTCACTGTTTTGATTTTTTATCTTTCTCTACACCAAATTCAAGTGGCTCCCCTTTCAAAATATAAAAAAAACTTTTTGAATGCTAACATCTGACCAACCCACGTCCCAGCTCTCCAGACACATTGGCTGCCGTTCCTTGACAACACCATTTTGCAGAGCTTGGTATTAATTTTTGGTAAATCTCAACTAAAATGCAAAAGGTGGTGACACTCGTCTGCTTTGATAGTGTCAATGTAAGATGATAGGATACAGAGATATAGTGTGCACAACGATGAAGTCGATGTATCTTCATTTGCCTATTGTACCCTTCAATGTCGACCTATACGGTCACTGCAATCGTTTCTGCTCCAACTGTGTGCATGTCAGATGCTAGACTGCAGAGTTACAGAGTAAACATAGCCGAAGTCAAAGTTTCTTGTTCTGCAAACTGTGTGCGTTATAACCGCTCAGATGTCGTCTTATATGGTCAATAAGAGCTTGTCTGCTTCATTAGTGTCCATGTGAGATGATAGGATAGAGAGATATAGTGTGCACGACGATGAAGTCGATATATCCCCATTTGCCTGTTGTACTCGCTAAATACCCTCCAAAGTCGTCCTATATGGTCACTGCAGTCGTATCTGCTTCAACTGTATGTATGTCAGATGTTATACTGCAGACTCACAGTGTTAACATAGTCGAAGTCGAAGTTTCTTGTTCTGCAAGCTGTGTGCGTTATACCTGCATGGAAGTCGTCTCATATGATCATTTCAAACTTGTCTGCTTCAATAGTGTCCATGTGAAATGATAGGATAGAGAGATAAGGTGTGTACAACGATGAAGTCGATGGTTCTTCATTTGCCTATCGTACTCTTCGAATACCCTTCAAAGTCGTCTCATACGGTTACTGTCATCGTATCTGCTTCAACTCTATGCATGTCAGATGTTAGACTGCAGAGTTATAGTGTTAACATGGTCGAAGTCGAAGTTTCTTGTTCTGCCAGCTGTGTGCGTTATACCTGCTTGGATGTCGTCTTATATGGTCAATGCGAACTTGTCTGCTTCAATAGTGTCTATGTGAGATGATAGGATGGAGAGATAAAGTGTGTACGACGATGGAGTCGATGTATCCCCATTTGCCTGATGTACTCGCTATATACCCTTCAGAGTCATTTCATACGATCACCGCCATCTTATCTGCTTCAACTGTATGCATGTCAAATACTAGACTGCAGAGTTACAGTGGAAACAAAGTCAAAGTCGGAGTTATTTTTCTGCAAGCTGTGTGCGTAATACCCGTTTGGAAGTCGTCTGATATGGTCAATGCAAACTTGTCTGCCTCAATAGTGTCAAAGTAAGATGATAGTATAGGGAGATATAGTGTGCACAACGATGAAGTCGATGTATCTTCATTTGACTATTGTACTCGTTATATATCCTTCAATGTCGACTTATACGGTCACTGCAATTGTATATGCTTCATCTGTATGCAAGTCAGATGCTAGACTGCAGGGATACAGTGTAAACATAGTCGAAGTCAAAGTTCCTTGTTCTGCAAGCTGTGTGCGATATTTCCGCTTGAAAGTCGTCTCATATGGTTAATGCAGACTCGTCTGCTTCGAATGGCAACATGGCAACGTACGAGTTGATGTGTTGTGAATTGGACAAGTTTAAAAAATCAGAACTAATCGAAATCATAATAAAGAAAAAGGTGCCTAATGATGTGAAACTCAGTGAAAATGTTCGTAGAATGATCGAAGGTGGAGATAACTGTGAGTTTTCTGATTCTATCAGTGACTCTCAACCATTTGACATAACCAACAAATTGACCATCACTAACTTGAAATGTGAAATCAAATGTAAAGACACTGAAATTGATTGTTTGCAAAGACTGAATAGTGAATTAGTGCGAAGCATAACCGACAAAGAAACAATCATTAGCCTGTTGAACTCAGATATACAAAATAGAAATAGACCGAGTGGTGAACGTAAACAACACTACAATGTTGCCACGCTGACGAATTCATCCGGGGCTTCTGTTATTAGTAGGCCACAAACGGAAAGTAAGAAGAATAATCCATCGATTGCTTGTAAACAATCTATAACTGTAGAGCAAGTTAGCGAAACCATTAATCAAGCGGGAACGTCTGAACAGAACCAACATCTGGTCCAACCGAATGAACACAACGTTACACCGGTGGTTACACCATGGAAAACAGTAAACCATAGGAAGAAAAGATCCGCATTACTAGTAGGTACTAATAGTATATCAAACTCTTCGTTGGAAGGGATTCCCAAAACCATGGTGTTGCATGTATCGAGACAGAAGATTCGAAGTCATTCTTGAAGCCGAATTTTCCAGAAGTAGTCTGCGAGAATTGGAAGTCCAGAGTTCTTGAGATATACGCATCATTTGAAGTCACCATCTATGACAAAAACTCACAAAAGGCCATGGAGTCATCTGTATGGCCTGAGGATGCACACGTTCAGCGTTTTTTTTTTTTCAAAAAGAACATGGAAACTGTGACTTCATGATGAACAAATCTGCGATCAATTTGGATCAGTCTAGAGATTATGAGCTGCATGAAGCAGATTGGGTGAGAATACTTCACTTGAATATTCAATCTTTATCTAATAAAATAGAAGAAATACTATTATTCCTCGATAGTCAACAATATAATATTCTATGCTTGAGTGAGCATTGGATGAATGAAAAGACTCTTGAAATGGTAAATTCACATTATCTCAAATAAATTTCATTTTTTTGTCGAAAAAACAGTATACACGGAGGCGTGTGTATTTTTGTGGATTCTAACTTAAACAGTAAATCTTTAAATGTTGACGAGTACAGTATTGAAATGCATGCTGAATTCTGTGCTCTCGAGTTGCCATGCATCAAAATTGTCATTTTAACTGTTTACAGGCCTCCAAGTGGAGATATTGAAATTTTTTTTGAAAAGTTCTCTGAAATAGTTTCATTCCTCTCAAGTAAGTATGATAGACTTGTAATAGTGGGCGATCTTAACATAGACCTGCTAATGACTACTGCAATCTCAAATTCTTGGGTAGACATTGTAAGCTCATATGGTCTTCAGATCACTATCTGTGAGCAAACTAGACAGACCTCAACTTCAACTAGCTGTATCGACAATATTTTTACCAATATAAGTACAAAAGAATTCACAGTCAAGGTATTTGAACCTTGTTTATCAGATCATCTTGCTCAAACTATGAACATAAAGACTTATAAAGAACCAACAAAGAGTTGCTTTGGAAGAAAAATTAATAAGACAGGACTACGTAAATTGAATGAAGCATTATCGTTAGTATGTTTTAGTAAGTTCGATGATATCGAAAGCACTGATGATAGCATACACGAGCTATCCTCTTCTATAGTTGATACCTATGAATCGCTTATAAACAGACATTTTCCTAAAAGGTCTTATAAGACATGCAACAAAGCACCTGTAAACTTCTTTAGTGAAGAGTTACGTCAACTGAGGAACTCTCTCTCGTGCATTAAAACTAAAAGTATTTCGTCTGGGGATCCAGCAGATCATGAGGTATATAAAAAATTCAAAACCTACTATTCTGATGAAATCAAGAGGGCGAAAAAAGCTACATATAGTCAATACTTGAGCAACTCCGTTAACAAACCAAGAGACAGTTGGCGCTTGATCAATTATGAAAGGAATTCTGTACGACATGAAGTTGCGACAAATGACACGTTATCGCCAGATGAGTTCAATAACTTTTTTTCTCATGTAGCCGAGAGTATTATAGGCTCCTTGCCTCTTTATGATAATCAAACAACAGACTTCCTGAAAAATAATCCGAGACCGAAAGATTCTTTCTTCTTTGCTCCTGTGCTAGAGGAAGATGTAATCAGTGCAATCGAACTATTGAGAAAATCGAATTGTTTTGATGTATACGAAATAAACAGTATTATTGTTAATGAAACGATTGGTGTTCTTGTGAAACCTCTCACTCTCCTAATCAACATGTGCTTTACAACAGGTTCGTTCCCTAGCCTCTTCAAGGTTACCAAGATCATTCCAATTTTCAAGAACAAAGGCGATAGCTCGGTTCCCGATAACTATCGACCCATCTCCATCATCCCAATTTTTGGGAAAGTAATAGAAATAATTGTAAAAAACCGACTGACAAAGTTCTTTGACAAACATAATTTGTTACGTAAGGAGCAATTTGGATTTAGAAATAAATGTTCTACTGTTAAAGCAGTGACACAGATTGTGCAAAGCATAGTCGGGGGTCTTGAGAGGGGTGAACACTCTTCATTGAGCCTTTGTGACCTCAGCAAGGCCTTCGACTGTGTTTCGCACAACCTGCTACTGAAAAAACTTGAATTTTATGGAATAAGAGGTGTAGCACTGAAATTTTCCAAATCATATATCGAAAATCGAAAACAAGCGGTTTATCTAGATAACTCCATTTCGGAATTTCAGGAAGTCCTTCATGGAGTCCCACAGGGCTCCGTCCTAGGACCACTTTTATTTATAATTTATTTGAATGACATTTTTTATTTTGTGTCACCTGAATTATGCATCTGTTTCGCTGATGACACAACATTGATTCAGTCTCACAATAATCTTAACACTCTAAACGAACTCTCGACTGCAGCCGAAAAAAGTGCTGAAACATGGTTTTCCTCTGATAATTTGAACCTCAATAGAGACAAAACTCAGAAAATGATTGTGACTTCTAACAGCAGCATCAAAACTGGAAACAGTGTCAAACTATTAGGAGTTACTATTGACGATGGATTAACTTGGTTACGACACATTGAGATGTTGAGCAAGGAGTTATCATTCCAACTGTACCTACTTAGGCAACTGAAAAAATACCTAGATTTCAATTCTCTACTGTCTGCCTATCATGCCTTATTTCAATCACATATTAACTATGCAATTATACTATGGGGGAACTCAAAACACTCAATCCGAGTTTTTCGTCTGCAAAAGCGCGCCATACGACTTATCACGAACTCACCTTATAATACCCCATGTCGAGAACTTTTCATAAAACTCAAGATATTTTCATTTCCATCTTCATACATATTTCAATCTTTCTTAGAGATACACAAAAACTTTGATAAATTTAACGTGCATTCCGATTTCCATGATTATGCAACGAGGGATTCTGACAAGTTGAGACCACAGAGATATCGACTAGAAGTATCCGAACGTAATTCTTTGAATTTGAATTTGGTTAACAAATTACCTAAATATGTGCGCAACCCTCGACCTCAAATATTTCAAAAAAGTCATCAAGGACCACTTTCTGAGATCATGTTATTACTCAGTTGAGGAATACTTATCTTCACCAGATTCATCATTCTCTCTATGAAAACAACTAAAAAAAAAACATCGTTCATACAGCTCATATTTCCTTCGCAAGTTACAATTCCAATTTTGTTTTTCTCTCCTTTTGTGAATTGAGGCAGAAAAATAAGTCCTCACGAATTATTGTTTTATATGTGGTACATGTCACTGTAAAAGTCTGTTCTATTTGCCAGAGATGTACGTGTATGACTTTATTCTGCATACTTTTGATGTGTTTTTTATTATCTACTACATTTAATATGTCCTTTGTACCTGACTTGCCAAAAACATAAGATTTGTAAATTGGTGAAATAAATATTTTATTCTATTCTATTCTATTCTATTCTATTCGATAGTGTCAATGTAAGATGATAGGAAAGAGAGATATAGTGAGCACAACGATGATGTCGATGTATCTTCATTTGCCTATTGTACTCGTTATATACCCTTCAATGTCGACTCATACGGTCACTGCAATCGTATATGCCGCTAATCCGGCCTGTGTTGGAAATCCAGGGTTCCTGGATCAATGCCACATCAAGTTTTTGACAGGCGAACCTCCTGCCAAGGACGAAAGAGGCTGCTTTGGCATGTTGGATATTCGCCTGAAGGAACGAGATGTGGGTAGCCATCTTCCCTACGAGGAGGGAGGGCAAGGAGGATTACTTTCCCCTCTTGCCTCAGGTTCCGGTCCACCTCGTTTTTTTGGCGCCTTACCTCGAAGGGGTTCTTTCCCCTTGCCTGTAAAGGCCGTTTTGGTTTTTTCGGCAGCTTTGCCCGAAGTCCCCGAACCCGCAATCCCCTCCAAGTTGGATTTGTCCCCCTTTTTGGGTCTCGCGATTCTGCTCGAGGGCTCCGGCTCCGCTGTCGATGCCGGATCTTTCTTCGAGTTCTTGAACCGGAATTGCACCTGTCCAAAACCTAAGTGTGGGCGGAAGTGTAGCCGCTCCAATTCCTTAATGGATCCATCGTCCATTGAGAATGTCCACGTCTTTTTCATACCTGCGCTCTCCCTGTTTAGTATAGTCCACTCCTGGGTACGCAGTGTATGGTTCATCTTACGTAGACGATTCGTCACCTGCTCCCCCGTCAGTCTGGGCAGCCCTTCATCATCTGGGATGAAAGCCACGCAGGTGGGGGGTTTAGGCATATCATCCTTCTTCACCAGCTTCAACTTGGCGCTTTCTCACGGCTGAAGGGAGCATAGCACTTCCTCCAGCCACCGGGCCGTCACCTCGTCAGCGCAGGTGAGAAGGAGTAATCCAGGCCGAATAGTGCAGCTCTGGAACCGGACTTGGGGACCATCGTCCGTTAGTTTGTCTACAGTGGCCATAACGGCTCGCTGTAGCAGGCGGAGCTGGTCGTTTGACAACTGAGCATCCGGGTGGTCCAGGTGGATTATGCCCACCTTGACTCCCTGCGCTGCAGCTGCAAACGTCTTTTTGTGTCCTTTGGGGCCCTCCATTGTACGGGGCTTTTTCGCCGCCGCTTCTGGAGTGCTGCCCTGCGAACGCATTCGTTCAGTGGCTATAAGTGGGGGGGATTGATCCCCTCCCTTCTTCCCATCCAACTCTTTCAGGACTTGATCCAAGGCGGTTTCGTATGGAACTCCGCTCTTGATCAATCGGCTTAGACGTTTTCTCGTCGCGCCGGCAAATCTAACCTTCTTGTCCAGGTCCAGAAAGGCCACCGCACTGGTGACCTCTCCTCCTGTCAGGTCGCTTTTCTCAGGAGTGGGGGATAAAGGTTCCCTCTCGGTATCCTGCGAGATTTGAGTGCCTGGAGGGTCGATAATAGACGCCTCCATCGGCACTGGTTCCTGTGCGAGGGGATTGTCCCCTTTGCAGATTTCCATTTCTGTATTTTCACTCATATTGTTCTCACGAATAGCTAGGGAAAGTGGTCCTGAATTTTAAGAACCCCGAAGACCAAGTAGCTCGTTGGATCGAGAGGCTCCAGGAATATGACTTCGAGATAGCACACCGAGTGGGGGCGAGCCATAAGAATGCAGATGCATTGTCCAGAAGGCCATGTCTACCTGAATGCAAACATTGTAGTCGTTTGGAGGGTAAGGAAGCAGCCCTCTACAGAACCACCGTTGTCAATGAAGATTGGTTATCTGCTGCAATCAAGCAAGAGCAAGAAAAGGACCCAGGACTTCGGAAGCTTCGAGAATGGAAGATTGCGAATAGTCGTCCTTCTTGGCAAGAAGTACCACCATCTCCACAGACTTTGAAGGCGTACTGGAGTCAGTGGGACTCCTTGGTAGTAGAAGATGACCTGCTCAAGAGAAATCTCGAGAGCGATGATGGGTCGAATAATCGTATGCAGTTGGTCATTCCTAGGAGCCGAGTGTCGAAAGTACTCGGATATGTACATGATGGAACTTTAGGGGGACATCTAGGAGTGAGGAAGACACTGCAGCGGGTACGAGAGCGGTTCTACTGGGTGAACTGCAGTGTCGACGTCAGGGAGTGGTGCCGTAAATGCACCTTGTGCTTTGCCAGCAATGGGCCTCATCGTAAACCAAGGGCACCCATGAGACAGTACAATGTTGAAAGCCCTTTCGAGAGGATTGCTATGGATATTGCGGGGCCGTTTCCAGTGACTGATAATGAAAATAAAAACATCCTTGTCTGCATGGACTACCTCACCAAGTGGGTGGAAGCGTATGCGATCCCTAACCAGGAAGCCGTGACTGTCACCGATATCCTGATGAATCAACTCATCAGTCGTTTTGAGGTGCCATTGAAACTTCACTCTGATCAGGGCCGGAACTTCGAGAGTGGAGTGTTCAAGGGGATGAGCGAGAAGTTAGGAATCAAGAAAACAAGAACAACTCCATTGCATCCACAATCAGATGGCTTGGTGGAGCGAATGAACCGAACCATAGGAAGGTATCTCTGCGAAGTCGTAGATCAACACCAACAAGACTGGAATCAACATATTCCTTTCTTCTTGATGGCATACAGATCTGCAGTACAGGAATCTACAGGACAGACTCCGGCGAAGGTTCTATTTGGACGAGAGATGAAGCTTCCATGTGACTTGGTCTTCGGATGCAGACCTGGTGAGGACATAGTGGGAGAAGGTAACGTCACGAATCTGATGAAAAAGATTAACGATATTCACGAATTGGTTCGTTCTTATCTGAAAAACGCCAGCGATCGCATGAAAGACAGATACGACATCAGAGCTGGGGATGCAGGATACGCAGAAGGAGACCTGGTGTGGTTGTACAATCCACAAAGGAAACGAGGTATTCGTCCAAAACTACAGAGATCTTGGGAAGGACCTTATACTGTCAAGAAGAAGATCAACGATGCCATCTACCGCATCAGTAAAGAACCAAGTGGCAAACCAAGAGTCGTTCATTCCAACAGACTAACATCATTCGAGGAAACACAAGATTAACAAGTTCAACAAATTTGTCCGGAAGAAAAGGAGTTTACATTCGACGAATTCATTGGGACATACAGTGGTTCATCAAAAGCAAGGTTTTGCGTCACCATGAACGAGCACCGCGACCTTTTCGCCATTCTTTTAGAATACGCACTAGCTCACTGCGTCGCCGAGGATTTCCAGATGTCTCAAGGAATAGCGAACAAGTTCATGAGGAAGTTCGGGAATTTAGGAGAGCTTCATCAACAAGGTCCTTCCGTCGGTCGAGCACAAGAAATAGAAGATATCAGCGCTGCAGGAAAAAGGTCTCTGTTTCATCTTATAACGAAAGGAAGATCTTCTGAGAAACCCACTTAAAAGGACCTCTGGGACGACCGAACAACTGCAGTCAGTCAGTCGAGCAGCGAGTGTCAGAGAGACAGTCAAATACCGCGTGAAATAAATCATTTTACATAAAAAGTAGTTGAAAGTTCGATATAAATCAGTGTTTCTTTAGTTTAAATGAATCAGTTCGAAAATAAATAGTGTCGTGTTCGCTTCTGCACCCGAATAACGTAACAATAGGATAGGGAGATATAGTGTGCACAACGATGAAGTCGATGTATCTTCATTTGCCTCTTGTACTCGTTATATACCCTTCGAAGTCATACGGCCTACGATCACTGCAATCGTATCTGCTTCAACTGTATGCATGTCAGATGCTTGAATGCAGAGGTACAGTGTAAACATAGTCGAAGTCAAAGTTTCTTGTTGTGCAAACTGTGTGCGTTATACCCGCTTGGAAGTAGTGATAGGATAGAGAGATAGAGTGTTTACACCGATGGAGTCCATGTATCCTCATCTGCCTATTGTACTTGCCATATATCCTAGAAATTCGTCTTATATGGTCACTGCGTTCGAATCTGCTTCAACTGTATGCATGTCAGATGCTAGACTGCAGAGTTACAGTGTGAACATAGTCGAAGTCGATGTTTCTTGTTCTGCAAGCTGTGTACGTTATACCTCCTTGGAAGTCATCTCAAATGGTCATTGCGAACTTGTCTACTTCATAAGTGTTCATGTGAGATGATAGGATAGAGAGATAAAGTGTGCACAACGATGGAGTCGATGTTTACCCATTTGCCTGTCGAACTCGCTATATACCCTCCAGTGTCGTCTTATATGGTCACTGTTATCGTATCTGCATCAACTGTATGCATGTCAAATTCTAGAATGCAGAGTTACAGTGTATACAAAGTCAGAGTCGAAGTTACTCATTCTGCAAGTTGTGTGCGTTATACCCGCTTGGGAGTCGTCTCATATGGTCAATGCGAACTTGTCTGCTCCAATAGTGTCCATGTAAGATGATAGGAAAGAGAGATATAGTGTGCCCAACGATGAAGTCGATGTATCTTCATTTGCCTATTGTACTCGTTATAAATCTTTCGAAGGCGTCTTATACGGTCACTGCAATCATATCTGCTTCAACTGTATGCATGTCAGATGCTGGACTGTAGAGTTACAGTTAAAACATAGTCAAAGTCGGAGTTCCTTGTTCTGCGAGCTGTGTGCGTTATACTCGCTTGGAAGTCGTCTCATATGGTCAATGCGAACTTGTCTGCTCCAAAAGTGTCAATGTAAGATGATTGGATAGATATAGGGTGCACAAAGATGAAGTGGATGTATCTTCATTTGCCTATTGTACTCGTTATATACTCTTCAATGTCGACTTATACGGTCACTGCAATCGTATATCCCAGTAAACACACTCACGTCAAAAAAACGTAGTAAAATTACCACAACGGTCGGTTGAAATAACGTTCAATGGAATCTTTTCATCACGTTGAATCAACGCGAAAATGTCGCTGACATCCACGTTATTTTCAACCAGTTAAAAAATGTATTTTCAACCACTGATTTCAACGTAAATATCTGTTTGAAACCGGTGGGAACTGCCCGGTTCTCAACGAAACTTTTCACGGGGAATAAACGTGGCATATCAACGTTCGAACAAGTTGATAAAAAAATATATTTCAACATTCACCTCGGATCAATTTTTAACCGACGAATTTTCGGTTTTTCGAACGTTTCTTCAACGTTTTAGTCAGATTATTTTTTTTCGTTTTTTTTTGTGTCTACAATCATGTTATCAACATTCTCATAATTACTATAATAATAATTATTATACCTCACTAACCTGCTATGTTGTCCATGTATTTCCCTTTCCTAAGCTGTTCCACTTTCTTCTTAGTGAGGTGCCTATCTCTCCGTATCCCTATTTGAATATGTTCGACTACTCGTATTTGTACCTAAACTCTTGGTGTGAGCGTCGGCGAGATGTAAACAGATTGAATACAAGTTATCTAATGACGATTAACTAACGTTGTTGGAAAACATATATTTCACGTTTTTTTTGCTTTCAACGGTTATGAAATACTCTCAATGAAAAGTTTGATCAACGTTTATTTCAACAGTTCAATAAACGTTTCGAGAAAGCGTTAGTTTACCGTGAGAACTCTGCCGAAACAATGAAAAATAGTTTACCATGTGAAATACACGTTTTTGAATGACGGTACGGTTCTTAGACTCATGATTCTGGGAATTTGTAGAAAATGGGTACTCCAACTTGAAGATTTTCATCATTGTCAAACTTTCGGTTTTGTCAGGAGGTGAAGTCATTCTTGTTTATTCCAATAGGACACCTTGTTTCAGAGTTGATCGAATTTTTCCAGAGTAAGTGATAAATGTCAATCGAACATACGCCATTTTCATATGAATTGATCAAATGACGTATCAATAGTAACTCAACAGTTATGAATATGTGAATTTTGAACGTTGAAGTAAACAAGACATTGTTGTTTGAAACTATTAATTTTATGACGTTATAAACAGGTTATTTCTATCAATTATTCTACCGTACATTGTGAATGTGTCGTTTTATTGAAATAGAATGACGGGTTGTTGCTTGAAAGTATCAACGTTTTATTTCAACGTTAAATAGTGGTTGTAGATTAACAGGAAGTTATGAATTGTTGAGAATAAAACATCTAAATAACGTGTTTTTTTCTTGGTCATCTTAAACCAAATTTCAACGTTGAAGTTTTCAACTGCTAACGTTATTTCCACGATTCCAACCGTTATTCAACGTTTTATCAACTAGTTTGTGTTTACTGGGATGCTTCATCTGTATGCATGTCAGATGCCAGACAGCAGAGTTACAGTGTGAACATAGTCGAAGTCGAAGTTTCTTGTTCTGCAATCTGTGTGCGTTATACCCAATTGGATGTCGTCTTATATGGTGAATGTGAACTTGTCTGCTTCAATAGTGTCCATGTGAGATGATAGGATAGAGATATATAGTGTGCAAAACGATGAAATCGATATATAGCCATTTGCCTATTGTACTCGATATATACCCCCCAAAGTCGTTTTATATGGTCACTGCAGTCGTATCTGCTTCAACTGTATGTATGTCAGATGCTATACTGCAGAGTTACAGTGAAAACATAGTCGAAGTCGAAGTTTCTTGTTCTGCAAACTGTGTGCGTTATAGCCGCTTGGATGTCGTTTTATATGGTCAATGTGAACTTGTCTGCTTCAATAGTGTCCATGAAAAATAATAGGATACAGAGATATAGTGTGCACAACGATAAAGTCGATGTTCCATCATTTGCCTATTGTATTCGTTATATAAACTTCAAAGTCGTCTCTTACGGTTACTGTCATCGTATCTGCTCCAACTGTATGCATGTCGAATGCTGAACTGCAAAGTTACAAAGTGAACATAGTCGAGTCCAGAGTTTCCTGTTCTGCAAGCTGTGTGCGTTATACCAGCTTGGGATTCGTCTAATATGGTCTATGTGAACTTGTCTGCTTCAATAGTGTCCATGTGGGATGTTAGGATAGAAAGATATAGTGTGCACAACGATGAAGTGGAATTATCCTCATTTGCCTGTTGTACTCGCTATATACTGTAGCATGTAAATATTCACTACTGTATATTTGGTCTGATTCTATACTATTCTGTACTGCTGAGCACATCTGACAGGATATTTTGTCACAATAACATGGTTAACATTTTTCAATAACATAAATTGAACTCAATCTGCTTCATATTATTTAATTATTCTCAAACCTGATATGTGGATACACACCTGAGATTTCACACTGTACATAAAATAAAAATGATATTTCTATAAATACGTTGATATCTCTTGCTATATCTGCTTTGTTGTGATCCAAGTAGAAGGATGATTCGGATGGTTTTTACAGGAACTTATCTGAAAGAGATAAATAATATAAAGTAATATGAAATACCATTTCAGAGACATTCTCATACTCACTTTTCACACTGCTATTTCCACTTGAAACTTCATCACAGTAGGAAAATAGGTATTGGATTTTCCAGGAACGCTGATGCGGATGGTTACACTAGGAATCGACCATGGTGAATCAATTAACTTCGTTTGGCATTATTTTCTTGATTGATGCATTTGATAAATTCAGGTGGATGTTTTGTTTTTGTTGATCATCTGTTATTTCGTTTTACGTCAATTAGCTGTCGGTCATGACACCAGTCAACAGTGTCAAACTTGTCATGCGCCAAACGCCGATTCGGATTGATATGTCCTTAGATCATCATCGTCGAACCAACAAGACGAGTATTTGTGAAGAAAGGTGTGACGTCATTTTAGTCATCAATTCTGATTGGTTCAGATAGTCATCTGGGAAAAATCAAGTCTCTGGAGGGAGTAGCGATAACGTCTTTTATATTGGATATTCAAATTTTCCGCCAATTTGAAAAACGGAAACCGTTAAGTTGTTCTCGAAGTTTCTGGAAATTTGGAGAAGGGATTTCCTTTCTGGTCGTGAGACGAGAGCTCACTTCAGAAATTTCTTCGTGGTGGTCAAGTGCCATTTTTGTGGTGTGAACCGGCTTCTGAAGTCCTGTACCGCCTGGCGTTCTGGATCACATCAGGATATCCTGGATTTGCTGCTGATCTACAAGGACTGCTGGACTCTACAGATTTTTTCTGGTTTTGCTTTAAGAGGCAGGATCTTCATGGTTCATCACCCAGGCAGCCACGTGCCTACCTTCATCGTCATTTCAATCCCTAACCCTTCATAGAAGGTGAGTCTCGCATTATTACGTTTTTTCTCTCTGCAGTCCAGAAATTCAGAACCTCATTTTCATGAAATATTTAAGGGTTTTTTCACCGGGAGTTTTCTACCGGGAGTTTTTTTTACCTGGAGCTCTACAACGGGAGTTATCCTACCCAGGAGCACTATTCTTCCCAGGAGTCATTGCTCGACCAGGATCTGTTAATTCTACAAGGCCTTTGGTGGCTATATAGTAGTCTGGAATCTGGAATCTGGATATCGTCCCCTGTTTCTTTCTGATGATGGATTTTCAAGGTGGAAATACGACAACTCTGTCAATGTCATCTGACATCCAGGGATGTGAAGTCAGCACCCCGCTCTCCGCCAATCTTTCCCTCAGAAGCTTCATTTGGTAGCACTGAAGCCATTTATTGCTACTCTGGATAACTGGTGTAGGACACACCATACAGGTTTTTGACATAAAAATATATTTTTATTTTTCATTTTTATTCACTCATAATGCCCATTGCTAGTGTGTATAATGGACCATTTTTAAATCATAGCCAGGTCATAAATTGATGAAATCACACATGAAAGGTATATACTTCCCCTCCACATAGTATACTATGCGCTGGTAGAATTCCTCCACATTTAATATTTTTTTAAATCTGCTATGAATATAAAACGTCCTTACAGGAGCTCTTGATTTTTCAAGTACAATATAAAGTTGATTTATATATATTTTCATCCACATAGTAGCAGGCAACAGTGTATTTTCTTAACAAGAAATAGGTATCTAATATTTTTTTGATTATGCATATTTGTCAAAACCTGTGATATGTTATATGAGTCCTATCATCCTAATTAAATGTTTTGGGTATTGTATATGACTGTTTTATTTGTTTATTGACATGACACTCCAACTCACAACATCTATAAGGTAAGTTTAGGTCTTTCAGTCTGGGATAACAACTAATATTATTCATTATCTGGTTGCTCAACTTTCCAGGTAACTTTTCTTTTGAATTAAAAGTTGCAGTGGCGCCCCATCTTTTTTTGTTTAACCCTATGATTGCTAGATAACTGAAATTTTGCTATTTTAACTCATTTTGATAACTCGAACCCATAGTGCCTACTGACGAAGAGCTGCCGTTCGCAAATGCACCTATTTTTCATAAAAGTAGGGCTGCAAAGATGACGTCCGAACGTGGGGGCCCGAGTTTTTAGGTAGGTTATTAGTAATCAACAGTTGTGAGTGTCTTGTTGATGAATGAATAAGATGTTTATGGTTTGGAAACAGCTGATAGTTTGACGGAGAGCCAGGAGAGTTGTTTTTACCACATTTTGTTTTGGTAGGTAAAAAATTTATGGGTTTTATGAACTGAATGGTGAGTATACACATATCAGGTTTCATAATATTTGAGAATCCAGTTTTTTGATTTGAGATTTAATTAAATAAGCTGCTTCAGATAGTGCCTGAGATAATACTACGTACAGTGTTGCAACATTTAAATAATTTCCTTAGAAGTTGGAACAACAGTTTTGATATTTGATTTTGAACTGATTCAAAATGGATCAAAATTTTAAAGCTAATCACTTGCTGCAGGCTGAACTGAATTATGAGTTGAGAATTCGAGGTGTATTTTCTGAACGGAATCAAGATGAAAAACGTAGAATTCTAGGAAGACTTCTGTTTAAAGAAAAACAAAGTGGTACTAATGTAATGACTTTAGTTGATAAAGCTTATAACTTTGATACAGAGCGAGTAGAAATTCAGTCCACTTTAGATTCTATAAAATCACTTATTGAAGGTTTTGAAGGTCCTTCATCAGATTCTGTTTACAAAAGAGCAACCTCTAGAATAAATTATATCAGTTTTCGCATAAACAGAATTAAGTTACAGCGCGAAGATTTAAATTATAGGGACGTATTGAATTTCAAGAATGAAGCTTATGCTACAGCCCTGCAATTTGATGCTGAATTAAATGAGAATGTTCAGGATGATGATGTTAATGTCACTATTTTAACACCACAAGCTAGTGCTTCTACTACTGCTAACACCTTTAGTAATACAATTGTGAATTCTCATAAGTCAGTTCCTGTCTATAAATTGAATATTCAATTCGATGGTGAACCGAAAAATCTCCTTTAATTTATTGAACGCATAGAAGAAGTAGCTCAGGCAAGGCATGTTAGTAAAGCTGAACTTTTTGAATCTGCTAGTGACTTATTCAGTGGTAAGGCTACATTTTGGTTCAGACAAATCAGAACACAAGTTAATAGTTGGGAAACTTTGGTCATAAAATTGAAAAAGGATTTTTTGATGTCAGACTTTGATGATGAAGTGTGGAACCAAATAAAATCACGAAAACAAGGAAGAAATGAACCTGTAGTAATTTTCATAGCTTGTATGGAAACTTTATTCAGTAGACTCAGTCGTGGAGCCGCAGAGCTCACAAAGGTTAGATATATCAAAATGGGACTACAGGGTGAATACCTTAAAAGACTTGCACTTAGTGATATTGATAGTGTTTCTACCTTGAGTACACTTTGTAAAAAGCTTGAAGAAGCTGATATTCTTAGCTTGGCATCTGGTTCACAGTCACATCACTATCAGAAACCTTTTCAATGTATGATTGATCCTGAGTTGACACATTTTTCAGATACCCTTTCTCAAACTTCTCGCAATGATCAGAATTTTCGGAGGAATTTTCAACCACGGAAGCGAAATTTCAACAATAAGAAATTGAATAAAAATGTCAGTACACATAAACAAATTAATGTTACTAGTTCGAATGCAAATTCATCAAGTTCATCAGTGTTATGTTGGAGGTGTTTACAACCAAACCATACCTTCAGGAACTGTAGAGCTACTGAAAATGTAATTAAGAAATTTTGTTTTAAATGCGGTTGTGCAGATGTAACTTCAAGGAAATGTACAAGATGTCAGGGAAACTAGTAAGGGAGGTGAAGTTTTACGACTCTTGTTTCCCTCCATTATTTAAAAGAGTCAACCCAATTTCAAGATCAAATTTTTTCAACATCAATGAATGGAATGATTGGAAAAAGACTGTTAGAGATTTTTATAAAAATTATGTTTTCCATAAAAATTTGAATGTCGCACCTCTTTTTGTACAGAAGTCACGTGATAACAGACAATATATTTCTGTAAAAATTTTTGATCAGAAAGTAGTTTGTCTTTTGGACAGTGGTGCCAATGTTTCGGTTTGTGGTCAAAAATCAGTAGATTTACTGAAAAAACTTAATCTGAAATGGAATAAATCTTTTTTGAAACATGTGACAACAGTTGATGGAACTGAACGGGAAGTCAAGGGTGTTGTTGATCTACCAGTTTGTGTAGATAACATTGTTCAGGTTGTTCCTACTATAGTAGTGCCTTCACTGCCCCACTCAATTATTTTTGGAAGCGATTTTTGCAATCAGTTCAAGATCAAGATCGACTTCAAAAATAGGATTTGGAATGTGCATAGTACAGTAACGCATAATTCTATACAGGTTGTCTCTAGTCATGTTGATGAGATTGAAAATTCAGATTCAAGTAATTTGTCAGATTTATCTCCTTCAGAGAGTGTTCAAGCAGAACAAATTATAGAGCATTTTAAAGAAATTAGCAGTGAAAGTCGTATTGGTCTTACAGATAAAATTAAAATCACAATTGACACTGGTGATTCAAAGCCATTTCGAGTAAAGCAGTACCTTATGTCACCATTTATGTTGAAAATTTCAAATAGAGAACTTGATGACATGCTGAAGTTGAAGGTGGTTGAACCATCTCAGAGTCCCTATAATAGTCCAGTCCTTTCAGTAAAAAAGTCATCCGGTGAGTACAGGTTTTGTTTTGACATTAAAAAACTCGATGAAGTAACTAAGCACGATAGCTATCCACTACCTCGCATAGACAAAATTTTGAATTTGCTCAGAGATGCAAAATACATCTCGAGTATTGATCTACGTGAAGCTTTTTGGCAGATCCCTCTGGATGTGTCGTTACGTGAGAAAACTTCATACAGTGTGCCTGGTAGAGGATCTTTTCAATTCACAGTCATGCCATTTGGCTTATGTAATAGTGCTCAGACTCAGCAGAGGCTCTGTGACGCTCTATTTGGACCTGAGTTTGAACCACACATTTTCACATATCTGGATGATATAATTATTACTTCAAAATCTCTTGATGAACATGTATCACTTTTTGTTGAGGTAAAGAATATTTTAGAAAATGCAAATTCAACAGTAAATATCAAAGAATGTGAATTTTTTTAAAACATCCTCCAAGTATCTTGGTTATGTTATTGATAGAGAAGGACTCCGCACAGATACTGATAAAGTAGCAGTCATGGTCAATTATTCTCGCCCTTCTACCAGTACTGAAATCAAACGTTTTATCGGAGTGTGTTCATGGTATAGGAGATTCATTGCAAATTTTTCAAGTTTGATAGCACCTATCTCAGGCGTCCTTAAAGGGAAAAAGAAGGGTCAACCAATAACTTGGTCTCCAGAGGCGGAAGATGCTTTCATCCGTGTTAAAAATGCTTTGATATCGTCTCCTATACTAAGTTCACCAGACTTTGATCAACCTTTTGTAATACAGTGTGATGCCAGTGATTATGGTATTGGAGGTGTTTTGACTCAGAATATTGATTCACAAGAAAGAGTTATAGCTTATGCTTCTCGTTCCTTATCTCGTGCAGAACGTAATTATACTGTGACGGAAAGAGAACTTCTCAGTTTGATATTTTTGATAGATAAATTTCGACCTTATGTAGAAGGCACAAAATTTAAAGTAATCACTGACCACAGTAGCCTTTTGTGGATCAACAATCTCAAGGATCCTTGTGGAAGACTTGCTAGGTGGGCTGTGAAGCTCAGACAACATAATTTTGAACTAATACACAAGCCCGGAGCTTCAAATGTATTACCTGATTTTTTGTCTAGAATTCCTCCTAGTGATTTGCCTGATGATAACCAAGAAATTTTGTTGATAGACATAAAGGTCGAAATATCTGATTCGTGGTACACTTCACTTAAGAGAAGAATTTTAGAGAAACCTGAACTGTTTCCACAATGGAAAGTTTCAGGAAATTTGCTTTTCAAATTCATTCCCTCAAAGGGCATAATTCAAACTAATGAAAAAGCATGGAAGACCGTTGTTCCTAAGTCCCAAAGGAATGATGTTATTAGAAACTCTCATGATCCACCCACATGTTCACATTTTGGTTTTTACAAAACTTTTAGTAGAATTCAGGAGAATTATTATTGGCCAAAGATGCGCCCTGATATTCTGAGATACATTCGTCAATGTAAAGTTTGTCAATCACAAAAGTTAACTAACACCTCACGTTTAGGTTTAATGGGCTGTGAAAAGCAGGTAAACTTTCCTTTTCAAGTCTTAGCTGTCGATCTTATGGGACCATTTCCTCGATCACCCCATGGATTTACATATTTACTTGTAATTGGAGACTGGTTCTCGAAATATACCATTCTATGTCCCCTAAGAGACGCGACAGCATCAAACATAGTTAAATTTCTAGAAAATCAAGTGTTTTTAGTATACGGTGTACCTCAGATTATCATTGCGGACAATGGTACCCAATTCGCAGGGAAAATCTTTAAAAAGTTAACAGATACGTATAAGGTAAAAATTTGGTTTACGCCTCGCTATTCAGCGCAGTGCAACTTTGTTGAAAGTAATAACAAGACAGTTGGACAAGCAATACGTAGCTATATAGTTGAACATAAGGATTGGGACAAAGAGTTATCTAAGATTCAATTTGCTATTAATACATCTGTACATGAAGTGCATAATTATGCCCCAGCATTTTTGAATTTTGCTAGAAATATTCCCCACTCAGGTAACTATTATAGTAATATATCTGTTACAGTAGGGATAGAGTTAAATCTTCAGAGTAGATCTGAGTTTGTGGAAAATATTTCTAATTTAGATACAGTTTTTAAAGAAGTAAAGAATAAATTGCATCAGGCTTATCAACGAAATTCACGAGCATACAATTTGAGAAAGAAAGATTTTTCTTTTAATATTGGAGATAAAGTTTGGCGTCGAAACAAGGTACTTTCAGAAGCTGCAGTGAAGTTTAGTTCAAAACTAGCACCCAAATATGTTTTGTGTGTAGTTAAAAGAAAGGATTCACGTTTAGTTTATTCTCTGGAATATGAGAATGGTAGTCCAGCAGGAGACTGGCATATTAGGGATTTGAAACCTTATTTTGGGTCTAACTCGGACATTTCTGTCGGTTAGTTTTTTGAGATATTTGGAGATATATTCTCGAAAAATTTTTGGAAAATTTTTTGAAAATTTTTGAACCTTTTTGGAATTTTTTGCAAGTTTTCTAGGAACTTTTTGGTAGCTACCGTGAATGTGGAAGTTCACAAAACCACCCTTGGAATGTTCTAAATTGTGACATTCAGTATTTTGTATTTAGCATTTCGAATTTATGGAAATTTGAAAATTTAGCCCATGAATTGAAACTGTTAGATTGCAACAGTTTTCAATTTTTCCCATTGCTGACGAGTAATGAGATTTTCCTTTTTGTATAGTATTTAGAGTTAGTTATGTAAATATTATGTTAATATCTCTGTTCTGGATAATTTTGGATAGACTTTCCCGATTTTGGAAATTTACTCGATTATGAATTCTACCGACTTAGACTTCCCGATCGTGACCTCCCTCAGGATGTTTAGTACGCATAGCTACTACCCCAAGTTAATCCCTGAATAGAGGTAGGTATGCATTTGATCTTCATGGTCATATTTTTTTGGGGTAAAGGTTGGTTATCCCTGGATTATTCCTAAAGCTACCTGAACTTGGACATGTTCCCAACTAGTGTTATCACGACAGTAACACCGCTGTTAGTTATTTCCACTGCGTTGTGTGGACAGACATAACCAGTGATGGTCCAAATACTGTTCCATTTCTTTTTCGGTTGGGCTAAGAGCTGGTTATCCCTGGAATTGTTCTTAAAGCTACCTGAACTTGGACATGTTCCCAGCTAGTGATTCTATCACGGCAGTAACATCGCTGTTCTTCATTTTTGCCACTGGTTATGTGGACAGTCATAACCTGTGATGGTCCATGCACTGCTCCACCTTAAAGTTTTGGAAGTGATCAGCACTTTTGATGCTGATACTTCACATTTGCTGTGGGATATTATTTTCAATTTTGATACTTACATTTCCCACAGTATTTTTGAGTAAATTTTGAAGAGCCAAGAGCTATTTTTTGTCTGTAGGGACCTTGGAAGCGTAGGGGTCGTGGACAACAACGTGATGTGGGTCGTCATAGTTGTCTCATGACAGGTTGGGCTGACGAGATGTATGTCTTCTTGAATTTTTGTTTAGGCGGGTTCAATGGGCATATTTCTCGAAAGTACCGCTCTTTTGCTTCTGCACTTGAGTAGTCTCTAGGAACGACCTAACTCTACGTGAATGGGAATACTCCCGAACGTTTTTTGTTTAATCTTTTTGTTTCAGGTTTGGCCTGTTTAAGGTTGGTGGCCGTATGTCACCCCAGTTGAGTGGTGGACAGCTGGTTAAATCAAAATTTTAAATTTTAACTTTCTTTTTTGTTTCCACCTCGGGATTTTTTAGTGAGTTGCCTTCGTTCGTTTAGGAGTTGACATCTCACTGATTAATTCTGAATGCAATTTCAATATTTGGATACTGATATTCATCTCGGTGATCTGAAGTACTTATCCCTCTGTATCCATTGTTGATATTGTAATTTTTTTTGAAAATTTAAATCAATCCAGATTCAAATTTTTTCTTGGGAGAGAGGTGATGTAGCATGTAAATATTCACTACTGTATATTTGGTCTGATTCTATACTATTCTGTACTGCTGAGCACATCTGACAGGATATTTTGTCACAATAACATGGTTAACATTTTTCAATAACATAAATTGAACTCAATCTGCTTCATATTATTTAATTATTCTCAAACCTGATATGTGGATACACACCTGAGATTCCACACTGTACATAAAATAAGAATACTATTTCTATAAATACGTTGATATCTCTTGCTATATCTGCTTTGTTGTGATCCAAGTAGAAGGATGATTCGGATGGTTTTTACAGGAACTTATCTGAAAGAGATAAATAATATAAAGTAATATGAAATACCATTTCAGAGACATTCTCATACTCACTTTTCACACTGCTATTTCCACTTGAAACTTCATCACAGTAGGACAATAGGTATTGAATTTTCCAGGAACGCTGATGCGGATGGTTTCACTAGGAATCGACCATGGTGAATCAATCAACTTCGTTTGGCATTATTTTCTTGATTGATGCATTTGATAAATTCAGGTTGATGTTTCGTTTTTGTTGATCATCTGTGTTTGCGTTTCGACAACAAAAAAAAGATGTGGACTGTATAAATATAGTTATACCGACTGAAAGCAGAAAAGAAAGCGGCTTACCTCTTTGATCGACAAATTATTTCTTTCTCTGCCGGCCGGCCAGGAACTCAGCTTAGCTAACTATTGCAGCGTGTAACTTCTTGAGTTTATTGTTGCACCAAACCACCACCAAACTAATTATTATCAAAAAATGTTTCTCACGAAGTTAAACCAAAAAATTGCGAAGCGTGTTCACTTCGACTTTCATTCGAAAAAACGTTCTCGCATGCGCTCCTTGGATCAGTTCGCACTGTCCTCGATAGCATTTGGCAAAGGCTCACACTACATATGCAACCAACAATACATTTCTGCTTATCAGATATGCACGAAAATATGCAAACTTCAGTAAAATAAAGAAATTATGAAAATGATAACAATAATTATTGTTGTTATACCCCAAACATATATACAAAAAAAAGAAACTCAAAAACTAAAAATATTTGAACGAGCCAAACTCCAACATTCCGCCCACCAAAATATAACGTATTTTTTTTTAACATTCAATTAATCTTGATTTGGTAAAGGGCAAATTTTTACAACCGGTCTTTGATAAGTACCAGTGGCTGTCCTTACGGTTACAACACGAACTATTCCATCCACTCCAGGGTTAACAGTAGTAATGCGACCAAGTCTCCATTGCAAGGGAGGAGTCAATTCGTCCTTTATAAGCACGAGGGTGCCAGTATTTATTGATTCACCAGGTTCATTCCATTTTTGGCGTTGATGAAGCTGGTGGAGATATTCCAGGTGCCACCTTCTCCAAAAACTCTGATGGAGCCTTTGAAGAAGCTGCCACCTGTTTAGTCTATTTTCCGGTAATTCCATCAAATTTTCTTCCGGAAGACAAGTCAACGGGGCTAAGGTTAAAAAGTGTCCCGGGGTTAGAGCATTGAGGTCGTTTGGATCTGAACTCATGGCGCAAATTGGCCTCGAATTGAGAACAGCTTCTATTTGACAAAAAAGAGTCGACATCTCTTCGAAGGTCAATATTTGTTGACCGATTATTCTATAGAAGTGAGCCTTAGCAGACTTAATGCCTGCTTCCCAAAGACCTCCCATATGAGGTGCACTTGGAGGGTTGAATTTCCATTCGATAGCTTCCGTTTCTGCAGCCGTTTTCATTAAACTAATCAAGTTATTATTCGCCCCATGAAAGTTCGTACCATTATCACTGTGAATTCTAGAAATTCTACCTCTTCGAGCTATAAACCGTCGAAGAGCAAGTAGAAATACTTCGGAAGACAGATCGGAAGCCAATTCTAGGTGAACTGCCTTCGTGACATAGCATATAAATAAGCACAAATAAGCCTTTTTGGATCTGACACCTCTAGCTTTCGATAACGTAACAAAAAATGGACCTCCAAAATCCACTCCAACGATAGAGAAGGGTTCAACTTGAGTTATTCTTGTTGAGGGTAAATTTCCCATATATGACTCCACCGATTTGGGGTTAGTGCGGAAACACTGTAAACATTTCGAAACAACGTTACGGATTGCTTTTTTGAAACCAATTATCCAATAGTTTTGTACGATTGAATATTGAAGAGCTTGCAATCCAGGATGAAGATTTTCTCGATGAGTTTGTTCTATTATAAGACAAGAAAGGCGATGATCTCGACTAAGTAGAAGCGGATGCTTCTGATTGAATGTTAAGTTAGAATTGGCAAGCCTGCCGCCCACCCTGAGCAGACCTTGGCTATCAAGAAAAGGAGCCAGTTTCCTCATGGGTTTGGGTAAGCTCTTACCCTTTTGCAATCTGGAAATTAACTCTGAAAAAGTAACTGATTGAACTCGCAAAATCAACACCATAAAAGCTTCAAGTAAATCGACAGAGTTAAAACTACCGAGTTTCTTTTCATTGTGATTTTTCACGTTATGACAAAAGCGCAAACAGAAAGCTATGATCCTCTGAATCTTTCTCAAGGATGAGAATTTTTCTAAAAGCGGAAGAAAACAATCTTCATCTAAAGAAACGAATAAAGATAAAACTCTTTCTTCTTCAAAAACCTCAGAAGGAATGTCTTCTGAAGCATCAGAAGGCCAATCTTCCTCAGGTAAAGACAACCATGAAGGTCCATGCCACCATAATTCATTTTTTATCAAATCTTCAGGCAACAAACCCCTGGAAGCAGGATCAGCAGGGTTATCTTTGGAACGAACATGTCGCCAGCAAGCGGGAGAAATTGTTGTTTGGATGTGACTCACCCTATTGCTGACAAACGTTTTCCATTTGTAGGAAGGGCCCTTTATCCATGTCGAAGCGACCTTAGAGTCGCTCCAGGAATAAATCTTATTGAAGGCTACTTTGTGTTCAAAATAACGAAGCACAGAGGACATTAAATTTGTTAACAAAACTGCACCACACAATTCTAGACGAGGAAGACAAATTTTTTGAAGTGGTGCCACTTTAGACTTAGCACATATCGAGAAAATACTAACTTGTTGATTAGGATGTATGCATCGGAAGTAAATAACGGAAGCATATCCTTTCTCTGAACTATCACAAAAACCATGAATATCGCATAAGACAGGGTTAGAAATTAAAATTCGACGAGGTAACTGCAATTCAGTAAAAGTGTCAACTGACGTTTATAAATTGACCACTTTTCTAAAATGTCAGGAGGGGGGGTTGCATCCCAGTCCAAGCCGATAGTCCAGAGGTACTGAATCAAATGTTTCGCAAAAAAGGTGAGTGGGGCAAGGAAGCCGAGTGGATCAAAAATCCTAGCTAATTCTGACAGTATATTCCGCTTTGTGCAGGGACGATCAAGTACATCGACTTGATATGAAAAAATGTCTCGCGAAGGACACCAGCGCAGACCAAGAATATTTATAGAGGTGGTGGATCCACCAGAATCGAAATCTAACGATGATATGAGTTTATCTGGTTCAGGGATGTCAAACAGCAAATCTGGATGATTACTCGACCATTTTCTGAGTAAAAAACCGCCAGATTTCAACAAACTAATCAACTCATCTTTGAGCTTGGCAGCTTCATTTAAGTCATCTGTTCCAAACAATAAGTCATCAACATAGATACTGGTCGACAATATACGGCAAGCTCCAGGAAACCTAGACTTCTCATCTTCCGCTAATTGCAATAGTACTCGATTAGCTAAAAAAGGGGAAGATGCCATACCATAAGTGACCGTCAGTAACCTATAGTCTTTGACAGGTTCACTATCTGAAAATCTCCATAATATTCTCTGGTAATCATGATGTTTTGGGTTGACGAGTATATTTCTAAACATTTGTTTGATGTCTGCGGTTAAAACATATTTATGAATTCTGAAATCCAACAAGAGCGAAAATATATCCTTTTGTAACTTACTACCAACTAATAAGGAATCATTCAACGATACATTTTGCAAAGATTTTGCCGAACAATCAAACACCACTCTCAACTTGGTGGTTTTACTTTCGGGCCTCAATACTGCATGATGAGGTATGTAATAACAATGAGGATTGATGGAGTTTTCTATAATTTCCATATGACCACTTTCTAAATAGTCAGCCATAAATTCTATGTAATCTTTTTTCAACGATACGTCATTGGCTAATCGCCTTTCCAAAGTAAAAAATCTACGAAGTGCCATGGAACGGGTATCTACGAACTCTGGTTCTATATTTTTGAAAGGCAACGAAACTACAAAGCGTCCAGAATTATCTCTATAATGCGTTTTCCTAAAAATGTCCTCGCAAAGTTCATCATCCTCGGACATTTTTTGGACATCATTCACCTCTTCAATTTTCCAAAATGATTCAAGAATTTCATCTAAATGACTTTCTGGAGATAGAAATGTGAAAAATGCGTTCAAAGATGCTGATGGCCGAAATTGCACACGACCAAGTAAAATCCAACCGAAGATGGTGTTCAACGCGGTAGGAGTTCCACTATTACCTCCCAAACGACCATCTCTAATGATTTGTGCATATACATCAGCACCCAGAAGCATATCAATAGTATCTGAAGTTTTGAACTTCTTATCAGCTAATTCTAATTTGACTATATGATTCCAATCTTTGATATCAATGTCCATATTTGGCATATTAGCACAAATTTTTTGCATCACCACTGCTTCGATATCCAAGGAAAATAAACTATCTAATCTTGAGCGAATTTTACATGTGACTCCACAGGAATGAGTAGATGACATGAAACCTACACCATTTATAGGAATATTGAGTGTAAAGAGTTGTAAACCTAACTTAGCAGCACAGCCTTCTGTAATAAAGTTGGCTTGACTTGCGCTATCAAGAAGAACACGAATAGGATGATAATTTCATCGAAAATCCATGATATCGACGATTGCTGTTGAAAGAAGTACTGTGGTACTATGAGAGGTAGATGAACATCCATTTTTCCGAATGGATTCCGTAGACACTAAAGAAGTTGCGTTATTGGTGAATGCACCTGAACCAGAAGTTTGTGGTTCAAGGGAGTTGGATGATGGAATAGTTTCTTGCAAATTGGGTTTCAAAAAATGCAACAAACTGTTATGTCTAGCAGAACAAGACTTACAGGAATGGGGTGATTTGCAAGCAACCACACCATGTATTGATGAAAAACAATTCAAACAAAGCCTATTTGCTTTCACAAAATCATATCTCTCCTTTGGAGAAATTTGATGGAATCTCGGACATTTATATAAAAGATGTACCGATTTACAATATGGACAAACAACGTTATCCTTTGATTCAGAATTATTCTGAGTACTAACTACAAAAGAAGAACGAGAAAATGAAGTCTGGGGAGAGCCTTTGGGATTTGTACCAGGTCTTTTATTAAATGATTGTGCCCTATTAGATTTTGAAGAAACCAATTTCGCCGAGTTCAGAGCAAACATTGCTTGTTCAAGTAATCTACTAAATCTGAAAACTTAGGAATGTCAGTATTGGGATTTGATATACTATTGCTACGTTGCAATTCGTAACGAGTGACAGTCTCACTATCTAGTTTCTTGATCAATATTTGAAACAAATTGGGTTTCAAAAAATGCAACAAACTGTTATGTCTAGCAGAACAAGACTTACAGGAATGGGGTGATTTGCAAGCAACCACACCATGTATTGATGAAAAACAATTCAAACAAAGCCTATTTGCTTTCACAAAATCATATCTCTCCTTTGGAGAAATTTGATGGAATCTCGGACATTTATATAAAAGATGTACCGATTTACAATATGGACAAACAACGTTATCCTTTGATTCAGAATTATTCTGAGTACTAACTACAAAAGAAGAACGAGAAAATGAAGTCTGGGGAGAGCCTTTGGGATTTGTACCAGGTCTTTTATTAAATGATTGTGCCCTATTAGATTTTGAAGAAACCAATTTCGCCGAGTTCAGAGCAAACATTGCTTGTTCAAGTAATCTACTAAATCTGAAAACTTAGGAATGTCAGTATTGGGATTTGATATACTATTGCTACGTTGCAATTCGTAACGAGTGACAGTCTCACTATCTAGTTTCTTGATCAATATTTGAAACAAAATGAAATCCCAACTATTTGTATCAAATTGTAAGTTTTGCAAGGCAGCAATATTTTCGCTGAAAACATCCAATAAATGTCTAAGCTCTTGAGAAGATTCCGAAGAAATTTTTGGAAATTCGAGGATTTCATCCCAATACGTAGTAGCTAATGATCGAATATTTTGATAGCGCTTCACTAAAATGTCATAGGCAATTTTATAATTATCGTCAGTCGCTGGTACCGACTTGACTAGCATCAAAGGCTCCTTTTCCAACAATGATAATAAATATTGATATTTTTCTCCATTAGATAAGGATGTGTTACTATTAATTGTAGAATTAAAAAGATCAAAGAAAGTAGGCCACTCTTTATATCTTCCGGAAAATATCGGTAACTTGATTTTCGGTAATTTAACATTAGAGGTGCCACTACTGGTATTCGAAATACGAGTTTCATCTAAATTAGGTGGCTTAAATAATTCGTTGAAAATTACTTTAATATCAAAATATTGATTTTCGAATTCTTTACGAATTTCGTTTTGCTCATCTAAATTGCCATCATCCGATGTTGAAACTATATTCACAACGGCTGCATGATGTTTATCAAAGCTATTCATAATCTGATCAATGTGTTCAAACCTACACCTGAACAACATGTAATATTGTGAATTGACTTTTGCGTTACCAGCCATATCGAAAAGTTCTTTTAATCTATTTATTTCAGTTGATCGAGACGCAATAGCTTGTTTCAATTTGACATTCATTTTTTATTATTTCTTTTCGATTCAACAATGATGAATTCAATCTAATTCAACTCAGATTAATCAACTAGTAAATATTGCATGAGCTAATCAAGTTTTCGTTTTTATCAAACAACGTAAACTGATTCTATATATCCAAAAAGGCAATAAACCTATTGGAATTCCCAAATGGTATTCCTCAACAAAAAATGAGTTTCTTCTGGGTTCTCGGACGAGCTAGAGACAAGGTCGATTGCGCAAAAAATGTTCTTTTTTATCGCAACTTTTATCTATCGAAATGGAAATGAATAAGATGAATACTTCAATTTGAACTATTAAATTTTTATGAAACGAATTTTAATGCGGGCAACAACAATAATTATCAATAGTTACAAACAATCCGGTGAGAAGGATCAAAAAATGTTTGCGTTTCGACAACAAAAAAAAGATGTGGACTGTATAAATTTAGTTATACCGACTGAAAGCAGAAAAGAAAGCGGCTTACCTCTTTGATCGACAAATTATTTCTTTCTCTGCCGGCCGGCCAGGAACTCAGCTTAGCTAACTATTGCAGCGTGTAACTTCTTGAGTTTATTGTTGCACCAAACCACCACCAAACTAATTATTATCAAAAAATGTTTCTCACGAAGTTAAACCAAAAAATTGCGAAGCGTGTTCACTTCGACTATCATTCGAAAAAACGTTCTCGCATGCGCTCCTCGGATCAGTTCGCACTGTCCTCGATAGCATTTGGCAAAGGCTCACACTACATATGCAACCAACAATACATTTCTGCTTATCAGATATGCACGAAAATATGCAAACTTCAGTAAAATAAAGAAATTATGAAAATGATAACAATAATTATTGTTGTTATACCCCAAACATATATACAAAAAAAAAGAAACTCAAAAACTAAAAATATTTGAACGAGCCAAACTCCAACAATCTGTTATTTCGCTTTACGTCAATTAGCTGTCGGTCATGACACCAGTCAACAGTGTCAAACTTGTCATGCGCCAAACGCCGATTCGGATTGATATGTCCTTAGATCATCATCGTCGAACCAACAAGACGAGTATTTGTGAAGAAAGGTGTTACGTCATTTTAGTCATCAATTCTGATTGGTTCAGATAGTCATCTGGGAAGAATCAAGTCTCTGGAGGGAGTAGCGATAACGTCTTTTTTATTGGATATTCAAATTTTCCGCCAATTTGAAAAACGGAAACCGTTAAGTTGTTCTCGAAGTTTCTGGAAATTTGGAGAAGGGATTTCCTTTCTGGTCGTGAGACGAGAGCTCACTTCAGAAAATTCTTCGTGGTGGTCAAGTGCCATTTTTGTGGTGTGAACCGGCTTCTGAAGTCCTGTACCGCCTGGTGTTCTGGATCACATCAGGATATCCTGGATTTGCTGCTGATCTACAAGGACTGCTGGACTCTACAGATTTTTTCTGGTTTTGCTTCAAGAGGCAGGATCTTCATGGTTCATCACCCAGGCAGCCACGTGCCTACCTTCATCGTCATTTCAATCCCTTACCCTTCATAGAAGGTGAGTCTCGCATTACTACGTTTTTTCTCTCTGCAGTCCAGAAATTCAGAACCTCATTTTCATGAAATATTTAAGGGTTTTTTCACCGGGAGTTTTCTACCGGGAGTTTTTTTACCTGGAGCTCTACAACGGGAGTTATCCTACCCAGGAGCACTATTCTTCCCAGGAGTCATTGCTCGACCAGAATCTGTTAATTCTACAAGGCCTTTGGTGGCTATATAGTAGTCTGGAATCTGGAATCTGGATATCGTCCCCTGTTTCTTCCTGATGATGGATTTTCAAGGTGGAAATACGACAACTCTGTCAATGTCATCTGACATCCAGGGATGTGAAGTCAGCACCCCGCTCTCCGCCAATCTTTTCCTCAGAAGCTTCATTTGGTAGCACTGAAGCCATTTATTGCTACTCTGGATAACTGGTGTAGGACACACCATACAGGTTTTTGACATAAAAATATATTTTTATTTTTCATTTTTATTCACTCATAATGCCCATTGCTAGTGTGTATAATGGACCATTTTTGAATCATAGCCAGGTCATAAATTGATGAAATCACACATGAAAGGTATATACTTCCCCTCCACATAGTATACTATGCGCTGGTAGAATTCCTCCACATTTAATATTTTTTTAAATCTGCTATGAATATAAAACGTCCTTACAGGAGCTCTTGATTTTCCAAGTACAATATAAAGTTGATTTATATAAATTTTCATCCACATAGTAGCAGGCAACAGTGTATTTTCTTAACAAGAAATAGGTATCTAATATTTTTTTGATTATGCATATTTGTCAAAACCTGTGATATGATATATGAGTCCTATCATCCTTTTTAAATGTTTTGGGTATTGTATATGACTGTTTTATTTGTTTATTGACATGACACTCCAACTCACAACATCTATAAGGTAAATTTAGGTCTTTCAGTCTGGGATAACAACTAATATTATTCATTATCTGGTTGCTCAACTTTCCAGGTAACTTTTCTTCTGAATTGAAAGTTGCAGTGGCGCCCCATCTTTTTTTGTTTAACCTTATGAATGCTAGATAACTGAAATTTTGCTATTTTCACTCATTTTGATAACTCGAACCCATAGTGCCTACTGACGAAGAGCTGCCGTTCGCAAACGCACCTATTTTTCATAAAAGTAGGGCTGCAATACCCAAATTCGTCTGATACGGTCACTGCCATCGTATCTGCTTCAACTATATGCATGTCAGATGCTGGACTGCAAAGTAACAGTGTAAACATAGTAAATGTCGGAGTTTCTTGTACTTCAAGCTGTGCGCATTATACCCGCTTCGAAGTCGTCTTATATGGTCAATGCAAACTTGTCTGCTCCAATGGTGTCCATGTGAGATGATAGGATAGGGAGATAAAGTGTGTACGACGATGAAGACGCTGTATCCCCATTTGCCTTTTGTTCTCGCTATATAACCTTCAATGTCGTCTTATACGGTCACTGCAATCGTATATGCTTTAACACTTTGCATGTCAGATGCTAGACTGCAGAGTTCCAGTGTGAAGAAAGTCAAAGTCGGAGTTTCTTGTTCTGCAAGCTGTGTGCATTATACCCGCTTGGGAGTCGTCTTATATGGTCAATGTGAGTTTGTCTGCTTCAATAGTGTCCATGTGAGATGATAGGATGAAGAGATATAGTGTTCACGACGATGAAATCGATGTATCCATATTCCCCTGTTTTTATCGCTATATACCCTTCAAAGTTGTCTCATACGATCACCGCCATCGTATCTGCTTCAACTGTATGCATGTCAGATGCTAGTCTGCAGAGTTACAGTTTAAACATGGTGGAAGTCGAAGTTTCCTGTTCTGCAAGCTGTGTGCGTTATACTCGCTCGAGAGTCGTCTTATATGGTCAATGTGAGTTTGTCTGCTTCAATAGTGTCCATGTGAGATGATAGGATAGAGAGATATAGTGTTTACGACGATGAAATCGATGTATCCATATTCCCCTGTTTTTATCGCTATATATCCTTCAAAGTTGTCTCATACGATCACCACCATCGTATCTGCTTCAACTGTATGCATGTCAGATGCTGGACTGCAGAGTTACAGTGTAAACATAGTCAAAGTCGGAGTTTGTCGTTCTGCAAGCTGTGTGCGATATACCCGCTTGGTAGTCGTCTTATATGAACAATGCAAAGTTGTCAGCTTCGATAGTGTCGATGTGAGATGATAGGAAAGAGAGATATAGTGTGCCCAACGATGAAGTCGATGTATCTTCATTTGCCTATTGTACTCGTTATAAATCCTTCAAAGGCATCTTATACGGTCACTGCAATCATATCTGCTTCAACTGTATGCATGTCAGATGCTGTACTGCAGAGTTACAGTTGAAACATAGTCAAAGTCGGAGTTCCTTGTTCTGCGAGCTGTGTGCGTTATACTCGCTTGAAGTCGTCTTATATGGTCAATGCAAACTTGTCTGCTTCAAAAGTGTGAATGTAAGATGATTGGATAGATATAGGGTGCACAAAGATGAAGTCGATGTATCTTCATTTGCCTATTGTACTCGTTATATACTCTTCAATGTCGACTTATACGGTCACTGCAATCGTATATGCTTCATCTGTATGCATGTCAGATGCCAGACTGCAGAGTTACAGTGTGAACATAGTCGAAGTCGAAGTTTCTTGTTCTGCAATCTGTGTGCGTTATATCCAATAAGATGTCGTCTTATATGGTAAATGTAAACTTGTCTGCTTCAATAGTGTCCATGTGAGATGATAGGATAGAGAGATATAGTGTGCGAAACGATGAAATCGATATATAGCCATTTGCCTATTGTACTCGATATATACCCCCCAAAGTCGTCTTATATGGTCACTGCAGTCGTATCTGCTTCAACTGTATGTATGTCAGATGCTATACTGCAGAGTTACAGTGAAAACATAGTCGAAGTCGAAGTTTCCCGTTCTGCAAACTGTGTGCGTTATAGCCGCTTGGATGTCGTTTTTTATGGTCAATGTGAACTTGTCTGCTTCAATAGTGTCCATGGAAAATGATAGGATACAGAGATATAGTGTGCACAACGATAAAGTCGATGTTCCGTCATTTGCCTTTTGTATTCGTTATATACCCTTCAATGTCGTCTCTCACCGTTACTGTCATCGTATCTGCTCCAACTGTATGCATGTCGAATGCTGAACTGCAAAGTTACAAAGTGAACATAGTCGAGTCCAGAGTTTCCTGTTCTGCAAGCTGTGTGCGTTATACCAGCTTGGGATTCGTCTAATATGGTCATATGAACTTGTCTGCTTCAATAGTGTCCATGTGGGATGATAGGATAGAAAGATATAGTGTGCACAACGATGGAGTGGAATTATCCTCATTTGCCTGTTGTACTCGCTATATACCCAAATTCGTCTGATACGGTCACTGCCATCGTATCTGCTTCAACTATATGCATGTCAGATGCTGGACTGCAAAGTAACAGTGTGAACATAGTAAAAGTCGGAGTTTCTTGTACTTCAAGCTGTGCGCATTATACCCGCTTCGAAGTCGTCTTATATGGTCAATGCAAACTTGTCTGCTCCAATGGTGTCCATGTGAGATGACAGGATAAGGAGATAAAGTGTGTACGACGATGAAGACACTGTTTCCCCATTTGCCTGTTGTACTCGCTATATAACCTTCAATGTCGTCTTATACGGTCACTGCAATCGTATATGCTTTGCATGTCACTTGCAGTATGCGTTATAGTCGTCTTATATTGTCAATGCAAACTTGTCTGCTTCAATAGTGTCCATGTGAGATGAAAGGATAGAGATATATAGTGTGTACGACGATGAAGTCGTTGTATCTCCATTTGCTTATTTTTCTCGTTATATACCCTTCGAAGTCGTCCTATAAGGTCACTGCAATCGTATATGCATCAAATGTTAGCATGTGAGATGCTAGACTGCAGAGTTACAGTGAAGAGATAGTCGAAGTCGGAGTTTCTTGTTCTGCAAGCTGTGTGCATTATACCCGCTTGGGAGTCGTCTTATATGGTCAATGCAAACTTGTCTGCTCCAATAGTGTCGATGTGAGATGATAAGATAGAGAAATATAGTGTGCACAACGATGAAGTCGATATATTCCTATTTGCCTGTTGTACTCGCTATATACCCAAAGTCGTCTAATACGGTAACTTTCATCGTATCTGCTTCAACTGTATGCATGTCAGATGCTGGACTGCAGAGTTACAGCCCAGATAGCACACACTCGCCTAAGGTCATCCTCAATGTGTCGCCAAACGCCTGGAGAGGACGTTCTATTTTCTACAACCTAAGAACATCGTCAGGAGTGAATTTAGCGCTGTAAATGTCCTTAATGAGTTCTTTCGGTGACAGCCTGAGTATGTAAAGAATTCCGTGCCTACGGACGTCTTCAGATGACATTCCATGAAATAACGTGTCATCGAAGACACAAGGAAGAAAAAGAAGAACTAGAATTGAGGTAATGTCTCATGATAGTCATGATTTGTTCAAGATCAAGATACATCATAATATTAATGATTAGAGTATTCATTGAATACCTCCATCATGCATTCATCAAATTTAATTCTATTTCACGAAATGATTGCGAGAAGAACTTATTGCACAGAATTAAAAGATAACAATAACAAAAGGATGATAATCTCTGTTGATGACATTTCTCTCAGGTAGCAAGAAACAAAGGTGAGTAAATACTAAATAGAATCATTGATAGTACCGGACAGGAAATATTGAGAATAAATATTATTATTATCATTATTATTATTATATACATTATTTATTGTTTCAGGAGGTTATTGAGAACACAAACTTGATGATATCATCATAGCAAACATGTTTTATTCCAAGATATCTTTGCTTATTCAGAATCTATAAAATATTGTATGGAAGCTTGAACATTCAGTATGAATTCAATAAATGTAGGTACCTGAATCAAATCATTGATATAGTAGGTACTGGACATAAAATGTTAATAGGTTAATTATTTGTTTCAGATGAAGTTATATTGAGAACACAAGATTGATGATGTCATCAGAGCAAAGATGTTTCATTCCAAGATATTTTGGCTTCTTCGAAATCTATGTGAGATTGTATGCATGTTTGCACTTTCAGTATATTCAATAAAGGTAGGTACCTAAATCAAATCATTGATATAGTAGGTACTGGAACATGGAATATTAATAGGTACATTATTCGTTTCAGGACAAAATGATGATATCATCAGAGCAGAGATATTTTATTCCAAGATATTTTGGCTTCTTTGGAAATTATGGAAGATTGTACATAATGCAGACTTGAACTTTCAGTAGATTCAATAATGGTTGGTACCTTACTACATGAATCATATCATTGATAGGAAGTACTGGACATGAAATATTAATACATTGTTTGTTCCAGATAGTTTTGCTTCTTCAGAATCTATAAAATATTGCATGAAGGCTTCAACTCCCAGTTGATTCTGCATCAGGAATGTCCAGAGTTCAGAAATCAAAAACAACATGGAGAAATATAACTACCAATAGGCAATAACTTCTAGTAGTGCTCAACAAGAAGCTGAAATACATTTCTTCAAAAAGGAAGTTGACATTTTTCAGAATAAGTTATAAATAATAGAATGTAAGTTTTTCATTTGGTTTTTCATTTGAACCTATTATAAATAGAGGGAAATTTTGCAAATATCATGAGATCCATATTATTTTGAAGAAATTATTATTTGCATAATACAGGGTCAGTCAATATAGTGTGTTATCCTTGTATATTAGCCAAACCATCAGATAAATAGAGAAAATTCAAGTACAACAGTAATAGGGTTTCATGAGAACTTTCACATCAAATTGTTTTCATATCTGTATAGGGTGTTTGAATTCCAAGATATATTGACTGATGATTGTTTTTTTTTCAAATGGGTCACCCTGTATAATATTACATTTTTAGGTTCTCCCTGAAGAGCTGATTCCATCAATGTATCAAACTTGGGGTCTAGTGGTAATGATTACAGAGATATAGGGTGTTCAAAAACAAGATTTTTCAATTTTAGGATTTTTTTGTGTGGAAACTATTCAATATTGGTCAAAACGGCTCACAATTCCTCATGAACTTTTGATTTACTATCTAATGACATTCAATCGGAACAAATAGAGGGTGGTTCAACATTCAGAATACTGATCAGCTTATTGTATCTGTTCCAAATAAATATCAGTAGATAGCTAATCAAAAGACAGGGACATGTGAGCCGTTTTGACCATTAATGAATAGTTTCGACACAAAAAATCCCACATTTGAAGAATCTCGATTGTCAACACCCTATATCTCTGTAATAATTCCCACTAGACACCAAGTGTGATGCATTGATGACATCAACTCTTCAGGGAAAACTCAAAAATGTAATAATATACAAGGTGTTCCATTGAAAAAAAAAAACAATCATCAACCGATATCTTTGGAATTCGAACACCCTATAGATATGAAAACAACTTTAGGTGATTGTTCTCATGAAACCCTATTACTGTTGTACTTGAATATTCATTTCATATATCTGACGGTTTGGCTAATATCGGAGGAGAACACACTAGTGACTCATTCCATATACGAATAATATTCTCCCATAAATCTTGAACCTCCTTGAAACATCATCAAAAACCGCCTCAAGTTGTTACTATGATGTCCTGAGGTTGTCTCAAAAGATTTTATAGGGATGTTCTGAGACGTTATTAGTATGTAGAGAATGGTAACAGGAGGAAGTCTTAAAAATGTCCTCTGGCTCGCTCTCGACGTCCTGAGGACATTATCGTGAACGCCTCAGAAGGGCCTCAAAAGGAATTTGTGCTATCTGGGAGTGTGAACATAATCATAGTCGGAGTTTCCTGTTCTGTAAGCTATGTGAGTGATACCCGCTTGAAATTCGTCTAATATGGTCAATGCAAACTTGTCTACCTAATAGTGTCAAGGTAAGATGATAGGATAGAGAGATATAGTGAGCACAACGATGAAGTCGATGTGTCTTCATTTGCCTATTAATTGTTCTCGTTATATACCCTTCAATGTCGTCTCATACGGTCACTGCAATCGTATATGCTTCAACTGTATGCATGTCAGATGCTAGACTGCAGAGTTACAGTGTGAACATAGTCGAAGTCGAGGTTTCTTGTTCTGCAAGCTGTATGAGTTATACCCGCTTCTTATATGGTCAATGCGATTTTGTCCTCGTCAATAGTGTCCATGTGAGATGGGAAGAGACATATAGTGTGTACGACGATGAAGTTGTTGTATCCCCATTTGCCCATTGTACTCGTAATATACCCTTCACAGTCGTCTCATACGGTCACTGCAATTGTATACGCCTCAACTGTATGAAGAGTATATCTACCGCGTAGCTGGGCCCTGTCCATCCAGTTCTCGAGCTCTTGCAGACCATAGAAGGGTCTAGTTGTGGTTTGTGCAGACTTTTCCAGGTGCACAAGTGTCGTCGACAATGACCAGAAGCTGTTGTCACCGGAGATTCACCTTGTCATATGTCACCTATAGGTACATTTCACCTGTTTCACCTACTTTACTGATTCACAATTATATGTTCCAAATTCTAGTTCCACAGACCTCAATCACCGTATATACATGTTTGAAATATCAATTGGATATCGCAAGCTGACGCAGAGGTCAACAGTATCATGTATTTGGTGGTGCATAATATGTAATTAATAATAGATATCATGTTCCTTTAATGAATATTTGAGAGATACATTGTTCTTCAACCTGGTGATTGTACTTTGATCTATAATTTTTTCTATCGAATGAAGTTATATCTCAAAAAGCAGTCAACATTACATACATGAAATTACGAGGATGTGGTCGCGAGTTTTTGATGATGAAGAAACATTCTGTCAGGGGCATGTCGCCGCCTGTCATAGGCAGATCAGACCAATACCCATTTTTCTTAGATATAATGTGGAAAATGAGTTGAAAATAACTGTTCTGGCAAGTGATATAGTTACAATAGAAGATGTAAATACTGAAAGACAAACTATGTTGTCTCATTGTGAATTCGAAGAGTTTCTGGATTTTATGGAAAAGCAAGATAGTGCCCTGAAAGTGTTTTGCGATTACGAATATACATTTGATGATGTAACATTGAATTATTGGTCAGAGGATGAAATGAATCATGTGATTCTCACGAAAAGCAATATGGAACTTTGGGTACATCTAGATGTTATCGAGAAAATCCAAGTGAATAAGTTACGTGATATGTTGATAAGTTGTGGCAAAGTTATGCAATTTTGAAATTGAAGTTTCCAAATTATTGTTTTAGTTATGATTTACTGAATTGTATTCTTGCAAAAGATGCTCACAAGGCACGGCAGCTCTTCGTCTGGCGAGCAGTGGTTGTGAATTCTATAACTTACTTTGTTGAGGGCAGGGGGCGCCACTCAGTTTAATCAAGTAAAAACTAAGAAAATGCACTATATGACAAATTACTACCTGAAAGAGTGAAAGTTTAAGTGAAACACTGTGTGAACTCAACAGATTTAATGTAGGAAAATCTCAAGTACCTTGATGGCATGTAATATTTGCTTATTTAGCAAAATTCATTATGTTTCATGGAAAACAATCAATTTCAAACTCCCTAATGTCTTTCAACCTAGGTTCCCGATATAGTACTATAATGGGCAAACAGGGTAGCTAAATAATATGATATATGAGTATCTACTCAACTATATACCTGAGATTCAAAATACTATGACCAAACTGCAGTATTATGAAAAATATCTTATGTAACCTAGTGACACATTCCTTAGGATTCAATAATTATTAAAGAACGCATAATATAGGGCAAGAAAAACATAGATACATAGTTTCTTGGAAAATGGCTCGATTTTCTTTCTTACTCAACCAGACGTCTCTGGTGATGACTCCTGGAAGCTGGCCTACACCTCAGGCCCTCCTACTGGCGAGACAACAGCCTGACATAGGCGGCACTCTGGTGGTAACAGCGCCCCAAAGTCCGCTGACTTAGAGACAGCTCTACGACGACTCTGGAGTGTAGGGCCCCAGCTAGAAGAGGATCTACTCGAGGTTGGTCTCGGCGACCCAGGAATTGGTGGTCTAGAGCTCCAGCGATTCTCCACTACCTGGCGATTCTCCACTACCTTGCGGCCCAGCAGAGACGAGATCTCCAAATCCGCAGCAGTCTGTCCAGCGATGCCAGCAAAATCCTCCGAAATGCCAAATGATGAGATTGGCAACTTCTCAATTCCAGAACTATCATAATATATGGGAACCGAAATGGCGACCTCGTGGTACGTTTTCCATCGGTCCAAGCAGGAGGCCCACAGATCTATAAAAATAGATTCTGTAGCACCCAGAAACACCAAACTCCTGAAGCCCCAATCTTCCCATAGGAATTCAATAGCAAACTTACCCCAAAAATATGGAAAGGCCTCAATTCGGACACAAAAATCAAAATGAAGAGCCTTCATCTTGCTGCCTGTTCAACAGCCACAGAAAAATGACGAAGGGCAACTTGGAGGGATATATTCTGCGCCTTCTCTAGAAGGTTCCCACAAAAATCTATTTGAAAAAAATACCCTTTTCTCCTGCGCACACGAAAATGACAACTAATTGTTGAGCGTTCGTCACGAGACTCAAATACTGTCCCCTGATTGGTCCAAATCTGCGAAAGAACGGCGCAATTTCCGAATCATCTCCGACTACACTCGGCTCCATACGAACTGTCAATAAACCACAAACACATAGGACAATCAGAATAAGGTGAAACTAACGGGACCACGGCCAGCTAAGGTAAACGGGTACCGCGTGCTATGGGCTGCTACAAGTCGTTCCGTGTCTTCTCACTCGTACCATGCGAATGACCGAAGAATTTGGGAAGAAGAGTAAATGCTTAATGCCTGTCAAGCGGCTAAAGAGAAAAATAAGAGCAGAGTCAAAAATAACCTCTCATTTTCATCCATCTACCTGTCAAAGATGATATGAATAAAAATACAAAACCATCACAAAGCCAATGATGAACGATAAGGCCAAGACCAGAATTCCACAACATCATTAGCCTTCCTCACCAGCTACCATGAACTAACCATCAACATCAACATTCTGAATGAAAAATACTAAGTGTACTGGAGCAAGTTATTTATGAGAGACAAGTGAGTTCTTTCTGAATTATCATAAGTTCAAATACTAATGTTTAGTTATTTTCAGGTCCTGAGCCAAAAGTTTCGATACCCTCAACCCAAGGTACTATCAAAGATATAGTGTTATGTTAAGTTCTGAGTTTGAATAAAAGAATCCATGTACAGAGTGAGTGTCTCAATTATCCAAAATAGTTATTGAGTATAGAATTGGAACTGAAAATTCGAGAAAAGGTAATTTTCACGTTACACACACCCCCCTTTTATTTTGGTTTTGGAAGACAGAGGGTGAGCCCGCTGGGGGCCCTCAATTCACTTAGACCTCTAGGGTGGGTCCATTGTGGTACCTCTGTTGTTTCGTCCCTCATTTCTTCCGAACCGGCCTCAGCTGAGTAGACGTTCACCTACCATTCGTATGAGTCCTCCTTGTGCTCTCCCCATCTGCTCCCCCGGCGAGCCTGGATGAGCCCGCCAGAGCCTTCGCTGGTCCAGAGCCCGACTGCTACCCGCTCCTATCGTGAGCTCTCATGCAGGCCCTGCTCCAGAGCCCATTGGTCCAGCGCCGGAGAACGCGCTGGCCCGCATCCGAGCCCGCACGATCCCCCCGCCGGAGCCCAATTGGGCCCCTTTGAGCCGCACAGGCCCATTTGAGCCCACGCGGCTCATCGACTGAGCCCGCACATGTCTCAACGTTGGAGCGCTCACTAGTCCGGCACCCGAGCCCGCATTTCCCAGCTCTGGGGTCCCTTGGCTTCACGGTACGAGCCCCAAGGAGAGACAAGGGAGCCTCACCTCATGTGTTTTTGTTCATTCCCTGAAGAGATCTATTCCCTCGCAGAAGGTCAGCACTCTATTGATGGGAATGTTTCTTATCTGTTCGGGCTCCAGGTATGCTGAGCCTAAGCATTTTCTTCTTCGACAAGCCACTGCGGGACATGCGCAAAGGATGTGGGATGAAGTTTCGTCGTCTTCTTCGCATAGTCGACACATTGGGTCCTCTACCACCCCCATGAGGGCCATGTGTCTCATGAGTCTACAGTGGCCAGTTAGAATTCCAACCATCATAGAGCATTTCCTCCTGTTCAATTGTAAGAGGCTGTGTGATTGACGTTTGCATGGCCCCGCAATATGGAGCCGTGCTTGCCTCATTCCCCCTGCTTCTGCCCAGGATGTCTGGAATTGCCGCCATAGCAGGTCATCCAGAGCTTTTCGGCCGACACATTGGGGGACACCTACTATGGGTTCGGGCCCGATGGGAGGAGTTGAGGCGCCCCGCCTTGCTAAGGCGTCAGCGCCTTCGTTTCCTTCAATGCCTTCATGTCCCGGCACCCACAGTAGGTGGACTTTGTTGGTTCTCGCTATTGAGTTAAGAGCCAACTTGCAATCGAGTGTTAATCTTGAGATTAATCTCGGAGATCCCAGAGCTTTCAGAGCCGCTTGGCTGTCCGAACATATCGAGATGAGCCTGTTATTGTAGTCCCTTCTCTGAATTTCTTGTGCACAGACCAGGATGGCCTGTATTTCTGCTTGGAATACAGAGGCATGCTCCCCCAGACCGATACTCAGGTCGGCCCTGGGACGCAGTCCATATATTCCCGCACCTGCTTTACCATCCATTTTGGACCCATCTGTGAACCAGACGTGCCCCTCGCGGTGAAGCAGACTCGGTCCCGGTCCTTTCCATTCTTCCCGAGATGGGAATTGAACAGAGAAGTGTTGGGTAAATTCGTAACAGGGTATCATGCTGTCCTGGACCATTGAGAGGACTGGACAGCTTTGAATAGCCTCGTTCCATATTAACGAATGTCCTGTGAGCCGCCCATGGTCCTGCCACTGTTTTGTACAGTTGAGTCGATAGGCGGCCCTCTTGGCTTCATTCTGAAGATGCAGGTGGAGTGGTGGTAGTCCCAACAGTACCTCAAGGGCCTCAGTTGAGGCCGTCCTCATTGCCCCTGAAATACAAGTACATGCTAGGCGTTGTGTTTTGGCCAGCTGGGATCTGGCTGTTTTCAGCCTGGTCCTCGGCCACCACACGACTGCCGCGTATGATATCATCGGCCTTATCATCGCCGTATATATCCAATATAGGACTCTAGGCTGGAGTCCCCATTTTGCTCCGAAGGTTTTCCTGCATACCCAAAAGGCTGCTGTCGCCTTCCTGAGTTTGGAGTCCAGATGTTCTTTCCAGGTTAGCTTAGAATCTATGGTCACCCCTAGATATTTGACTGAGCTAGAAAGTTGTATAGGTTTCCCAAAGAGTATCAGCTCTCTTGGTTGCCCAAGGTTTCTTTTCCTAGTGAAGCGGACCAAAGCAGTTTTCTCAGGATTCACACTGAGCCTCTGCTCCTGGCACCATTCCTCAACCAGTCCAAGGGCCCTTTGTGCCACGTCAAACACAGTCCCTGGGAAAGGCCCTTCAATAAACAGGACCACGTCGTCTGCGTAGGCCTGTGCGTATACCCCCTGCTGCGTTAGCAGGGTAAGTAGGCTGTCTACCACCAGGCACCAAAGCAGAGGAGAGAGCACCCCTCCCTGCGGGCACCCCCTGGTAGCGACCACTCTAACAGCACAACCATTTCGGTTTGCCGTGATTGTTCTCTGAGTGAGCATAGCTCGGATCCATCGGCTGATGGTCTCCTCAATGCCATGTCTCTCCGCAGCGTTGCACATTGAGTTGAAATTCGCGTTATCGAAAGCCCCCTCGATGTCCATAAAAATACCTAGGCCAGTTTGTTTGCGATTTAGCACCTGCTCCACTCTACCAACGAGGTGATGAAGGGCCGTCTCGGTAGACTTCCCAGCCTGGTATGCGTATTGTCGTCGATGTAAGGGTAGATTTTTCATGCTACCATCGCGGATGTGCCGGTCTATTAGCCTTTCCAGTGTCTTCAGAAGGAAGGAGGTTAAGCTGATAGGTCGGAAGGATTTTGCTAGGGTGTAATCAGTTCGCCCTGGCTTTGGGATGAACACTACTCTCGCGGCCCTCCAGAGTATTGGTACGTACCCGAGAGCCAGGCATGTTCTAAATATTTTCAGCAAAGGTAAAGCTATGTGGTCAAGGCCCTTTTGTAGTAGGGCCGGAAACACGCCGTCTTCTCCAGCTGATTTATAGGGTGCAAAGCTGTTAATCGCCTAGCACACCTTGTCATAGGTAACCACCTCTTTAGCCAGTCTGAAATCCTCCTTTCGGGGTCTCCGTACTGGTTCTGAGCTGGCTGGATTCATCCTGCTTCCAGGAAAATGGACCGACAGTAGATGGCGCAGAGCATCTTCGTCCGAGGACGTTAGCTCTCCACTCATGAGCCTCATTGGCCCTAGTCCTATAGTCGGTTCTTTTGAGAGAGCGTGGTGTAGCCTTGCAGCTGTTGGCATGTTTTCAATGCTTTCGCAAAAGGCCCTCCAGCTTTCTCTCTTTTCTCTCTTAATCAGGGCCTTGTACTCCCTTTGAGCCTCCTTGAAGGCTGCCCAGTGTTGGGTTTGTTTTGTACTTTTGGCCCTATTAAAGAGTCGTCTCACATCCCTTCGCTTTTTGCTTACGTGGGAGTTCCACCAGGGAGTGGTTTGATCTTGTCTTCTCGTCTTCAGAGGACAGCTTGTCTCATAAGAGGATGTGAGGGCACGCGTGATGTGGTCAACAGAGCCCTCGACTTCTTCCTCTTTGTTGTGGCATTCTGGAAATCCCATCACACCCGCTCTGAGCTCCTCTTTAAAGAGTTCCCAGTTGGTTGCTTTGGGGTTCCTGTAAGTTTTGTTCTGGTGGACCGTTGGTCCTAGCTCCATTATTATGTGTCTGTGATCTGAGAGAGATATTTCTTCTGATACAGTCCACTTTGTAATCTTGTTCACTAGTGCCCGAGAGCATAGCGTGATGTCGATCACCTCTTGCCTCCTTGCCGTGAAGTAGGTCGGCACAGAGCCCCGATTTAGGATCTCTAGATCGGTTCCCGAAATATACTGGAGCAACGCTGAGCCCCTCGGATTGACCCCAGTACTCCCCCACACATTATGGTGTGAGTTGGAGTCGCACCCAATGAGCAACGGCAGTTGCTCCCTTTCACAGTACCTCACTAATTCCACTAGCTCAGCAGTTGGTGGCAGTTCAGGAGCGTCGTAGGGGAGGTAGGCGGAGCACACCGCTATCTCCATCTCAGATTCTCCAATAACTATTTTTATCTTCACCGCCACTAGGTCTCTGTAACAGAAGCCCTGTAACAGCGAAGCGTTTACATTTTTTGTCAAGATGCAGGTTCTGGGAGCCTCTACTGTGTTGCACCAGAATAGTGTTCCACCCCAGGACCCCATGCCCCTTATCCTGCTCTTATATACCCAAGGTTCTTGGATAAGTGCTATATTTGTCCCCAGTTCAGCTAGCCTCCGTGAGAGAACTCCTGTGGCCGCTGAACCGTGCTGTAGATTTGCTTGTATGACCTTGGCCATTTTTTTTTTATATTTTTTTTTTATTTTTTTTTTTTTTTTTTTTTTTTTTTTTATTCTGTTGAAGGTCCCTCCACCTCCATGTCGGTAGAGAGCCCCCCTGTCGGGGGTCCCTCCGTCCCTATTGGTAGGGAGTGCCCTTCCTCAGAAGGTCCCTCCGTCATGGATGCGGTGAGCCCTTCCGTCGGTTCCTCCGCGCCGTGCTCGGCGGGCCCTCCTGATGGAGATCCCGCCGCACCTGGCGCGGTGTCCCCTCTATCTGGGGGACCTTCTAAACCAGGGTCAGTGAGCACTCTGCTGGAGGTGCCCTCATCACCTGACCTGACGAGCCCCTCTCCTTCACTCAGAGTGCCGGTTGTAGTGCCCTGTTCATCAACTGAGCCCTTCCCTACCGGCACTCTTTGACACACCCCCCTACTGAATAAAAGAAAAAATTTTTGCCAAAAAAATTTTCGTTTGAATAATGAAAAGGTAAAGAGCGACTTAATACGATCCAGAAAGTTCGTTTTTCAATAATTTTCATCCTAAACTAGGCGCGCCTTATTCTACCTTACTCCTAATCTTAACTGTTCCTTAACTCTTAACTAATTTATCAGGACTACTATTTACAATTTGAATCACTGCAGATCTGCTTTAAGCTATTATTTGAAATTTGACAAGTTACTCAACGGATGCTTCTGATCCCGAATCTTCTACAACAGAAAGATCGGACATAGACCCATTATAGGGCTTCAAGTCTTGTATGTGCCAAACTCCAGCATCTGTACCATTCTCGTTTTTTAAAACGTAGACCAATTTTGACTTTTTCTTAGCCACTGTACAAAGTATATAACGCGGAGCTAATTTCTGAGCAAAATTATTGCCAGCATTGGACAGAACATAAATCTTCTTCCAAACTTTGTCTCCAACAAAAAATTCTTTATCACGTCGACGTTAATTATAATACTTAGCGTTTTTCTGATGTGCAGCATGAATTTTATTCTGAACATCTTCATAAATTTATGACATTTTCCCTAAATTTTGAATCCAATAATCACGGTTAACCAAATCGATATCTACGTTACCCCTCCCATAATATTGACCACTACCAGGTACTTCTCTACCAAAATTCAAAAATGCTGGGCTATACCCCGTAACTTCATGAACACTAGTTCTCATTGCATAACCTATTTTTGCTAACTCTTTATCCCATAATTTATGATTGTTGTTAATATAACTTCGAACTGCAGTGCAAATCGTTCTATTGGTTCTCTCAACATAATTTGCCTGAGGATGATAGTAAGCTGTATACATGATATTTGAGTCATAAATTTTGACAAGATCTTTGATTGATTTACTAATCAGCTGCCTACCATTATCGCAAATGATATGTTGTGGAACACCATAGACGAGAAAAATATCATTTTCTAGGAATTTAATAATATTAGCTGAAGTAGCTTTACGAAGAGGGCAAAAGACCGGATACTTGGTTAGCCAATCACTAACGACCAGAATATATTGATAACCACTTGAAGTACGTGGTAGAGGGCCCATAAGGTCAATGCAATAACTTGCCAAGGAAACCGAACCTTTTTCTCTGCGCCCATCAAGCCAAACTTAGAGTAATTTGGAGATTTTTGAGCAGAACAAACTTTACAAGATTTTATGTACTTAAAAATATCGTGCCTCATCTTAGGCCAGTAGTAAGTTAAAGCGACTCTCGAAATTGTTTTATAGTAACCCATATGTGAAGCGGTTGGAACATCATGACATGACTTAATAATTTGAATTCTCTGACATTTCGGTACTAGCAGTTTCCAGTCTGATATATTGGTGTTCACTGGGCATTCAGACGGTACTAATTTGTAAACGAAATCATTCTTCACTGACCACTGGGGATAACTTCCAGGGTTCCTCAAAATTCTAGTCCTCAAATTTTCATAAAAAGAATCTAGCTTATCTAAACTGATCTCTAAATTAATACTGTCGATTTCCCCTTCTACTGCACAACAATGGTCAAGATCATCTACAGCTGGTTCTACTGGACTTCGAGACAGGGCATCAGGGACAACGTTTAAACGTCCTGCTTTGTGCTCTATAGTGAAATCAAATTGACTTAGTCGGACACTCCACCTAGCTATTCGGCCAATGGGTTCTTTTATCTTGAACATCCATTTGAGCGAGGCGTGATCAGTGATTAAAGTGAAATGCACTCCCTCAATATAACCCCGAAATTTTTCACAAGCAAATATACATGCTAAACATTCCTTTTCAGTTGTTGTATAATTACGTTCATTTTTTGACAAACTACGGGAAGCAAAAGCTATCACTATCTCTTGATTATCTTGTACTTGAGTTAAAACGCAACCTAGCCCTGAATCAGATGCATCGCACTGTATAGTAAATGGGATAGAAAAATCTGGGCTTGACAAAATTGGTGCAGAAACTAATGCTTGTTTTATATCTTTAAAAGCCTGATCAGCTTTATCGGACCAAGTGACTTTTTGACCTTTCTTCTTGTTTTTAAGCAAATCGTTAATAGGTGTCATGAGAGTCGAAAAGTGTGGAATGAAACGTCTGTACCAACTGCACATGCCCGTGAAGCGTTTGATTTCAGTGGTATTCCGAGGCTGTGGAAACTCAACCATTGCCTTCACCTTGTTAGGGTCAGTTCTCAGACCAAATTTATCGATAATGAATCCCAGATATTTCAATGATTCTCTAAAGAATTCACACTTTTCAAAATTGACTGTCAACTTGGCATCCTTAAGACGCTTAGCTACTTCGTTTAGTAATTTTATATGTTCTTCAAAAGTTGAACTCACTATAATCAAGTCATCCAAGTAAACAAAAATATTCGGTTCCAAATCTGGTCCAAAAATTGCATCCATTAATCGTTGCTGAAATTGAGCGGCATTAGCCAAGCCAAAAGGCATAACCTCGAATTGAAATAAACCGCGTGATGGGACTGAAAATGCCGTTTTTTCTTTAGAACTCTCATCAAGAGGAATTTGCCAAAAAGCACTTCTTAAATCAACCGAAGACATGTATCTAGAATGACCTAGCATAGATAAAATTCGATCTACTACTGGTAATGGGTAACTATCTTTCTTGGTTACCGAATTTAACTTTCTTCCATCAAAGCAAAATCTGAAATTTCCATCGGACTTTTTAACAAGGAGCACAGGAGACGACCAACTACTTTTTGAAGGCTTAACCACCCCCAGAGACAGCATTTTGTCCAATTCTTTATTTAAGTGTCCCTGCATATAAGGAGACATCACATACTGCCGTTGCTTAACCGCTGGGGCGTCTCCAGTGTCAATATGGTAGACCATCTTGTCTGTTCTTCCCAAAGCCTTATCTTTACCAAGGTCGCGAAATACGGAAATAATGCTTTCAGCAGCCATTGCTTTATTTTCTGATAAGCCACTCAATGAAAAAATATAAGATTCTGAACTTTCAGCTACCTCTAACGCAGATAAACAATTAACTTTTCTAATTGATTCTGAACTAACTTCCCAATTGTTTTCCTTAAAGTTGATTTTCAATTCAAATTTTTTGCAGAAGTCACTTCCCAAGATGAAGCTATAACTCAATGAAGGTACTATAAGAAACTGAATTAACTTACAAGTTTTACTTATACAGATAGGCAGATCAACTGAACCTACTACATTTTGTTTGACACCATCAGCAGTGCATACAAAATGGGTTGACTTATTATTGATTTTCAGACCAAATGACTCAATTAAACTTATTCTTTTACTACCAACTATGGAATTATTAGCACCAGAATCTAAAAGAGCAGTTATCTCTTGATTAAATAAGTTTACTGATATAAATGGTCTATTGTCTTGTTCTTTCTGTACAAAGACAGGAGCAGCTGAAACTTCAGAATTTATTTTACTCAAAAAGATTTTACAAAATTCAATAACATTTGACTGTTCAACTGTAGGGTATGTTTTTGAAATATTGGCCTGTTTAAATGGAGGTGAATGGCGGCCTAAAGAAGAATAATATTCTACCTCCTTGATAAGTTTCCCGAGCATTTCTCACACTTGCTCTTAATTTTTCCTGGCTCACCACAACCATGACAAAACACATTACGTTTTGAAGTACAATTATAAAAAGTGTGGTTGGCTAACCCACAGTTCCAACATATCACTGTATTTCTAGCAGTTGAATCAGTACTACTATTCGCATTATTAGACCTATTACTGTGACCTTCTGAACGAGAAACTGTGTTAACAGATCGAGGGACAGTATTAGCAGAACGAGGGACCGAATTATTTGACTGACCTCTTGGTCGGTTAGAATTTCTAAAATTTTTAGATCTAAAATTTTTATTCCTATTATTATAAGATGAACTACTGGGAGAGCTACTAGTTCCAGCCTCATCACTCATAGCCAAGTCATAATCCAGCGTGCTAATGTGAGATTTTCTTACCAAAGACTTATCTTTATTTTCTCTCAGAACTTCTTCTAAAATTTTAACGTCTCTTATTAAATCATCAACCGTATTGTATTTGTTTAATGCTAGGCGATCCACGAATTCAGTTCTCAAATTTTTCTTAACCCACTTAACTCTAGTAATAACTGCGGGAGGGGTACTGAGACGATTGAACAGCTGCTCCATCACGGCAACAAAAATTACTATTGACTCGTCATCATTTTGTTTTCTATGTTTTATCAAGTCCCACAGTTCTTCATCATAGTCTTTGTTAAGAAAATAATGTTCCATTCTAGTTGTTAATGAATTCCAGTCCCTGACATTGCCTGAATCTTTGACGTGTCTAAGCCACAAAAGTGCTTTACCTGAAAATAAGTCAACTGCTGACTCAAATAGTTGATCTTTAGATACATGTCTAGCCTCTGCTAACTCATGGACTCTTTCTAAAAATGCTTTGACGCTATATGACTTTTTCGTACCATCAAATTTGACATCCCACTTGTAAAGAGAAACGGGCTTGAATGATGGGGTTGAAACTCGAGCCATCCCCATGGGGTTCATAAAAGATTGGGATAAATCCACCATAGGTACCGGAGGCGCCACATCGGTCACAACTCTATCCTCAAGCTCAGATTCTAACAAGATACAGGTAGCATAAGCCTCTTGTTTAAAGACAACTTGTTCTCTAATACCAGTGGAAACATCCATTCGTTGAATACGAGAACTGACATGAATTAAACGTGAACGTACTCTTTGATATACTGAGTCTTTGGTTGAGCCTTCAAAATCGTTAATCAGAGTCCTAATGCTATCTAGGGATGCCTGAATCTCCACAGTCTCGGTTTGAAAAGAGTAATTGGGATCAGCTAATACAACTGGAGTAGTATTGTGCTTAGACAATGTTTTAGCAAGAATTTTTCTCCTATCATTCATGTCACGGTCCGTTACTATTCCTCGAATTCTCAGTTCGTAATTCAATTCATTGATTAACAAGTGCTTTGCCTTGAAGGTCTCCATGTTGTATCACAAAAGTTCAACTATTTATTACAATTCAATTAAATGAGATTCCTGGTCTTACGCCTGCCAGAAATACTCAGGGAAAAAAAGTTAAATGGATATTGTGTCTTTCAAATATACAAGAAAATTCAATTAAATGAGCTTCCTGGTCTTACTCATGCCAGAAATACTCAGGGAAAAAAAAGTTGAATGGATATTGTGTCTTTCAAATATACAAGAAAATTCAATTAAATAAGCTTCCTGGTCTTACTCATGCCAGAAATACTCAGGGAAAAAAATATTGGTTTTGACAAAATATTTATAGAAAAATTCAATGAAATGAGTTTCCTGGTCTTACTCATGCCAGAAATACTCAGGGAACAAAGTTAAATAGATTTTGACAACCTATATCAGTTGATGTTAAATGCTCAGTTCAAAAAAAAATTTTTTTTTTCGTTAAACAAGGGAGTTCAAAGTAATTAGAGGATAGTACCACCCTGTATAATTCAGAGTTGAGATCTCCAAAAATTTTTGACACATGCACATCAAAAAAACTCAAACTATAATTTGATAAAGTGTCAATTCAAAAATTCATACATAAATTTGACAAGGACATTACCCGGTATGGAGAATGTTCAGTAAAGAAAAATACTAAATGCTGTTTTTTTTTTTCAGAAGAAAAAACTTGCTCTCAAACTATTTTGAAAACACAAGTCCAGATTTTATTTCAAATCCAGGACAAAAACTAACTTAATTGGTCACCAACTATTGAGCAACCACTAAACCAAAAATGTTCAACCTTATTTAGGTTCAGCAAAAACGGAAAAACCAAAAATCAAATCTTACACACCCTGTAATCCTTAAATTGAGCCAACTGTTTTTGAGTAAGAAAGTATCACCAAAATTTCATCAGAAATATCATTTGATTATTTGTGAAATCATTATCACCCTATATAGTGAAAAAAATTCATAAAAATGTTTGAGTTCACAAAGTGTCACTAGTGCAATGATAAAAAAATTCTAAAATATTTTACTCAACAAAGTTCACTCTTGGGCCCCACGCATTGAGGCGTCAAGTTCTTGTGGCAAAGTTATGCAATTTTGAAATTGAAGTTTCCAAATTATTGTTTTAGTTATGATTTACTGAATTGTATTCTTGCAAAAGATGCTCACAAGGCACGGCAGCTCTTCGTCTGGCGAGCAGTGGTTGTGAATTCTATAACTTACTTTGTTGAGGGCAGGGGGCGCCACTCAGTTTAATCAAGTAAAAACTAAGAAAATGCACTATATGACAAATTACTACCTGAAAGAGAAATTTAAGTGAAACACTGTGTGAACTCAACAGATTTAATGTAGGAAAATCTCAAGTACCTTGATGGCATGTAATATTTGCTTATTTAGCAAAATTCATTGTTTCATGGAAAACAATCAATTTCAAACTCCCTAATGTCTTTCAACCTAGGTTCCCGATATAGTACTATAATGGGCGAACAGGGTAGCTGAATAATATGATATATGAGTATCTACTCAACTATATACCTGAGATTTAAAATACTATGACCAAACTGCAGTATTATGAAAAATATCTTATGTAACCTAGTGACACATTCCTTAGGATTCAATAATTATTAAAGAACGCATAATATAGGGCAAGAAAAACATAGATACATAGTTTCTTGGAAAATGGCTCGATTTTCTTTCTTACTCAACCAGACGTCTCTGGTGATGACTCCTGGAAGCTGGCCTACACCTCAGGCCCTCCTACTGGCGAGACAACAGCCTGACATAGGCGGCACTCTGGTGGAAACAGCGCCCCAAAATCCGCTGACTTAGAGACAGCTCTACGACGACTCTGGAGTGTAGGGCCCCAGCTAGGAGAGGATCTACTCGAGGTTGGTCTCGGCGACCCAGGAATTGGTGGTCTAGAGCTCCGGCGATTCTCCACTACCTGGCGATTCTCCACTACCTTGCGGCCCAGCAGAGACGAGATCTCCAAATCCGCAGCAGTCTGTCCAGCGATGCCAGCAAAATCCTCCGAAATGCCAAATGATGAGATTGGCAACTTCTCAATTCCAGAACTATCATAATATATGGGAACCGAAATGGCGACCTCGTGGTACGTTTTCCATCGGTCCAAGCAGGAGGCCCACAGATCTATAAAAATAGATTCTGTAGCACCCAGAAACACTAAACTCCTGAAGCCCCAATCTTCCCATAGGAATTCAATAGCAAACTTACCCCAAAAATATGGAAAGGCCTCAATTCGAACACCAAAATCAAAATGAAGAGCCTTCATCTTGCTGCCTGTTCAACAGCCACAGAAAAATGACGAAGGGCAACTCGGAGGGATATATTCTGCGCCTTCTCTAGAAGGTTCCCACAAAAATCTATTTGAAAAAAATACCCTTTTCTCCTGCGCACACGAAAATGACAACTAATTGTTAAGCGTTCGTCACGAGATTCAAATACTGTCCCCTGATTGGTCCAAATCTGCGAAAGAACGGCGCAATTTCCGAATCATCTCCGACTACACTCGGCTCCATACGAACTGTCAATAAACCACAAACACATAGGACAATCAGAATAAGGTGAAACTCACGGAACCACGGCCAGCTAAGGTATACGGGTACCGCGTGCTATGGGCTGCTACAAGTCGTTCCTTGTCTTCTCACTCGTACCATGCGAATGACCGAAGAATTTGGGAAGAAGAGTAAATGCTTAATGCCTGTCAAGCGGCTAAAGAGAAAAATAAGAGCAGAGTCAAAAATAACCTCTCATTTTCATCCATCTACCTGTCAAAGATGATATGAATAAAAATACAAAACCATCACAAAGCCAATGATAAACGATAAGGCCAAGACCAGAATTCCACAACATCATTAGCCTTCCTCACCAGCTACCATGAACTAACCATCAACATCAACATTCTGAATGAAAAATACTAAGTGTACTGGAGCAAGTTATTTATGAGAGACAAGTGAGTTCTTTCTGAATTATCATAAGTTCAAATACTAATGTTTAGTTATTTTCAGGTCCTGAGCAAAAAGTTTCGATACCCTCAACCCAAGGTACTATCGAAGATATAGTGTTATGTTAAGTTCTGAGTTTGAATAAAAGAATCCATGTACAGAGTGAGTGTCTCAATTATCCAAAATAGTTATTGAGTATAGAATTGGAACTGAAAATTCGAGAAAAGGTAATTTTCACGTTACAAAGTATAAAAGGAGCTGTTGGTATCGATGTGAATCATTCATGAAGAAGACTATTCCACTTGACAGCACAATTTTCAGGATGTATGTTTCATATACTTGTACGGGTTGTTGGAGAACCTCCAAATGCACCCTTATCAGTAATACGCTGGGTTAAGGAGAAAGAAAAACTAAAATGATACATGTGAAACATGTGAACGTATAACAACATGGTTAATCAATGAGGAATGAAGATGATGATTTATGTCCTGAAGAAAGGAAACATGACATATCAATATTATGTTTGCATGTATTGATTCTCAAATGAATAAAGAATAACAATATTCAGAGCGTAAAGAGATTTTTATTCATCATAAATTACATATATGGAAAAAGCTCCAATATTAATAATGGCGTTTACAACGTCTCAGCTCCTGCAAGCAGCTAGAATAATTCCATTCCAAAGTGAGGTATGCAGAAGAATCCTTCTGATTGTTTGTTATTGACCTGCTAGGTGCGAGCGTAGATGACTTTCCGAATTTTAAATCTGCATATCTTGAGGCCCACAAATCAGCTTCTATCTTGAATCCAGAACTGAGTGTCATACATGCGGCTATATCCGATCTAATTTGGTTCAACTCTGTAGCTGTTTCATTCACCTTGATTTGCAGTTCTTGGCTACAGTTACTGAACTTTTGTTTGGTTTCGAATAACTCGTCAATCGTATTGTTCAACTCTTTTTGATATTTTCCGATCTGATTTTCATACGATTTACAATTTACTGTAGGCGATGCTACCACTGCCCCACTGCCACCGATGTTATATTCCTGCATCAACCCTCCACCAGTGGACATAGAGTGATCTGATGAATTGAAACCTGGATATTTTGTAGGCTCGTTGTTGCTCTTGTTGTTGTTGAATTGGAGCATTAATTCACTATTCTCCATAGACTGAATCGAATATACCTTGATATCAGGATACTTCGTCAACAGATTATTGTAAGTGACTCGTGAAGTCGCCCTATTGGGTATCTCATGTTGGATGTATAGGGTACTGTTCTTTGGAGTATATTCTGAGAATAATTCCTGAGGTGCTAATTCTGCTACATGCAACAGCAGTAGGATGATGAAAATTTCGATTGACATCACGCGTGTTGCCTGTTTGGAGATTATCAGTGGACTGATGCTGGATGGGTTGATGTTCACACACTGGATACTAGCGTTGTCGCTTGAATCTACTTTGCATGTCCCTTTGGCGCTGTAGCCGATCTCTATACGCATTTTTATTTTCAGTCTGGAGACATGTATAGCATAAACCATATCCAGTGTAACTATGAAACAGTTAACCACAACGGGTGCATTGGTATCTTGATGGTCCGTTGTTGGCCGGTGGTGTACCTTCTCCATTGCCAGAGGAGATAGTTATACTATTTTCTTGTATCAAATTATGGTTGTTGTTGTTGTTGTTGTTGGCGGTACTCATGTTTACAGCGTCTGGATTTGAACAAAAGTTGAAATATAATTTGATTGAAATACAAACTATGGAAAAATTCTAACCTCAGAGCAATGTATCAGTATGGAGATAATCAACTATCCTTTTATCATCATAGGGATTCAGAGCGACTTTTCTTTGTTCAATTGTATGTACCTTATGTTTTTGAGACCTAATCAGATATTGATCGACTTCGGTAAAAGTATTATTGAATAGGCAATCATGATAATCTTCAAAAGTGATAGTTTTCAGTGCAGCTCCTTGAACACCTTTTAATTTTTTTGTGATACCTAAATTGCTCATAGCCTTCTCGATTTCTTGTTCATTAAGGTCTCGTTCTTCCAGCTCCTGTCTTTTCCGTTTCATGTCTTGCTTCATTTCACTTTCACTTTTGAAGATTCCGAACGTATACATTTTAGATCTTAACCCAATGAATTCGGACATTATTCGTCCGGAAAGCTCATTTTTCATAACTCCTAGAACTTTTTTATTCCTCAACGGAATACCGTAGATGTTAACAAGCTGATAATCAGAAGTGTCAAACCTATCTATGTCGGATTTAATGTGTTCATGATTGTCGTTCTCGATGAATTGATACAATGATGAATCTGTATCGGTGTATAATAATTTTGCATTATTGCCAAATCTGAGTTTTATATAAGAGTAATGGAAATCATAAAGGAATGTTTTTGAAATGTCTAACACACTGAATCCAACATAAATAGGTTTATTCAGTTTTACTTTCAACCTTTTCATTTCAATGATTACCATATCCTCATCAAATATAGTACAACTGTGAAAATTAGGTTGCGAGATATAGTAACTAGCTCCATAACTACCTGACCATTTTGTAACTAATTTAACATCTTCATATTCCCTAACATTCTCAATAGTCTTGCCGAAAACAGCGTCATTCATAAGTCCATAGAAATTTTTATCAAACTCATTTTAACACTTCTTTCTCAGTTCATTGTTCAAGTGTATGTATTTTTATAACCAAGACGATTGTTTGAACTGCAATACTTCGTGAATTTTTTCGATTTTCATACCTAAGCTGAGGGCTTGTTTCAAATTTTTATAATGAATGATGTAGTTTTTCTTTTTGTTAAAAGTTGTAAGTAATTTTTTCAATCCGGATTTAGCACATGGTGGTTTCATGTGTTCAGGACAGAGTGGTAAATCTTTGTGACTTTCAAAGAGTTCACGGGGGTAATCAAGATCTACCTCAAGAATATAACCAAGATCATTGTCATCCGGAACATTCATCATATTGCCAATCGAATAAATATCTTCTACCCACTCGAATTTACTTGTGGGGAGAGGTAATCTCATCGCAGCCCTATATAAATTATTCACATCAAAATACATTAGATATGATGAAGGACTTTGCGAATCATATTCGTTTTCCATATATTTGTTGTTCGATTTCGCATAACGATGCGAGCACTGCGATACGCCACCTCTGACCCCCTCTTCTATAAACATTATCATATCATTATCTGTTAAGAGTTCTAATTTCACTTGTGTAATTTCGAGCATGCTATCAAAAGCTAACCCAGGCGCTGTATAGTAGTGCAAACTATCGAGTCTAAATAGTCATAAGGACAAATACCTTTACGTGTGAGCAAACTGAATTCTGCTTCATTATGGCAGTATCGTTTTTTGATCGTTTTCTGATGATTTGTTGAGTATGAGGATAAGGTATCCAAACTACTAGCCATGAATCTGAAGAGTCGAGAAATCTCAAATTAATTCTCGTCCCATCGATATATTTAGTGAGAGAAATATATTTTTCTTCGTTCACAGGCAATATAGACACCTCGATTTCAATACTCAGATTTCTTATGAGGAAGTGGCTATCATATCCAGATATATTATGAAGAATTACAGGTACCGTATGACTATCTTGATAACCTAGATTACAATGATTATGTGCGGCCCCTCTGTATTCGCCTGTGAGGTGTGGTCTCTGATTTTTCGATCGTCAATAGTGAAAGATTTCAAACAAATATGACAGCATGAAGCTTTTTGAAAATTATAGAATTGCTCCTGTGTCAAAGGTTTCATCGGTTTCGGATTGCTCAAAATTCCATCGATTTGAAAAGCTGAATCCTTCAGTTGTTTGACGAACCAGGATATACAATCTCTACCGGTATAATAATCGAATTCACAAAGGGAATTATCATATGAACAAACAAGCATGTAACCAATAGTGAACGGTACATGTTTTTGAGATTTCCTAGTCTTGATCGTGGATTGCCCATCACACTTTTCCAACAGACACTCTAAATCAGCATAAATAACGGATGGAACCTTTTCTTTATTCTTGAAATTCTTGAATTTTAAAATTTTCTCATTCACTTTTGGTAATTCTACTTGAGTGTTATTGATTTTTCTGCATTGAATAGAATGTTTTTCCAGATTCTCACAAGTACTGAAATGATTCAGACAGCGATCATATAACCATTTTTTATGAGATATATCCCCCAGTTGCCAGTGTAGTAATTTAGATAGATTTTTTATGTAAGCGAAGTGATAAATTCTGTTTTTGGAATGAACATCTTCCTCTTCCTCATCTCCATTGAGATCATTTTCCTGAGGATGCGGCGATGACACCATCAATTAATTGATTCTTTTTGAAAAATCAGTACTACTCAAGCATAGGGAAAGTATTTCTATATGCTTTTCCCTCTCATTAGTTGTGAAAACATTAATAGAAAGTTCATTCATGATTTCAAATTTTTTAACATCTTTTAATCTCATTGGGAATTTGATGCCATTATATTTCAAAACTTCACTGAAATGAGGATAAGAAGATGTTTTACTTGAATTTTTTTCTGGGCCAACTCTGGCAACATAAGACGGTTCTAGATGTGAACGTTGGTATGGGTTTTGGTACCTTAATATGTGTGTACGATGAATGAGCAGCGAGTAAACAACAGAAAATACGCTGATAATGAAAATGTATGAAATTTATTACTTCCCGATATCAGTTTTTGATAAGAGAAAAAATCGCCTCGTGTACGTGACGCACGCAAACAATTTGGACACATCACTTCGCAACTTATCTCGAAAAAATTCCCCATGAATCCATCATGAGTAGTGTACCTACGTATGCACGAGCCCAAGATGGCCGCCGCCGGAAGTGACGTCACAACCGTTCCTGTGGTGAAAGGTGTTGGCTGCACGGAAGTGACGTCACAAGATAGCCGCCGGAAATGACAAGTGACAGATGACAAGTGACAGATGACAAGTAGCAGATGACAAGTGACAGATGACAAGTGACAGATGACAAGTGACAGATGACAAGTGACAGATGACAAGTGACAGAAGACAAGTGACAGATGACATGGAACACAAGGAATGACAGATGACACGTGGAAGTACTCTGAACTTAGCCCCCTAGACTCTAGAGCTTATGGGCGTGGACATTCTTCTTCTTATTTTTGAAAGGTGATGGATGACGTCACCATCTATTGACTTTGCCCACCAGATTTAGGTTGGTATTACTACAATTGGTAGCACTTTGTTTCAAGGTCACCCGATATGCATGTTGCAGGTGGTCGATGAGTCATCCTTATCTCTACGACGTAGAACAATGCCGCCTTTGTTTGCCATTTATGTTATCTAGCCTTCCTCTAGAGTCTAGAACAATGCCGCCTTTGTTCTCTCTATGCCACAACGTTTCTTGGAATTCCAACGCAATATTATACGAGAACAATGCCGCCTTTGTTTGCAGGTGTCCGATTATGTAACAACCTCATCCGATTGCATCATCCTTATCTGTGTGAGAACAATGGGTCCATTGTTCTGACGCAGGTGGCCGATGAGTCATCCAACAAAGCCTCCTTTGTTCTCGCTGAGAGATATTCTTGTAACCTCATTTTGTTAGCAGGTGGCTGATGACTTCACGAGCCATTCAAGAATGGAAAAACTCCAGAGGTATACAGGGTGTGTCTGAAAGTGAGGTTCATGCTTACATCCTGTCGAATTTGCTCAATAGCTCATATCCTGGTGATTCTAACCTCACTGAAATCAAACGGTCATGTTTGGCTCTCATGGGTGTCCAATTACGTAACAACCTTATCCGATTGCATCATCTTTATTTGGGGTCAATTGTTCAAGTGCAGATGGCTAAAGTGTCACCCAACAATGTCTCCTTTGTTCTCGCTGAGAGATATCATCAATCTTGAAACCTCATTTTATTAGCAGGTGCCTGATGACATCACGAGCCAATCAGGAATGGAAAACTTCAGAGGCATACAGGGTGTGTCCGAAACTGCGGTTCATGCTGACATCCTGTCGAATTTGCTCAATAGCTCATATCCTGGTGATTCTAACTTCACTGGAATCAAACGGGCATGTTCGGCTCTCATGATATTGTATACTGTCCCATTATAGTCATAGTGTTATCATCCTCGCCGAATACGATATATAACATATGCCGTATACGATTGACATTTGACATATGGCAGATAACGCTTGATAGATAATGTATACCTTTGGTGATACTCCTGGTGCTTTAAACCTCGCACCCAGAGCAAACGCTTGAGACCACCCCCCTTCTCCACCTCCCGGGTTGAAAAACGTGACTCAGCCGACCAGTCAGAGACCACTATCACATTTTGAAGATATCGTGATGATATTTCTGGTGCTCCTAACGTAGCCGAAAGCAAACGATCAGGTATAACAGACTTAAGGGAGATGGCGTATGGCAGATGACAGATGATAATGAGGAAATCAAAATCATAATATACAGGGTAATACAAATAGTCAGAGTCGAATGAAAAATCGAGAAAGACATATGCAGGATGACTAGGAAAAAAAAACTGAATCGTAAACACGTTACCAAAACGTCACAGAAACGCCACGAAAACGTTGGAAAGAAGTTCAAAATCGTTAAAAAATGATAGATACTTCTACGGGAAATGTTCCTCAGAAATCTCTGCTATAATTCCATCACTAGCAATACCAGTCAGACGACCTCGACAGGCCCAGTCAGCACATCCTTTCGTCGTTAACCTTGAAATATGTCGAACAACACTCTACCAAACTCATTCAAAAGTTGAAACACCTACCTTCCCTCCCTATCCTCCGTAGGTACGCACGTGACGAATATCATAGGAATTTCCTCTCGTACACACCAAGAGATGAAATAAATAAAAAATCACCATTCACATCATTCTCAGAGGCATCTTCGAACTAGGGTATTAATAGATATATGCTTATTCAAGCAGCAATTCTCCGAGTATGCCATCCTGATATCGAAATAAACCACACATTTCCAGCTAAAGGCACGCGCGGAAACTTCAATCAGTTGCCTACCTAGAACAGTGCTGTCAGACGTTGCAGAATGATCGATATTTCACTGAAATATACACGTTCCGATGCACAACTCTTTTCAGCCATTCAGCTATTTCAATTGAAAAAGGATACACGGATCTGAGATTGAACATCTATAGTAGAACGTTGACGTACGTAACATATAGAGTTGGTATAAGGAAAAAAAAATTAGTCGAAAAATATATACATGGTGGAGAAGGGAAACAGGTGAAAAACCTCAAGTGGAATTGTAGTTAAGGAACATCTGATATGTATGAGACATCTCCAGAACAGACTTTGACGTATACCATATACAGGGATATCTGAATAAAGTATGACCTGCGACAAATCAAATAGAGTTATCAACAAAATATGTATCCTCAATTTCATTTTATATTCCTAATAACATCGACAAGGACATGCTTTGGGGAAAATGGTACTATGGGGTGAACCATAGAACAACAACGTCATTCTCTTTCATCAACATGATCGTTAGGGTACTCTGAAAGCAATTTCCATCAAAGTCTGCGAAATATTGACAAAATTGAGAGAATTAATCGGAACAACTCAAGGAAAGATAACTTGTAGAATTGATTGGAATTCACGTGTGTTCACTCGATGGAAGAAAGAAGTGTATCAAAACGTCCAACATGAGAGTAAAAATATAAAAAACGTGACTTTCAAAATAATCATTGAACTACTGGTATGACTCTGCATTTACAGCAACAAAAATTCAATTAACACATAACATGACTGAAGTATAATGGGTGGATCAAAATTAACTCGATAAATGACATTTCTGGCACCATAATACATAGGATAAATCTGTTTTTTTCTGGGACGGGAAAAAAGTTTGGCATTTCATCTCTGTTGGCAGGTTATAAAATGTCACTTTTCATAAATTACTTTTTTCCCGTGGGAAAAAAGTGAGTACTTTTTTCCCGGATATATATCACATATATATACACTGTGGATGGCTTTTGTTGTGCTATAGTTCCGAAAAATGAGTCAATAATACCGTCTCCGAGAAAGAACTGCAAGTCCTTTTATCTTCCATTCGACTTCGCGGTTTCGTATATTACTAAACAACTACTGAATTTGCAATTTTTTAAAATCAAATCACAGAATTGAACTGACAGAAGTGACATCAGATATTTGATTACTTCAAAAGAATGATAAAGATGTCTATAAAACGCAGGTGTCCCTACTGTTAAAAACTTGAAATTTCACGTCGATAATTTTCACATTTCGAAATAATGTAATATCTTCTCAATATTGATTCGTCCTTCCTTCTGTCACAGAAAAAAATAGTGTATTATACACGGGAAAAATATTAGATTTTAGCTCACGGTTTTTTGTCTCCCTCCGCTACGCGTCGGGAGACAACACAACCTGGAGCTAAAATCTACTACTTTTTTCCCTTGTATAATAAATAACTATTGTTGAAAATTATATACAGGCAGTAATAACAGGAAAACAGTGTGTGAACAATACAGAAGAATAAACATTACAATGTCCCGAAAGTGTAGATTATTCACGTAATGTACACGGTCTAACAGAATCCACATGACAGATAGTAGTTGAATATACGTATCGATATATAATAAACAAATCGTTTCTGATATTACATTCGATACAATTCGTGAATAAGGATGTATACAGGGCCTTTCGAAAAATCATCAACAACCCAGAAAAATCATTGAATCAAGTTACTACACAGAAAGAAAAAACAGTATGTGTCTGACCTAGCATCCAGGAACAATAAACAAAACTTGGGGGGAATAAAGATAATTGCATTGAACTCGATAAAAAACAACCTCGATTCGACACCTGCTTTATAGTCAGTTGATATACGAGGTAGAATCAAATGAACTAAGCCGAGGATGATCGAAGTAGATCAAAGATCAACGAAGTGAACCAGTGTTTGTTGCTCACCCGAAAAATGATAGGCATATTGGTTGCACGAAAGAGTGCGTCAGTCGAGGAGACATGTATATCATACCCAAGTGAGTCAAGAGCGAATATATCAACAAAATGCTAGATGAAATAAGAACACATATCCACTTATGAATGTACTCGAAGGGAGTCAGAAAGACATGATCATGATAAGATTTAAATAATGTGTGTGAGCAAATATAATCAAACTAATTATTACAAAATATGTCATTCAGTTATGTCATTCCAATTTCCGTTTCTATACTGATACATCTGTCTGTGGAGGAATTGCTGTATTCAACTTAATCTAGCTGTCAATCAAATTCCATGTATATGGAGTCAGCTGTCACTGATTTCCAGAAATCTGCTACGCAATGTATAAGAACAATGCCTCCTCTGTTCCGAGAGATTGCGTTATCGTTATCTTGTAATAATATCTACTTCCAGTGTCTAAGCAATGCTTCCTTCCGTTTTTTAGAGTGAGCAGATGGTCGACGTGGCCGACGTTGAAACATACTCATCTTGTAACAATATCTACCTCCTTCGTGAGAACAATGCCCCCTTTGTTCTGAAAAACAGCAGGTGGCTGATGAGCCATGTTCATAAAGATAACAATACCCCCACTTCTGTGTAGGAACAATACAATCTTTATCCTGGAGAATAGCTGGTAGATGACGTCACCAACTCAAGCCATCTGGTGATAGAAAACTCCAGAGACAAACTATACAGGGTGTGTGAAAGAATGTTTCATAGGTGGCAGATATGTCGAATACTTACATTCTACCGACACTCACCTACCCAATAGCGTATGTCTATGTGAGACAAGGATGCAATGTCCAAAAATGGTTTAACACATGCAGAGCCATCCCCACCACTACCATCACCACAACCTCGATTACTTCTTTCTGAGGATAATATTGGAATTTCAAATCAGCATAACAATATCCTTAGAAGAATAGTACGACACAGCCAGCCACAAAATGTCACGGATGGCATATATAGTACTGACAACCATTTCGAATAACGTATTGTGTGTATGTTTTATCTGTCGATGACTTTATTGCAATCAATTAACGTGGAGAGCGATGCGAAATAACAATTGACGTCTACCAGTACTCTTTAAAGAGAAACCAAAGACGAATAATTCCATCTATAAACTCGAGTTGATGTTTTCCTGTGGATCTGGAGGGGAAACCGAATAACAAGATACATGTTTTCATAACAGCAGCTCACCTGCACAAAATATGTCGAAATACAACTTGAAATATCATACAATGTTCAATAGAAAATTATTATTCAACATACGTCAAAGCCGTGCTGCAAAACATCGAATCCGTGTTGCAAAACATCAAAAACGTTCGTCAAAACATCACCAACGTCAAAAATGTCAAAAACGTCAAGTAATGTCAAAAACGTCAAAAACGTCGAAAAAACGTCGAAAACGTCAAAAACGTCGAAAAAAACGTCAAAAAAACGTCGAAAAGCGTCAAAAAACGTCGAAAACCGTCGAAAAACGTCGAAAAACGTTGAAAAACGTCGAAAAAACGTCGAAAAGTGTCAAAAAACGTCAAAAACGTCGAAAAAACGTCGAAAAACGTCGAAAAACGTCAAAAAACGTCAAAACGTCAAAAACGTCACGTTTTTCACGCTTATGACGAATCAACGTTCAAATGGCGTATCGGAACATAGATAATTCACAAAATGTGATAATAAGCACAAACGTTTAATCTTCCAACGAAGCTACTCGATGGGCACTAGTCTCTAGTTGACTTCCAGGAACTTGGTGACATCTATTTCGTCTATATAAAACTCAATCTCATGTTGCTTACCAGTAGGAATTATGAAGTGACTCAAGACCCGGATAGGTAATGCGTTTTCAGCAAGGCGTTGTTCTTAAGGTGACATATGGTGTTAGTAACAACAACTACACATCATCGTTCATGAGCTGAAGAGCCCCAATGGGTTTGTATACATACAACATAATTAACAAGATACAGATACTTCTTTATTCACTCCATATTAAACAACACTATCTGAACGTTTTTTCTAAGAATATCACGTTTCATCTCATGTGCTAGAAGAGCAATGCTAGATGATGCAGTATACATCGATGTCATTCTGATATGGGCATTTTGCCAATATATTCAACTCTTTCAGACATACCTCTGTCGTTGATGACGTCACTAGACAATTTAAACTTTGAATGCTCCAATTCGAATTAAAAAAGACATTGCACAATACCCCCACATTGGACAAGTTCATCATAAAAGGTGAGGTACTGAGCTGCCCAAGGTCAGAGTAATGATATATATATTATGCATACGCGGCGATTGGAGTGACAGATGGCGGGAGGGATACTGAAACGTACGACAAAACATCTAAAAAGTACAACGAAACGTTATAAACGTGCAACAAAACATTCAAAACGTATTTCCATAGCAGAAGTAAATCACCACACTTATCTCCTCAGTTCTACTCATAATATATATGATATCTCAGATTACAGGTCAACGGCTTAATGTTATGACAATCACTTGGCCAGTCTGAACACTATCGAAATACCTGAGGTCAGACAGGTACTGCCTGTATGGGGTTTATACTTTGAGTCCTACAAATATCACGGATGTCATTCTCGGGAAATTTCCCCATGACATAGGGTGAAAAATCGTGAAACAGCATGGAAAAACGTGACGATCTCGTGACGCAACCATCACACTTAGTGCGTCGTACGCGTTATGCGTTATACATTCGTTAAACAGACGTCGAATATTATTTTTCGAAAACATCAAACGTGAGTTGCAAGCATCAAAAATACGTCAAATGCGTCAAACTTACCTCGAACAGGCCAATATACATTCAAAACCCACAACAAACTGATAAATGACGTCACAAAACGAAATCATACGATGAAGAAAAATTTGAAAGGCGATAGGAGCAGAATAAACAGGGTGTATGAAAGAACGATTCATGATGAGTCCGCCGAATACGATATATAACATATGCCGTATACGATTGACATTTGACATATGGCAGATAACGCTTGATAGATAATGTATACCTTTGGTGATACTCCTGGTGCTTTAAACCTCGCACCCAGAGCAAACGCTTGAGACCACCCCCCTTCTCCACCTCCCGGGTTGAAAAACGTGACTCAGCCGACCAGTCAGAGACCACTATCACATTTTGAAGATATCGTGATGATATTTCTGGTGCTCCTAACGTAGCCGAAAGCAAACGATCAGGTATAACAGACTTAAGGGAGATGGCGTATGGCAGATGACAGATGATAATGAGGAAATCAAAATCATAATATACAGGGTAATACAAATAGTCAGAGTCGAATGAAAAATCGAGAAAGACATATGCAGGATGACTAGGAAAAAAAAAACTGAATCGTAAACACGTTACCAAAACGTCACAGAAACGCCACGAAAACGTTGGAAAGAAGTTCAAAATCGTTAAAAAATGATAGATACTTCCACGGGAAATGTTCCTCAGAAATCTCTGCTATAATTCCATCACTAGCAATACCAGTCAGACGACCTCGACAGGCCCAGTCAGCACATCCTTTCGTCGTTAACCTTGAAATATGTCGAACAACACTCTACCAAACTCATTCAAAAGTTGAAACACCTACCTTCCCTCCCTATCCTCCGTAGGTACGCACGTGACGAATATCATAGGAATTTCCTCTCGTACACACCAAGAGATGAAATGAATAAAAAATCACCATTCACATCATTCTCAGAGGCATCTTCGAACTAGGGTATTAATAGATATATGCTTATTCAAGCAGCAATTCTCCGAGTATGCCATCCTGATATCGAAATAAACCACACATTTCCAGCTAAAGGCACGCGCGGAAACTTTAATCAGTTGCCTACCTAGAACAGTGCTGTCAGACGTTGCAGAATGATCGATATTTCACTGAAATATACACGTTCCGATGCACAACTCTTTTCAGCCATTCAGCTATTTCAATTGAAAAAGGATACACGGATCTGAGATTGAACATCTATAGTAGAACGTTGACGTACGTAACATATAGAGTTGGTATAAGGAAAAAAAAATTAGTCGAAAAATATATACATGGTGGAGAAGGGAAACAGGTGAAAAACCTCAAGTGGAATTGTAGTTAAGGAACATCTGATATGTATGAGACATCTCCAGAACAGACTTTGACGTATACCATATACAGGGATATCTGAATAAAGTATGACCTGCGACAAATCAAATAGAGTTATCAACAAAATATGTATCCTCAATTTCATTTTATATTCCTAATAACATCGACAAGGACATGCTTTGGGGAAAATGGTACTATGGGGTGAACCATAGAACAACAACGTCATTCTCTTTCATCAACATGATCGTTAGGGTACTCTGAAAGCAATTTCCATCAAAGTCTGCGAGATATTGACAAAATTGAGAGAATTAATCGGAACAACTCAAGGAAAGATAACTTGTAGAATTGATTGGAATTCACGTGTGTTCACTCGATGGAAGAAAGAAGTGTATCAAAACGTCCAACATGAGAGTAAAAATATAAAAAACGTGACTTTCAAAATAATCATTGAACTACTGGTATGACTCTGCATTTACAGCAACAAAAATTCAATTAACACATAACATGACTGAAGTATAATGGGTGGATCAAAATTAACTCGATAAATGACATTTCTGGCACCATAATACATAGGATAAATCTGTTTTGTTGAAAATTATATACAGGCAGTAATAACAGGAAAACAGTGTGTGAACAATACAGAAGAATAAACATTACAATGTCCCGAAAGTGTAGATTATTCACGTAATGTACACGGTCTAACAGAATCCACATGACAGATAGTAGTTGAATATACGTATCGATATATAATAAACAAATCGTTTCTGATATTACATTCGATACAATTCGTGAATAAGGATGTATACAGGGCCTTTCGAAAAATCATCAACAACCCAGAAAAATCATTGAATCAAGTTACTACACAGAAAGAAAAAACAGTATGTGTCTGACCTAGCATCCAGGAACAATAAACAAAACTTGGGGGGAATAAAGATAATTGCATTGAACTCGATAAAAAACAACCTCGATTCGACACCTGCTTTATAGTCAGTTGATATACGAGGTAGAATCAAATGAACTAAGCCGAGGATGATCGAAGTAGATCAAAGATCAACGAAGTGAACCAGTGTTTGTTGCTCACCCGAAAAATGATAGGCATATTGGTTGCACGAAAGAGTGCGTCAGTCGAGGAGACATGTATATCATACCCAAGTGAGTCAAGAGCGAATATATCAACAAAATGCTAGATGAAATAAGAACACATATCCACTTATGAATGTACTCGAAGGGAGTCAGAAAGACATGATCATGATAAGATTTAAATAATGTGTGTGAGCAAATATAATCAAACTAACTATTACAAAATATGTCATTCAGTTATGTCATTCCATTTTAAGTTTCTATACTGATACATCTGTCTGTGGAGGAATTGCTGTATTCAACTTAATCTAGCTGTCAATCAAATTCCATGTATATGGAGTCAGCTGTCACTGATTTCCAGAAATCTGCTACGCAATGTATAAGAACAATGCCTCCTCTGTTCCGAGAGATTGCGTTATCGTTATCTTGTAATAATATCTACTTCCAGTGTCTAAGCAATGCTTCCTTCCGTTTTTTAGAGTGAGCAGATGGTCGACGTGGCCGACGTTGAAACATACTCATCTTGTAACAATATCTACCTCCTTCGTGAGAACAATGCCCCCTTTGTTCTGAAAAACAGCAGGTGGCTGATGAGCCATGTTCATAAAGATAACAATACCCCCACTTCTGTGTAGGAACAATACAATCTTTATCCTGGAGAATAGCTGGTAGATGACGTCACCAACTCAAGCCATCTGGTGATAGAAAACTCCAGAGACAAACTATACAGGGTGTGTGAAAGAATGTTTCATAGGTGGCAGATATGTCGAATACTTACATTCTACCGACACTCACCTACCCAATAGCGTATGTCTATGTGAGACAAGGATGCAATGTCCAAAAATGGTTTAACACATGCAGAGCCATCCCCACCACTACCATCACCACAACCTCGATTACTTCTTTCTGAGGATAATATTGGAATTTCAAATCAGCATAACAATATCCTTAGAAGAATAGTACGACACAGCCAGCCACAAAATGTCACGGATGGCATATATAGTACTGACAACCATTTCGAATAACGTATTGTGTGTATGTTTTATCTGTCGATGACTTTATTGCAATCAATTAACGTGGAGAGCGATGCGAAATAACAATTGACGTCTACCAGTACTCTTTAAAGAGAAACCAAAGACGAATAATTCCATCTATAAACTCGAGTTGATGTTTTCCTGTGGATCTGGAGGGGAAACCGAATAACAAGATACATGTTTTCATAACAGCAGCTCACCTGCACAAAATATGTCGAAATACAACTTGAAATATCATACAATGTTCAATAGAAAATTATTATTCAACATACGTCAAAGCCGTGCTGCAAAACATCGAATCCGTGTTGCAAAACATCAAAAACGTTCGTCAAAACATCACCAACGTCAAAAATGTCAAAAACGTCAAGTAATGTCAAAAACGTCAAAAACGTCGAAAAAACGTCGAAAACGTCAAAAACGTCGAAAAAAACGTCAAAAAAAACGTCGAAAAGCGTCAAAAAACGTCGAAAACCGTCGAAAAAACGTCGAAAAACGTTGAAAAACGTCGAAAAAACGTCGAAAAGTGTCAAAAAACGTCAAAAACGTCGAAAAAACGTCGAAAAACGTCGAAAAACGTCAAAAAACGTCAAAACGTCAAAAACGTCACGTTTTTCACGCTTATGACGAATCAACGTTCAAATGGCGTATCGGAACATAGATAATTCACAAAATGTGATAATAAGCACAAACGTTTAATCTTCCAACGAAGCTACTCGATGGGCACTAGTCTCTAGTTGACTTCCAGGAACTTGGTGACATCTATTTCGTCTATATAAAACTCAATCTCATGTTGCTTACCAGTAGGAATTATGAAGTGACTCAAGACCCGGATAGGTAATGCGTTTTCAGCAAGGCGTTGTTCTTAAGGTGACATATGGTGTTAGTAACAACAACTACACATCATCGTTCATGAGCTGAAGAGCCCCAATGGGTTTGTATACATACAACATAATTAACAAGATACAGATACTTCTTTATTCACTCCATATTAAACAACACTATCTGAACGTTTTTTCTAAGAATATCACGTTTCATCTCATGTGCTAGAAGAGCAATGCTAGATGATGCAGTATACATCGATGTCATTCTGATATGGGCATTTTGCCAATATATTCAACTCTTTCAGACATACCTCTGTCGTTGATGACGTCACTAGACAATTTAAACTTTGAATGCTCCAATTCGAATTAAAAAAGACATTGCACAATACCCCCACATTGGACAAGTTCATCATAAAAGGTGAGGTACTGAGCTGCCCAAGGTCAGAGTAATGATATATATATTATGCATACGCGGCGATTGGAGTGACAGATGGCATGAGGGATACTGAAACGTACGACAAAACATCTAAAAAGTACAACGAAACGTTATAAACGTGCAACAAAACATTCAAAACGTATTTCCATAGCAGAAGTAAATCACCACACTTATCTCCTCAGTTCTACTCATAATATATATGATATCTCAGATTACAGGTCAACGGCTTAATGTTATGACAATCACTTGGCCAGTCTGAACACTATCGAAATACCTGAGGTCAGACAGGTACTGCCTGTATGGGGTTTATACTTTGAGTCCTACAAATATCACGGATGTCATTCTCGGGAAATTTCCCCATGACATAGGGTGAAAAATCGTGAAACAGCATGGAAAAACGTGACGATCTCGTGACGCAACCATCACACTTAGTGCGTCGTACGCGTTATGCGTTATACATTCGTTAAACAGACGTCGAATATTATTTTTCGAAAACATCAAACGTGAGTTGCAAGCATCAAAAATATACATTCAAAACCCACAACAAACTGATAAATGACGTCACAAAACGAAATCATACGATGAAGAAAAATTTGAAAGGCGATAGGAGAAGAATAAACAGGGTGTATGAAAGAACGATTCATGATGAGTGGCGGATATATGACAAATGCTTACATCCTACCGACACTGACTTGCCTAATAGCTCAATATAGGATAGGTCGAAGAATTGATCGATGAGATTGGTGAGGATTGATATTATACCGCTCTCTGGACACATCCAATTTACGGAAGGTTAGACACATCCGATTCAGGATGGGTTAGACAGGTAGAACGTTCATACACTCACTTTCCTTGACTCTTTTGCAAACGTTGAAAATGTTTATGGAATTATCAAAAATGTGGGGGGGGGGAAAGACGTCAGTAGCGTGCATCGTGCTGCCATCTATGTGATACATATACTCACTAACACATCAATTTGTTTCATTGACCAAAGAATATCCTGAAGCCTCAGAGTCCCAAGAATTCGAACAGGATAGGTTAGAGAGTAGGCCGACATCATGGGTTGGGTTTGATGCTATATCGATCTGGACTATCCAAGCTACCATAGGTTGGATCTATTTTTTTCATGGTGGCTTGTTTGAGATCATCAGAAACGTCAAAAACGTCAATAACGTCAAAAACGTACACATAAAACATGTGTCAAAACATCACCAACGTTTAAAACGTCAAAAAACGTCAACATTGCTAACAAAACATCACCAACATCACCAACGTCAGGAACGTAAAAAACGTCAAAAAAACGTCAAAAACGTCAAAAACCGTCGAAAACCGTCAAAAAACGTCAAAAAACGTCAAAAACCGTCAAAAACGTCAATAACCGTCAAAAAACGTCAAAACCCGTCAAAAAACGTCAAAAACGTGACGCTTTTGACGTTTTTCACGCTTTCGACGAATGCATTCAACGTCCTATGAAAAAAACATGTGTCAAAACATCACCAACGTCAGAAACGTAAAAAACGTCAAAAACGTCACGTTTTTCACGCTTCTGACAAATCAACGTTCAAATGGCGTGTCAAAACATCAATGACGTACGTCAAACACATCAGATACGTCACCTTTTTCACGCAGCTATGATAGGTTAGACCTATTTTTGTTTGGTCGGTCTAGGAACACCCAAGCTACGATAGGTTAGACCTATAGACACATCCAAGCTACGATAGGTTAGACCTATTTTTGTTTGGTGGCGTGTTTGTATGTTTATCAGACGAGCGGAGCGAGTCTGATAATCACAATTGAGCCACCAAACAAAAATAGGTCTAACCTATCGTAGCTTGGATGTGTCTATAGGTCTAACCTATCGTAGCTTGGGTGTTCCTAGACCGACCAAACAAAAATAGGTCTAACCTATCATAGCTGCGTGAAAAACGTGACGTATCTGATGTGTTTGACGTACGTCATTGATGTTTTGACACGCCATTTGAACGTTGATTTGTCAGAAGCGTGAAAAACGTGACGTTTTTGACGTTTTCTACGTTTCTGACGTTGGTGATGTTTTGACACATGTTTTTTCCATAGGACGTTGAATGCATTCGTCGAAAGCGTGAAAAACGTCAAAAGCGTCACGTTCTTGACGTTTTTTGACGGGTTTTGACGTTTTTTGACGGTTATTGACGTTTTTTGACGGTTTTTGACGTTTTTTGACGTTTTTTGACGGTTTTTGACGGTTTTTGACGTTTTTTGACGTTTTTTTGACGTTTTTAACGTTTCTGACGTTGGTGATGTTGGTGATGTTTTGTTAGCAATGTTGACGGTTTTTGACGTTTTAAACGTTGGTGATGTTTTGACACATGTTTTATGTGTACGTTTTTGACGTTATTGACGTTTTTGACGTTTCTGATGATCTCAAACAAGCCACCATAAAAAAAATAGATCCAACCTATGGTAGCTTGGATAGTCCAGATCGATATAGCATCAAACCCAACCCATGATGTCGGCCTACTCTCTAACCTATCCTGTTCGAATTCTTGGGACTCTGAGGCTTCAGGATATTCTTTGGTCAATCAAACAAATTGATGTGTTAGTGAGGATATGTATCACATAGATGGCAGCACGATGCACGCTACTGACGTCTTTCCCCCCCCCCCACATTTTTGATAATTCCATAAACATTTTCAACGTTTGCAAAAGAGTCAATGAAAGTGAGTGTATGAACGTTCTACCTGTCTAACCCATCCTGAATCGGATGTGTCTAACCTTCCGTAAATTGGATGTGTCCAGAGAGCGGTATAATATCAATCCTCACCAATCTCATCGATCAATTCTTCGACCTATCCTATATTGAGCTATTAGGCAAGTCAGTGTCGGTAGGATGTAAGCATTTGTCATATATCCGCCACTCATCATGAATCGTTCTTTCATACACCCTGTTTATTCTGCTCCTATCGCCTTTCAAATTTTTCTTCATCGTATGATTTCGTTTTGTGACGTCATTTATCAGTTTGTTGTGGGTTTTGAATGTATATTGGCCTGTTCGAGGTAAGTTTGACGCATTTGACGTATTTTTGATGCTTGCAACTCACGTTTGATGTTTTCGAAAAATAATATTCGACGTCTGTTTAACGAATGTATAACGCATAACGCGTACGACGCACTAAGTGTGATGGTTGCGTCACGAGATCGTCACGTTTTTCCTGCTGTTTCACGATTTTTCACCCTATGTCATGGGGAAATTTCCCGAGAATGACATCCGTGATATTTGTAGGACTCAAAGTATAAACCCCATACAGGCAGTACCTGTCTGACCTCAGGTATTTCGATAGTGTTCAGACTGGCCAAGTGATTGTCATAACATTAAGCCGTTGACCTGTAATCTGAGATATCATATATATTATGAGTAGAACTGAGGAGATAAGTGTGGTGATTTACTTCTGCTATGGAAATACGTTTTGAATGTTTTGTTGCACGTTTATAACGTTTCGTTGTACTTTTTAGATGTTTTGTCGTACGTTTCAGTATCCCTCCCGCCATCTGTCACTCCAATCGCCGCGTATGCATAATATATATATCATTACTCTGACCTTGGGCAGCTCAGTACCTCACCTTTTATGATGAACTTGTCCAATGTGGGGGTATTGTGCAATGTCTTTTTTAATTCGAATTGGAGCATTCAAAGTTTAAATTGTCTAGTGACGTCATCAACGACAGAGGTATGTCTGAAAGAGTTGAATATATTGGCAAAATGCCCATATCAGAATGACATCGATGTATACTGCATCATCTAGCATTGCTCTTCTAGCACATGAGATGAAACGTGATATTCTTAGAAAAAACGTTCAGATAGTGTTGTTTAATATGGAGTGAATGAAGAAGTATCTGTATTTTGTTAATTATGTTGTATGTATACAAACCCATTGGGGCTCTTCAGCTCATGAACGATGATGTGTAGTTGTTGTTACTAACACCATATGTCACCTTAAGAACAACGCTTTGCTGAAAACGCATTACCTATCCGGGTCTTGAGTCACTTCATAATTCCTACTGGTAAGCAACATGAGATTGAGTTTTATATAGACGAAATAGATGTCACCAAGTTCCTGGAAGTCAACTAGAGACTAGTGCCCATCGAGTAGCTTCGTTGGAAGATTAAACGTTTGTGCTTATTATCACATTTTGTGAATTATCTATGTTCCGATACGCCATTTGAACGTTGATTCGTCATAAGCGTGAAAAACGTGACGTTTTTGACGTTTTGACGTTTTTTGACGTTTTTCGACGTTTTTTCGACGTTTTTTCGACGTTTTTGACGTTTTTTGACGCTTTTCGACGTTTTTTCGACGTTTTTTCGACGTTTTTCGACGTTTTTTTGACGCTTTTCGACGTTTTTTGACGTTTTTTCGACGTTTTTGACGTTTTCGACGTTTTTTCGACGTTTTTGACGTTTTTGACGTTTTTGACGTTTCTTGACGTTTTTGACATTTTTGACGTTGGTGATGTTTTGACGAACGTTTTTGATGTTTTGCAACACGGATTCGATGTTTTGCAGCACGGCTTTGACGTATGTTGAATAATAATTTTCTATTGAACATTGTATGATATTTCAAGTTGTATTTCGACATATTTTGTGCAGGTGAGCTGCTGTTATGAAAACATGTATCTTGTTATTCGGTTTTCCCTCCAGATCCACAGGAAAACATCAACTCGAGTTTATAGATGGAATTATTCGTCTTTGGTTTCTCTTTAAAGAGTACTGGTAGACGTCAATTGTTATTTCGCATCGCTCTCCACGTTAATTGATTGCAATAAAGTCATCGACAGATAAAACATACACACAATACGTTATTCGAAATGGTTGTCAGTACTATATATGCCATCCGTGACATTTTGTGGCTGGCTGTGTCGTACTATTCTTCTAAGGATATTGTTATGCTGATTTGAAATTCCAATATTATCCTCAGAAAGAAGTAATCGAGGTTGTGGTGATGGTAGTGGTGGGGATGGCTCTGCATGTGTTAAACCATTTTTGGACATTGCATCCTTGTCTCACATAGACATACGCTATTGGGTAGGTGAGTGTCGGTAGAATGTAAGTATTTGACATATCTGCCACCTATGAAACATTCTTTCACACACCCTGTATAGTTTGTCTCTGGAGTTTTCTATCACCAGATGGCTTGAGTTGGTGACGTCATCTACCAGCTATTCTCCAGGATAAAGATTGTATTGTTCCTACGTGTGTAAATGTGTGGTTTATTTCGATATCAGGATGGCATACTCGGAGAATTGCTGCTTGAATAAGCATATATCTATCAATACCCTAGTACGAAGATGCCTCTGAGAATGATGTGAATGGTGATTTTTTATTTATTTCATCTCTTGGTGTGTACGAGAGGAAATTCCTATGATATTCGTCACGTGCGTACCTAAAGAGGATAGGGAGGGAAGGTAGGTGTTTCAACTTTTGAATGAGTTTGGTAGAGTGTTGTTCGACATATTTCAAGGTTAACGACGAAAGGATGTGCTGACTGGGCCTGTCGAGGTCGTCTGGCTGGTATTGCTAGTGATGGAATTATAGCAGAGATTCGTGAGGAACATTTCCCGTAGAAGTATCTATCATTTTTTAACGATTTTGAACTTCTTTCCAACGTTTTCGTGGCGTTTCTGTGACGTTTTGGTAACGTGTTTACGATTCAGTTTTTTTTTCCTAGTCATCCTGCATATGTCTTTCTCGATTTTTCATTCGACTCTGACTATTTGTATTACCCTGTATATTATGATTTTGATTTCCTCATTATCATCTGTCATCTGCCATACGCCATCTCCCTTAAGTCTGTTATACCTGATCGTTTGCTTTCGGCTACGTTAGGAGCACCGGAAATATCATCACGATATCTTCAAAATGTGATAGTGGTCTCTGACTGGTCGGCTGAGTCACGTTTTTCAACCCGGGAGGTGGAGAAGGGGGGTGGTCTCAAGCGTTTGCTCTGGGTGCGAGGTTTAAAGCACCAGGAGTATCACCAAAGGTATACATTATCTATCAAGCGTTATCTGCCATATGTCAAATGTCAATCGTATACGGCATATGTTATATATCGTATTCGGCGAGGATGATAACACTATGACTATAATGGGACAGTATACAATATCATGAGAGCCGAACATGCCCGTTTGATTCCAGTGAAGTTAGAATCACCAGGATATGAGCTATTGAGCAAATTCGACAGGATGTAAGCATGAACCGCAGTTTCGGACACACCCTGTATGCCTCTGAAGTTTTCCATTCTTGATTGGCTCGTGATGTCATCAGGCACCTGCTAATAAAATGAGGTTTCAAGATTGATGATATCTCTCAGCGAGAACAAAGGAGACATTGTTGGGTGACACTTTAGCCATCTGCACTTGAACAATTGACCCCAAATAAAGATGATGCAATCGGATAAGGTTGTTACGTAATTGGACACCCATGAGAGCCGAACATGACCGTTTGATTTCAGTGAGGTTAGAATCACCAGGATATGAGCTATTGAGCACACCCTGTATACCTCTGGAGTTTTTCCATTCTTGAATGGCTCGTGAAGTCATCAGCCACCTGCTCACAAAATGAGGTTACAAGAATATCTCTCAGCGAGAACAAAGGAGGCTTTGTTGGATGACTCATCGGCCACCTGCGTCAGAACAATGGACCCATTGTTCTCACACAGATAAGGATGATGCAATCGGATGAGGTTGTTACATAATCGGACACCTGCAAACAAAGGCGGCATTGTTCTCGTATAATATTGCGTTGGAATTCCAAGAAACGCTGTGGCATAGAGAGAACAAAGGCGGCATTGTTCTAGAGGAAGGCTAGATAACATAAATGGCAAACAAAGGCGGCATTGTTCTACGTCGTAGAGATAAGGATGACTCATCGACCACCTGCAACATGCATATCGGGTGACCTTGAAACAAAGTGCTACCAATTGTAGTAATACCAACCTAAATCTGGTGGGCAAAGTCAATAGATGGTGACGTCATCCATCACCTTTCAAAAATGAGAAGAAGAATGTCCACGCCCATAAGCAATAGAGTCCAGAGTCTAGGGGGCTAAGTTCAGAGTACTTCTAATGTCATTGCTTGTGTTCCATGTCATCTGTCACTTGTCATCTGTTACTCTTTGTGTTCCATGCCATCTGTCACCCCTTAGGCTCCATGTCACTTGCCATCTGTCATCTGTCATCAATCATCGGTCATCATCGGTCATCATCGGTCATCATCGGTCATCATCGGTCATCATCGGTCATCATCGGTCATCATCGGTCATCATCGGTCATCATCGGTCATCATCGGTCATCATCGGTCATCATCGGTCATCATCGGTCATCATCGGTCATCATCGGTCATCATCGGTCATCATCGGTCATCATCGGTCATCATCGGTCATTATCGGTCATCATCGGTCATTTGTCATCGAAGGCCCTTTCAGTCATTTCGAAAGGAAAGGTTAGGGATTGGATTGATTCCCTGCAAGGGTGGGTTAGAGGAGTGATGTTAGGTTAGGTTATCGGTCACGTGTCTGTCACTCGTCATCTGTCACCCGTCATATGTCAACCGTCATCTGTCACTTGTCAGGGAGAGATATCGATTGTCAGCTGTCGCGACCGTAGCGCCACCACCGCCATCTGGTGGTGGAAATGTGAACTAGTGAGCCCATGCATACGTAGGTACACTACTATCATGCGATTTCAACATTTTGCCACAGTCAGCAACATCATATCAAATTAGTCTGAAAAACAAGTTTATCAATAATCGTATGATTCTTCGACTAATAACAAAGTCTGCAACAAACATGTGTGTCTCTTTTTATACTTATTTTTTCTCACATTAATCGATATAAATTTGCAATTTCCATCCATCAAACCACATTCTACGAGTACATTCTGAAGCAGCAGCAGCAGCAGCAAACAGCAAACTTGATATGGCAGGTGTACCATCCACTCTTATCATAAATATTACGGACGAGAGGAGCTTCCCAGCTGACATGGCTATGGTTGTTTTCACACAAATATTCAAGTGAGTATTATTTTTGGTCTCATTCTTCGAATAATTCTCATAGATTCAGCAATACATATTTTATGTCCCCTAATAGTTCCAACCTATTTTTCTACCGTTACATTAACTCCCGCCTTCCAATAGTTGAATTAACTCGCATTTTATTTCCAGATTCGGTGTGAAAGACATAGAGAAGGAGGGTGATGACTGTATTGTCATATATTTGAAATACAGCCCAAAGCTCATCACCCTTCAGAAAATATTTGGCAACCTCCCTATCAAGTTCACAAGGGCTGTTGCCAAAAATGATCGGGAGTTGGACCTATCGCAAGAGGCGAGTAAGCGGTTCAACTTTGCCCTCTGAGAATATGTATCTTCAGAGAAGCGGTGGAGAATTGAGGGAGGAGAAACATCTTCTTCTTCTCTCGAAGTGGAAGTCTACTCGCCTCGGAAAGGAGAAGAAGAAGGGCCATAATCTCCATTCGTTGAAACACAGGTGGAGATATTCGAGAGTGATAGGTGATGTGTGTATCAATGATGGGGGGAAAATGTTCTAGGAGCCACAACAACAAAAAAAAACAACAACAACAACAACAGGAACAGGGAATTGGCACGATCGACGTGGAGAGGAGTGATGGTGATGGGCATATAATAGTGGTATATACTGCAAGTAGTGGAGAGCAAAAATGCAGGGAGTTGAATGGTATTGTAGATTTTGGAATCTTCTCATGCCCAAAGTGTGATGAAATGTTTTGTCTCTGTCCAATTTCATTAAAATTACATCAAATATTAGACGACTATGGAATGAAACAAAATTTATTTTGTAGTGAAATCATTGACTGATTCGTTGTTGTTGTATTTTGTTGTAGTTGTTGTTGTAGTTGTTGTTGTTGTTGGAAGTTGGTTGTATTGTGAATATCATATGATAGGAAGCAATAAATAATCGAAATCGTGAATGTTGTTTTCATTCATTCTGAACCAATTTATCATCAGATTTTACAGTTAAGGTACCAGTACCATAAATAAAAGACATTTTCTAGAGCACAATTATAATTATTATATAAATGTTGGTTGCAATGATTCGATCTCAAGAAAAAACTTCGAGTCCTCAATTGCAGGGCATCCTTGTTCATGAATATCAATAATATTGTTCATCTTCAGTAGTCTCTCCAACCATATCTTCTTTTCTAACCCCTTCACTAGAATTTCTTCTCCGTCGTAACAGCCAATGCATTTCTTGATGAATTCAGTTTATTTGCCCATACCGTATTGTTGTAATAGATGATTCCTTATGAATCCATTCCAATCCATGCAAGTGTTTAGTAGACCATTCCATATGTTTGAGAACAGTTGAATTGTAGTGTGACATGTCAAGTGGTGAAGTGATGAATTGATGTTAACACACACCATTGTCCACATCCAAAATGGCAATTTTCCTACACAAAAAGTTATCTTTTCCATACTGGAAACCTTGTACGTCAATTATGAACATTTTTTCAAAATTAACACCTACACTTAGGTATTACTGCTGAAAGTGACGATTGGAGAGTGATTGAAATTATAAGTCGTGATGAGCTCTTTATATAGTCCTCCGATTGCGCAACATCATGCGATATTATCCTCGTTTATCCAGCTATTATGCTTATCATCGAATCCAAGCCATTTGACAAACACCTGACCCCTTGTTCTCTTCAACACTTTCTCTACGAGATATACGTCTGGATATCTTACTTTTTGCAATTGTTCGTTAAAGAACCCTCCTAGAATATCCTTGTTAGAATCATCTTTCAATAAGTATGTAACTGGGTTTGTCAATTGTACTTTTCTCATACGGAAGATCTCAGTAGACCAATTAGGGTAATATTTTTTATAGAAAACTGCGCAAACCTTGGATATACGTACATAATCACCAATATCAAATTTGTGTTTCAAATCTACGAATTTGAGGCAGTTATATGCGGTTTGCAGTAGCATTTTCTCATTTCTTTCCGTAACCTCAGAGGGATTAATTCTTATAGTCCTGTGTGTTGTGTTGTTATATTTATTGACGATCTTCCTCAATAATTCCAGCCATTTATAGTTCCCTATTTAACTGAATCCTTTCCACATCATATTTTTCAAAGTCCGGTTGACTCGCTCTACAATCGAGGCATTTTTTTCTCTGAACGTGTTGTAATGGTGTACACTATATTTCTTCATGAGTTCCTGGAATTCTCTATTGAAGAATTCAGTTCCTCGATCTGTTTGAAGAATTTGAGGAGACTGCTCTTTGAAAATAATTTCCATGGCTTTACTCACTTCTGTACTCGATTTATTCCTCAAAGGAATTGCTCAAACGAATTTCGAAAAGGAATTCATCACAACCAATATATATTTGTAACCCTGGTTCTCGCAAGCATATGGTATCATCTCCACCAAATCGGCTTGAAAAAGATCATCGAGGCCTTTGATGATGACTTTACGTCTTTTGAAATTGATTCTTGCTGGTTTGTGGATCTCTTCAAACACTTGTTTTTTAGCGATTGTTGCCATTCTCTCTCTCTCTCTCTCTCTCTCTCTTTCTCTCTTTATGCAATGATATGAGCTTCACGCAACTCCCCAACGATAGAGTTGATTTCATTAGTATGACCGGTGTGCCCTACTGACTTCGAAGCCGACAGTAACCGTAATCTGTCGCAAAGTTCATTCGGATCATCCCATCGAATGTAATCTATCTTATTGTTAGTCACCTCCATTAACATTCCTTTTTCAATGGAGGAAGAACTCGTCATTGGAGCAATAATTTTTCTATACTTTTGTAGCTTACTACCATCCACTTGTTCATTCGCCTTGTGATATCTCCGATGGGCATTAGTTTTCATCACTATCTGCTTATAATTATGCTCATCCTCCCTGGTGAAATCATGAGGGTCTTTCTTGAACAATAGCTTGTATAAACCTTGAGTACCTTTATACCTCTTATTCTTGAGAATTACATCGGATCCTCCAATGTGTATTCTAGAATCACCAATCATGAGTTTTTTAGTATTCCTGTCTAATCTTACTCCATACTTATGATCAAACTCTTTGTTGTCCTCATCCTGATACATACTATTGATATATTTTCTGGGTGAAGTATCATATTGCTCTAAATAGTCAGCATACGATTCTTGCGTAATATCCATGAGGCGATCGGCTGATGGTGATTCTTGCTGTTCATTTTCTTCATCAGATTTTATATCCTCTAAAATTGATTGCTTCAACTCACTAGGTTCATCATCATCATTCTCATAGTCATTCTCAGTATAAGGTTCACCTTTTTTCAAATCTGCTGGTGTGAGGAGTTGCAAGGATAGACGACGAGGAATTTTAGGCTTACTCTCCGGCTCTCCAATATTATTCCTAGGTGTCTCATAGTTCAGTAAATTCCATCTAGGTTTCATCATGAACGGTGATTTGAAGAAATTGAGTTGCTCTGCAGCAGCATTTTTTTGATACGGAATTTGTTGTTGTTGTTGTTGTTGTTGTTGTTGCTGACCAGTACTTTGTAATGTAGTTTCGATACTTTTCATGTGTTTTGTAATAGGATTGAACATATTCTCATGCACCATCTCTCCATGCTTCAAAATATCCAATTTATCTCTCACCGTTTTACGTTTAGCTATCAATCTCTTTCGATTTCTTTCTCATTCGACTTCATTTCTCTGTTTGTTCAACAGGTTAGCATGGGAGTATCTGATCTGCTTCGAGCTGGTATCGGATCAGCTCTGATCGGGTATCTGATCAGCTCTGATCAGCTTCGATCAGGTATCTGATCAGCTTCGATCGGGTTACTGATCAGCTCTGATCAACTTCGATCAGGTATCTGATCAGCTTCGATCGGGTATCTGATCAGCTCTGATCAGCTTCAATCGGGTATCTGATCAGATACCTGATCAGGTATTTGATCAGCTCTAATCAGCTTGGGTTCGAGGGCCTGTGAGTTTATATGAGTATGAAATTATCAATTCCTTTCCGATAGCGACCTTCATTGATCTTACAATCTTTGAATATTGAAAGAAAACCATATGGATCCTTCCAGCATAACGAACACATAATTTTGAATTCATCAAATGGCATATCTGACCCCACATGGTCTGCATAAACGTGACGTGAATTCATATCATCCATTTTGGATAAAATTGAGGAGTTACAGTTGTCTCTGATCAGGTGTTTAGGAATTTTACCGTAGCTACTATTCAGGTGATGGGCTTTTGAATACTGCCATAAATGAACTACCTTTCGAGTTACATATACCTGGTGGATATAGATTCTGTGGTCCTGGAACAAAATTGGAAAAAAAGACTCGCTCGAGGAGATAAGGGTATAAACGGATTAGATGAAGCTGGCAAGGAACATGACATAGCATATTTCGAAGAAAAAAATCTAAAACATCGTCATAAAGCAGATAGAATTCTGGCAGACAAGGCATTGGCTCAATTCAGATTAAATAATAATTCCTACGGACAGAGATTAGCAGCTTTAGGCGTTGCTGGTGCTATGAAAGCTAAAGTGAAATTGGGAATGGGAATAGGAAATCAAGAACAAAATCTAAAACAATAACAACAAGCTGTCAACAAATGTCTGGTAGTTTTAAGAAGAACGAAGGTTATTCTCGACAAAATTTCATTTTGGTGATATATATATTGTTTCTTTTTAACATGTCTCTTATTTTAATTGTCTTCGTTTGCATCTGTTATGTTCTATTGAAATCTTCGACATTGAAGTATATTTTTGATTGATTTGATTGATTTTAGAAAAATCTCTAGGAAATATTGAAAGCAGTATGCGAATCCTGAAGGGAGGAATTCCAACAAATAGAATTGTTAAACAAACTAAACGGATAGGAAAACAGAAAAAGATAAATAGAAAGAAGGAATCACAGAATGATGATAATGAAGAGCGTTGTGAGGAGGAGGACTTGATGGATATCGATATTGCTGACGATTATCCCATGAATAAAAGATGTGCAAACAAGAGGAAATTGGATAACAAAGATATCTCAGACACCATACCTGTTGAAAAGCCTAGTTTGTTCAACAATTCTAATTGTTGGAATTCCTTCCTTTAGGATTCGCATACTGCTTTCAATATTTCCTAGACATTTTTCTAAAATAACCTTCGTTTTTCTTAAAACTTCCAGACATTTGTTGACAGCTTGTTGTTTTCGTTTTCGATTTTGTTCTTGATTTCCTATTCCCATCCCCAATTTCACTTTAGCTTTCATAGCACCAGCAACGCCTAAAGCTGCTAATCTCTATCCATAGGAATTATTCTTTAATCTGAATTGAGCCATTGCCTTGTCTGCCAGAATTCTATCTGCCTTATGACGATGTTTCAAATCTTTTTCTTTGGAATATGCTATGTCATGTTCCTTGCAACCTTCATCTAATCCGTTTAAACCTTTATCTCCTCGAGCGAGTCTTTTTTCCAATTTTGTTCCAGGACCACAAAATCTATATCCACCAGGTATATGTAACTCGAAAGGAGTTCATTTATGGCAGTATTCAAAAGCCCATCACCTGAATAGTAGAGTGGCATTTGTGTGTGTGTGTGTTTATTCAGTGAAAAACAGAAAGCAACTGATCATTAAATTTTTTTTCCATGAAATGAAAGTTGTTCCACAAAAAACGACTCTGAATATTGAAAATAATATATTCGAGAGGAAAAAGGAATTCAAAAAACATGGAATATTGTTTCCACATACAATAAGGTGTATTATTGTGTGTCCTTCGAACTGCGGTAAAACCAATGTTATGATCAATCTTCTCGAACATAAGAATGGATTGAAATTTGAGAATATTTATGTGTACTCTAAATCTTTATATCAACCGAAATACACATATCTAGAGGAATTGATCAAACCAATAAAGGGTATGGGATAGTATTATGCATCCGTCAGAGGCTAAACCGAATTCGATATTCATATTCGATGATGTTGCATGTGACAACCAAGAAGTAATTCGTGAATACTTCAGTATGTCTAGACACGCACTAGTAGACCTCTTTTACCTGAATCAGAGCTACGCTAGAATCCCTAAACACCTGATCAGAGACAACTGTAACTCCTTAATTTTATTCAAAATGGATGATATGAATTTACGTCACGTTTATGCAGACCATGTGGGTCAGATATGCCATTTGATGAATTCAAAACTATGTGTTCGTTATGCTGGAAGGATCCATATGGTTTTCTTTCAATATTCAAAGATTGTAAGATCAATGAAGGTCGCTATCGGAAAGGAATTGATAATTTCATACTCATATAAACTCAAAGGACCTCGAACCCAAGCTGATTAGAGCTGATCAAATACCCGATCAGGTATCTGATCAGATACCCGATTGAAGCTGATCAGAGCTGATCAGATACCCGATCGAAAATGATCAGATACCTGATCGAAGCTGATCAGAGCTGATCAGTAACCCGATCGAAGCTGATCAGATACCTGATCGAAGCTGATCAGAGCTGATCAGTAACCCGATCGAAGCTGATCAGAGCTGATCAGATACCCGATCAGAGCTGATCCGATACCAGATCGAAGCAGATCAGATACTTCCATGCTAACCTGTTGAACAAACAAAGAAATGAAGTCGAATGAGAAAGAAATCAAAAAGAGATTGATAGCTAAACGTAAAACGGTGAGAGATAAATTAGATATTTTGAAGCATGGAGAGACGGTGCATGAGAATATGTTCAATCCTATCACAAAACACCTGAAAAGTATCGAAACTCCATGGCAGAGTACTGGTCAGCAACAACAACAACAACAAATTCCATATCAGAAAAATGCTGCTGCAGAGCAACTCGATTCTTTCAAATCACCGTTTATGATGAAACCTAAAAGGAATTTACTGAACTATGAGACATCTAGGAATAATATTGGAGAGCCGGAGTGTAAGCCTAAAATTCCTCGCCTTATATCTCATAACCTTATACTGAGAATGACTATAAGGATGATGATGATGATGAACCTAGTGAGTTGAAGCAATCAATGTCAGAGGATATAAAATCTGATGAAGAAAATGAACAGCAAGAAACACCATCAGCCGATCGCCTCATGGATATTATGCATGAATCGTATGCTCACTATTTGAAGCAATACGATCCTTTACCCACAAAATATATAAATAGTATGTATGAGGATGAGGGCAACAAAGAGTTTGATCATGAGTATGGAGTAAGATTAGACAGGAATACTGAAAAACTCATGATTGGTGATTCTGGAATACACATTGAAGGATCCGATGTAATTCTCAAGAATAAGAGGTATAAAGTGTTATATAATTGTAATTTTTTTCTAGATTGCCCAGATAGATACTTACTTTTTATTTCTGTTTATACTAAGTACTTACTCTTTCTTTCTAGCTGCCTTGCACAGTCGGTATTTGAGACATGAAGAAACCAAACTCTATATCCTCAAGCAGAGTTCCAGGAATCAGGGTGCAATTATTGTTCATAATATATGACTGGTTCGTCAATAAAAATTATTATGAATTCCATTTGAAAAATAAATATTTGAACTCCAAAACGAATAGGGTTTTTATTCATATCAACAATAGAAAACACTTTCAATTGGAAAGCTTCCAAAAAAAAACCTACCCTTATACTACCTATCTGCATCTAAATCTAACCAACTTAAATTTTATTTGGATTCGCTAACCTTTCCTCTGAAACGCAGCACAAACGCAGTCCAGCTGTGATCTTTACATCGTATCAATAGTCACTGCCTATGACATGAAGTTAGTAGTAAATATGAATTCTGCAAGTGCATGCGTAGACATAACCTTGCTTTTTGAGGTGAATTACTCTTTCAAAAACGAAAGTCTTTCTAACAAATAATTGTTATTATAACTAATAATTAATGCTAAACAAAAGTTCTTTCTTTTGTATGGTTATTAATAGTCTTATGCACTTGTGCGGGGTTTTGAAAATTATGTTCTAACGCGGAATTTCACGAAAACTGTTATGATAGTCTTTGGAGCTACGTTTTTGAATAGGCACAAAAGATTATTGGCCAAAGTTCTGTTTCACAAGGGAAAACGGTACCTCATTCTGGAGAATTCCTTGCTAGCCTCTACCAGCTTCTCGTTTCTGGACGATTTCTTGGAATTCTGGATTCTGGGTAAGCTAATTTTTGCTCACTCAATACCTTGATATTTGTCTATCTTTTGATATAGTTTTTCTTTGATGTGATATTGTACTTTTTATCATCATTTGTGGAGAAATTCCACCTGCTTCCCACATAAAAAAAAAAACACCGCCCCAAAAAAACTTCCTGTCCTCCTTTTTTTGTTTTCTTGTTGCTAGGTACAACGTTTTGAAATTCCTCGCTCACTAGGATCACTTTTATTTTAGTATCACTTTCAATAATTAATTTCTTAAAAACTACTTAACCTATTACAATTCTGTTTCTATGAAACATACTAAAAATTGAACTATTTCATAATAATGAAGCTTCCCAATTTTTATTTTGACACTCTCTTGCCATATTTTTCTACCTGGTCATTCTGCTTAAATAATTGCATGTGATTGGCTGGCATTAGAGTTTAATGTACTGGGTGATTTTATGTTAGGTTTGAATTATAGAGTAAGATTTCTTTGTTAACTTTTGCTTGTGCATGGTTTCAGTTTTGAAAATGTTCTTTCTAAAGAAAAGTAAAGCTATATTTTTTTTTATGAAAATTAAATGCCTATTTGGGCTCTCTGATGGAAATTTAGCTGATTTTGTGCCTTTTAATGTGGTTATTTCTTTCCGACGTTTTCCTTTCATAACAAATTCCCCAAAATTAATATTTAGGATTTTTATATGACTATAGGAAAATCTAAATATTAAGTTTCCTATTTACATATTTTCCAGATTAACTACTTAACTAATATTTTTGTTTTTCTTTCAGGTCCTTGTCCTGCTGAATTTTTAGTCTAGGAAGAGCTGTATCTTCTGCAGATTTTTCTAAGTGTTATGTATCATTGCTATTGGTAGCATTGTTTAGTAAGCGCACATGCGCAGAAGGTACATAAAGAGTACTGAGAGTTGCAACAGCCCTCTTCTGCTATAGCCTTGGCCGTGATAAGTTGTGTCCACGTTGTGTCGCGTCTTGTATGTTAAGTTATGTATCCATGGATCTGTCCTGTACTGTAATATGTGTAGAGCTGTGATAATAAATGTAAAGTAACAGTGGAAACGTGTTATTAAATCATTACAATGGCGACGAGGTAAAAGTAAAAGTGAAGAACATGTATGTGCTTCGAAAGTTCCAAGGTCAGGAAATCAACCCAACACGTGAGTAATTGAAAGCGAAAAAGTGCACGTGGTTTGTGGTTCGACGTCACAACCGGCTACGTCACGAGCGGATACTGTCAATAGTGTCAATACTGTCAAAAGTGTCAGGACTGTCAAGGCGACAGCTGACAAGCGACAACGAAAGGAAAGACAGTGGACAGCAGACAGGTAAATTGTCAATCGAGACAGAAGTCAAGTGACAAGAGAAGTAAACATGGCATTAATAGGCAATATTGTGGAATTCAGTCATATCCATGATGACTGGACCCTATATCAAGAGCGGCTAGAGCAGTACTTCGCGGCAAATCAAGTAAACGAAGGACTACGAGTGGCAACTTTACTGAGTTTGATAGGATCCGCGACTTATAAGCTAGTACGAGACTTGTCCTACCCAGTATTGCCGAAAGATAAAACATTCCAACAGTTATGCGACATACTCAGTCAGCAATTCAGCCATCACGCTTCGGTTTGGAGAGAGAGGATTGAATTCTATGGAGCCAAACAGGAGACAGGTGAAAATTTTGGGGAATATTTTGCCAGACTGAAGAGCCTATCAGTTAATTGTAAATTCGGAGATCGACTAGAAGAAACACTAAAGGATAGAGTAATCTCAGGACTCAGGAGTGGAAAACTATTGGATCGGCTCTGTGAAGAAGACAGCTCCAAGACATTGAAAGAGATGGTGAAGCTTGGGTTGCAGAAAGAATCTGAAGCAGAACAAATGGGGGAAGTACATAAGGTGTCTAGTTACCATCAAAGGAGACCTCCAGTGATGAACCATCAAGCAGGAGCTAGTACCTCAGGGAAAGGACAGGTCGTATCAACAACAAATAACAGGACAATGCAGAGAAGAAGGATAGGTAGTCACTATGGTAAAAGATGTGATACGTGTGGTAAAAACCACACTAGACAATGTAAGTACTCTAGCTACTCATGTAAAATTTGTAAAAAACAAGGACATTTGGCAAGGGTCTGCAGATCAAGTTATAAATCCTATAATTATATTGACAAAGAGGACATTGAAACAGAACTTGTGGACAATGATAATGAATATATTTTTGCAATAAGTAACAGGAACAGTATTAGTGGTTTTAGTCTCAACATAATAATAGACAATAATACACATAAACTGGAAGCAGACAGTGGTGCCAGTGTATCCTGTATGAGCAAAGAGACTTATGACAAATATTTTGAAAATTATAGTTTGAAAACAGACTTTACTATTTTGAAAGGTTATATTCAGGTCAAAGTTTCACACCTCTGGGCTATTTTCATGTTGAAATAACTCTGAACAATTTGACGAAAACAATAAAGTTCTATGTAGTAGACAATGGGGGACCAATAATAGGAGGACGTGACTTTTTAAAAGCTTTTAATATTAAATTACAAATGGTGAATAACGTGTGTGGAACTGATAAACCACAAGTGCTAAACTTAGTAGAAAAATATCCTGATATATTCAATAAAGAACTTGGACATTTTAAATATGATAAAATTCATTTACAGCTGAAACCAGCAGCTCGACCTGTATTCTGCAAACCGAGACCAGTGGCATTGGCATATAAGCAGCCCCTAGAAGAAGAACTGGACAGACTGCAGCGATTGGGTATCATAACTCCAGTAGAAACCAGTGAATGGGGTACTCCGTTGGTGGTAGTTCTCAAGACAGATGGAAACATAAGAGTATGTGGTGATTATAAGGCAACTATCAACAGATTCCTGGAAGAAGTAACGTATCCTTTACCTGATATAAACACGCTATTTGGAAAACTACACAAAGGTAAGGAGTTCACTAAGATTGATCTTTCAGCAGCTTATAATCAATTGGAACTGACTGACGAAGCAAAAAAGCTACTTACTTGGTCAACACATAAAGGGTTATTTCAAGTAAACAGAATGCCATATGGTATCAGTCCAGCTGCAGCAAAATTTCAGAGATATTTGGAGCAATTGTTTATAGGAATGGATAATGTAGGGAATTTCCTGGATGATATATTGGTTACGGGAGGAACTGAAGAAGAGCATCTAGCAACACTAGATCAAGTTTTCAGGAAGCTTAATGATGCAGGCCTAACAGTGAAGAAAGAAAAGTGTTACTTTCTTCAAAAAGCAATAGAATACCTGGGTCATAAAATATCAAAAGAAGGTCTAAGGAAGACAGATGACAAGGTAAAGGCTATCGTTAAAGCTCCCAGCCCAAAATCAGTAACAGAGGTAAGATCATTTGCAGGAATGGTTAATTATTATAGCAAGTTTGTATCAAATTTGGCAGCTAGACTAAAGCCAATTTACAAATTGCTGAAAAAGGACACCCAGTTCAAATGGTCAAATGAGTGTGAAGAGGCATTCCAGGATATAAAAGAGGCAATTGCAAGAGATGTTACGCTAGTTCATTTCAACCCCAACCTACCATTGGTATTAACAACAGATGCATCAAACAGTGGAATAGCAGGTACGCTTTCACACATAATGGAAAATGGGGTAGAGAAACCTATTGCTTGTGTATCCCGTACACTCATGCCAGCTGAAGAAAAATACTTAACCTTGGACAAGGAAGCTTTGGGAATTGTCTATGGGTTGAGGAAGTTTCAACAATATTTACATGGACATAAATTCACACTGAGGACAGATCAGAAACCGTTGACAACTATTTTTGGGGAACATAAGCAGATACCACAAATGTACGCCAGTCGACTGCAAAGATGGGCATTGTACCTAGCTAGTTTTAATTATAAAATCGAATATATTCAGGGCAAAAATAATTATATGTCAGATTTTTTATCCAGGTCACCCATCAAAGTGAATATAGTGGACGAAGGATATGAACAGAAAGGAGAATTCCTGAATTTTGTGAAGAGCAGCAATTCTTGGCCTATAGATAGAGCAGCAGTCAGTAAAGAAACCAAGGAAGACCCAGAATTAAGAAAAATAATGTAATGCATTAAGAGGGATGAATGGCCAGACGTGATCGAAGAAACCATCCAACCATATTTCAGGAAGAAACATGAGCTTTCATGGAAAGAAGACATACTACTTTGGGGATATCGAGTGATAATACCTAAGAAATTGAGGCCAACAATCCTGAAGGAACTGCATTCATCACATTTAGGTATAGGGAAAACCAAATCCTTGGCAAGGAGCTATCTATGGTGGCCAAAGATAGATGAGGATATAGAGAAAATGATAAAATCCTGCATACCATGTATCCATCAAAGGCCTGACCCACCAAAGGAGGAGTATACCCCCTGGAAGATTGAAAATGTTTCTTGGAATCGAGTACATGCAGACTATTTGGGGCCAATGAAAGGTACCATGTTTTTAATCTTGATAGATTCTTTTAGTAAATTCCCGGAAGTGTACCCAGTCAGAACAATGACTTCAGAGGAGGCTGAAGAAAAATTCAGAGACGCTTTTGCAAGGTTTGGATTACCAACTACTTTAGTTACTGACAATGGAAGACAGCTAGTATCAGAGAGAATTAGGACGTTCCTATCAAAGAATGGAGTGAAGCATATCACATCACCAGTGGGGCACCCTCAATCAAACGGACAGGCAGAAAATGCGGTAAAAACATTTAAAGCAAAAATGAAAGCAGCTTTGTTAGACAAGGAAAATAGAAACGAGAAGCTGTCAACATTGGTATTCAGATTTTTATTTGCTTATAGGAATGCGGTGCACGAAACTACTAAAGAAACACCAGCAAATATCATGCTAGGGAGACCCATGAGGACCAGGTTTGACTTGTTGAGACCCATCAGACAGAGGATCGATCCAAACCCAACTGCGGAAACGATAAAGAAAAGTCAGGAAAAGCAAGCTGAACACTACAGTAGTGGTAGGCTTCGGAAATTTTCCGTGGGGGAGGAGGTGATGATTCGAGACTATCGAACAGTAAATGAAAAGAAATGGATGCCCGCCTCAATCGCAAAAGTAATCGGCAGATCAACCTACATATGCAAATTGCAAGAATCAGAGGTTATTTGGAAGCGGCATAGCAACCAGATCATAAGCCGAGAACCACAGACTGGGAAGGTGCATGCAAATACAGGTCCGAGCAATATGGTGACAGAATCTAAAATCGCGTACAAGACATTAAGTGAACCAACCGCGAGTGAAAACGGAATAAACCAGAAGGAAGGTGACTTGAACAGGGCACATAATCAGAATGACAGTACAAACTCTGCAAGCCCAGTTCCTTCTAGTTCGGGTACATTGTTCGAATCGGTTTCGGGTAGTGCGCAGGACTGCTTGGCTCAAAAAGAGTCAGAATCATGCATGTCATCACATGATGGCACGAACACAGATTTATCTGATTCTAACAGTGGAATTTTCTTAAACAGGTTCACGTCGCCAGACCAAAGGCCACAGCAGGAGACAACACACCAAGAGATGCCAAGGACATCACCAACGGCAGAAGGGCTACAAAAGCATCGAAGAAGCTCCAGGAGAACCACTAGACCAGAGAAGCTTAAGGAGTACATACTGGACTCACCATAGAAGACAGCAGGAATTATAGAATTAAATTTAAATTTCAAAGAACCAAAGCGATTGTATATGTAGTGGTATTGGAATTGTAAAATAAGGTAAAATGGTACAGCTCACCTCAAGTTTAAATTAGGAAACCAACAAAGGTACAAATGTAGGGTTCAGTTAGGGGATGTAAAAAAAAAAGAAAAAAAAAAAGGAAGAATTGTTTTAAACTCAAAATGGGGGTGTTATGTATCATTGCTATTGGTAGCATTGTTTAGTAAGCGCACATGCGCAGAAGGTACATAAAGAGTACTGAGAGTTGCAACAGCCCTCTTCTGCTATAGCCTTGGCCGTGATAAGTTGTGTCCACGTTGTGTCGCGTCTTGTATGTTAAGTTATGTATCCATGGATCTGTCCTGTACTGTAATATGTGTAGAGCTGTGATAATAAATGTAAAGTAACAGTGGAAACGTGTTATTAAATCATTACACTAAGGTAACTATTTTTCTTTACTATGTTTTGAATTTATAGATACTTTCTATATTAAATATGCCTCTTATTGTTCTGTTTGGAGGGTTTATCAGCTGATAGCTATTTACTGGTAGCTCTGTGTTTACCTCATACGGTCCCTCGAATGACAACTGTAATTTGGCGCAAATTCCTTTTTTATTGTTAGGAACTCTTAATGCTTTTATTATCACTAGATCCCCTTTTTTAAATTTCACTTTCTTTTTCCTTCTCTTATTCTCTCTACTTATATACCTCCTTGCATTCCTCTGTATTCTATCATTCACTTTCACCATTACATCATTCATCTCCTTTTCATTCGCTATCCATTCTCGCTCAGGCATTCTCCCAGTCATTAAATATGTGGGACATTCTTCTGTGATGGTGCTAGGCACGTCATTCAGGTATTTTTCTACCGAAGGTAGTCTTTCATCCCATTTTTTATGATTACCTTGGGATAACAGTCTGAGGTATTTTATTATTTCTCTTATGAATCTTTCGGTGGGATTAGATGCAGGGTGTCTTATACTGGTAAAACTTAATTGTATTTCTGTATTCCTAGCAAAGTTTTTCATTCTGTCGTTATTAAAATAAGTCGCATTGTCCAATATCATTTTGTCAGGTTTTCCTTTGTCATTTATGAATTGAATGATTAAGTTCTTAACTGTCTTGAAATTTGTCTTTTTGGTCGGGTATAAAGTTACATATTTGGAAAAATGGTCAGTCAGTACAAAAATGTGTTTGTTTCCTTGGTCTGTTTTAATTAAATTACTAACAAAATCTATTGATATTATTTCTAAGGGTTTTGTTGAAATTAAGCTTTTGGGCTCATTTCTGTTTACTAAGTTTTTAGTTTTACCTAATTGGCATAGAGTACATTTGTTTATCAATTCTTTCGCAACTTCTAGGTCTTTGTTACTGTAGTACGTTTCTCTAAAAATCATCCATGTCTTTCGTATTCCTGTGTGTAAGTATTTTGTGTGTATGCTGTCTATCAGTTGTTTTGTCAGTTCCCTTGTAATTAAATATAATTCTACCCCATTAATAACTTTAATTGTAATTCCTTGTCTTTGTATTGTCCCCTTCTTCTCTTTGTCTGTGAGTTGTTGTTGGTCTTCGAGTATTGTTTGTATTGAAAAAAGTCCTGTAGTGTTTTTGAAAATGTTTACCCCTATCTTAATTTGTCGTGTGGTGTTTCTATTTTCTGTCTCCATCCTTGTTAAAGTGTCAGGTATTATGTTATGTCGTCCAGGTATATGCCTGACTTCGAAGTCATACTCTTGCAATAGAAGTGCCCATCTGTGTACCCTATTGCTGGCAAATTTACAATTTACTATAGACATTAGAGCTTCATGGTCGGTTTCGAGATAAAACTTGGCTCCTAATAAATAAAAACGTAGCTTAGTTATGCAAAATATTACACTTGCAAGTTCTAGTTCTGTGACACTGTAGTTTCTTTCGTATTTCTTTGTTATACGTGAAACAAGAGATATTGGAACTTCTTTTTCCCCTTGATATTGTATCAAAACTCCAGCAAATCTTGTCATGGAAGCGTCCACTCGTAATATAAAAGGTTTGGTATAATCAGGGTGGTATATTTTAAGGTTTTGAATAAAAATGTCTTTTAGTTTTTTGAAAGCTTGCTCCTGTTCTTGTCCCCATGTCCATTTTGTGTTCTTTTTGAGTAGTTGTATTAGTGGTAATTCTTTGTTTGTCAGGTCTGGTATAAGTCTTTTGAAATAGTTCAATATTCCTAAAAATCCCCTAAGTGTCTTTAAATTATGTGGTCTTGTGTATTCCTGTATTGTCCGTATCCTTTCGGGGTCCATTTCTAGTCCGTTTTGATTTTGTCTGTACCCTAAGTAATTTACCTCTGTCTGGAAAAATTCACATTTGTCTATATCGATCTTTAGTCCTGCTTCGTCTAGTACACATAGTATTTTGTCTAAGTGTGATTTGTGTGTCTCTTCGTCTTTTGAGTAAATTAAAATGTCATCTATGTAGTGTAGTGCAAAGTCTTCGTATTTATCTAGTATTTTATGTAGAGCTCTTTCCAACGCTGGACATGCCGATTGTAAACCATTTGGAACTACACAAAATCTATAAACTACCCCTTCTATACAAAAAGCAGTATAGTTTCTAGAATTCTCATGTAATGGTTTTAGCCAAAAACTATGTTTTAAGTCAACTTTAGAAAAACATTTTGCATTAGTAATTTTGCCAAATTTTGTTTCGATATTTAGAGGAGATTCATATTGAGGAGTTGTTATTTTATTCAATTCTCGAGCATCCAAACATAGTCTGAGTTCCCTATTCTTTTTTACAACTACCACTATAGGATTAATGTAATTACTTGTTGATCTTTCTATTATGCCAAAATTTAACATTTTATTTATCTCTTCTCTTACTTTTTCTCTGTATTTGTATGGAATTGGATAGTTTTTGGACCTAAATTTATCTTTCTCTTTGACATCTATTGTGTGCACATATTCTTTTGCTACTCTTGATTCATTCATAACTAATCTCTCATACTTCTTTAATAATTCTTCTATATAATCATCATTTTTCTTATCACCTTTATATTTATCTTTCACATTATATTCTTCATTTTCATTATTACACTCATAACTCTCATTCATTCCTCTTATACACAAAGTAGCCCTGTCAAAGTTCTCTGTTTCTTTTTCTTCAACAAATTTAAACCATTGACCATCCATTTCTATTCCTCCTTGATCATAATTTATTTTGGCCTTCATTCTTTGCAATTGATCGTTCCCTATAATGACATCGTACTCCATTTCTTTCATTACTAATAATTGTAAATTTATGCTTTTATTTTCAATTTCCATTTTAATATCGATAAATTGATGATTTCAGCAATTTTTTTCCCATTTACTCCTATGAGTGTGGTTTTTGGCATTTTAACTAATTTATTTTGTATTTCAAGATTTTCAATTATGTTTTGCTTTATTAAAGATGCTTCGGAACCTGTGTCGATTAGTAATTTAATTTGTTTATCTGCTATTTTTCCCTTTATTATTATTAATTCTGTAAAATGTTATTCCTCTATTGCCTCTAACTTGATAAATTCTATAGGGTGTTCATATTTTGGTATTTCCAGCTTCGTTACATATGGTTTTATTGAAAATTCTCCTGTTGGAATGCTGTTGATGGTTGAGGTTCATTATTTTGATTATTAATTTGTTCTGTTTGTCTTTGCAGATTGTTCTCTGTCCTGTCTAGACTACTCCCCCTTCTGGAAAAATGTACCTGCCTAGTACGTTGGTTATCTGCTGTTTCCTGTTCTGAATATGAGTGTCTCTTACCTTCTCTATTGTAACTTGTCTCATTATTATTATTATTGTATTGTCTCATGTTATTGTTGTTGTTATATTGTTGGTTAGATCTGTTGTAATTGTTTTGCCTATAGTTGTTATTATAATTTTGTCCTTGATAATTGTTATTTGCCCTATAATTGTAATTTTCTCTATTATTATTATTATTTGAATTATAATTCCTATTATAATTGTTATTATTACTGTAGTTTCTGTTCTGATTATAATTTGTACTATCCTGTCTGTCTCTCTCTTCATTCTGTCTTGCATGCCTGTCATAATACCTTGGTATGTACCTGTTTTGTTCCCTGTTATCATTTACTAGTGTCCTCTCTAGTCTGAGCAAATATTCACTCAACCTATCCATCGTCTTCATTTCATTCAAGTTGATAAACTCAAAAATTTCATGTTTATAATGTCTACTTATATATCTGACTATCTCCTCTTCACTCATGACCGGATTTAAATATTGTGCTATTGCATATAGTTGAATGGCATAATTGTTATAGTTCCTACTTCTTTTTTCTTCAAACCTGCCAAACTGTAACTTGTCTCGTACTATAAGTTGAGCATTAGAACCCCAGTACTGCCTCATAAAAAGGTGTTCAAACTCTTGGAAATTATTAATATTTTTTTCTTGGCTATTAAACCATACTACTGCTTGATTGCTCATATGTTGCCTTATGATATCTTTTATTTCCTCTATGTCTTCTATGTTCCTAATTTTATTTTTTATAATTTTTACAAAGGTTATGGGGTGTGAAGCTTTAATATTTCCCTCAAATTTGTTACTCGCTTGTACATTTTGACAAGTGCTTATGAATCTTGTTTCAACATTAGTCCCTACCTTTCTTTTTTCTAAAGCGACAATTTTCTGTTCTATTTCATTAAATTTTTCCTTATTTTCATCACATTTTTGCACACTTCATTAGACACACTTCATTAGACTCTTTTTCATTTTTCTCTACTTTTTCATTCACTTTTATGACCTTCCCCATGATCTCTTGGCTGCTTATAACTAGTTCTTCCCTAACTTCTTGAATTTTTTGAGTATTTTTTTCTATAGAATTATTTATATCTCCTATATATTTTTTTGTGTTACTATAAAATTCATTATTCTGATGTTCTACCCTTTCTTTAAATTCCCTGTACATTTGGAACATTTCTTGTTTATTTTCCTCTAATTTATTTTGTAATTTTAATCCCATCTCTATCATATTTCCTTTGACACCTTCTATATTTTTATTTATATTTTGTTCCATATTCTTAATCATTTCCAGATTTTCTCTTGCATTTTCTTTCACATTTTCTCTTACACTTTGTTCAACATTTTCTTTCACATTTTCCATTTTTCCTTCTATAAATTGCATTAACATAAGTATTTGTTCTTCCATACTTCTACTTTCTATTCTTGCTTCTTGTTCACTCATGCCACTACTACCCTGCTCTCCACTTCTGCTCTCTTCACTATCACCCATCTCTCTTCCATCTACACCAACTTTCTTTCCATCTCTCAAATCCATTTCACTCTTTCACTCTCTTTCCTCACTTTCCTAACTTTTAAATTTACCTGACTTTCTCTTTAAATTTTCCCTCGTTCGTTCACTGTACTTTCCTACCAATCTTTTTAGTATTAAGTTAAATTTTTGCTAGCTGCAACCTTAAATTTCCCCTTTCCTGATCACCCCACGTTGCTGGCGCCAATTGTTATATAATTGTAATTTTTTTCTAGATTGCCCAGATAGATACTTACTTTTTATTTCTGTTTATACTAAGTACTTACTCTTTCTTTCTAGCTGCCTTGCACAGTCGGTATTTGAGACATGAAGAAACCAAACTCTATATCCTCAAGCAGAGTTCCAGGAATCAGGGTGCAATTATTGTTCATAATATATGACTGGTTCGTCGATAAAAATTATTATGAATTTCATTTGAAAAATAAATATTTGAACTCCAAAACAAATAGGGTTTTTATTCATATCAACAATAGAAAACAGTTTCAATTGGAAAGCTTCCAAAAGAAAACCTACCCTTATACTACCTATCTGCATCTAAATCTAACCAACTTAAATTTTATTTGGATTCGCTAACCTTTCCTCTAAAACGCAGCACAAACGCAGTTCAGCTGTGATCTTTACATCGTATCAATATTCACTGCCTATGACATGAAGTTAGTAGTAAATATGAATTCTGCAAGTGCATGCGTAGACATAACCTTGCTTCTTGAGGTAAATAACTCTTTCAAAAACGAAAGTCTTTCTAACAAATAATTGTTATTATAACTAATAATTAATGCTAAACAAAAGTTCTTTCTTTTGTATGGTTATTAATAGTCTTATGCACTTGTGCGGGGTTTTGAAAATTATGTTCTAACGCGGAATTTCACGAAAACTGTTATGATAGTCTTTGGAGCTACGTTTTTGAATAGGCACAAAAGATTATTGGCCAAAGTTCTGTTTTACAAGGAAAAACGGTACCTTATTCTGGAGAATTCCCTGCTAGCCTCTACCAGCTTCTCGTTTCTGGACGATTTCTTGGAATTCTGGATTCTGGGTAAGCTAATTTTTGCTCACTTAATACCTTGATACTTGTCTATCTTTTGATATAGTTTTTCTTTGATGTGATATTGTACTTTTTATCATCATTTGTGGAGAAATTCCACCTGCTTCCCACATAAAAAAAAAAAAAACACCGCCCCAAAAAAACTTCCTGTCCTCCTTTTTTTGTTTTCTTGTTGCTAGGTACAACGTTTTGAAATTCCTCGCTCACTAAGATCACTTTTATTTTAGTATCACTTTCAATAATTAATTTCTTAAAAACTACTTAACCTATTACAATTCTGTTTCTATGAAACATACTAAAAATTAAACTATTTTATAATAATGAAGCTTCCCAATTTTTATTTTGACACTCTCTTGCCATATTTTTCTACCTGGTCATTCTGCTTAAATAATTGCATGTGATTGGCTGGCATTAGAGTTCAATGTACTTGGTGATTTTATGTTAGGTTTGAATTATAGAGTAAGATTTCTTTGTTAACTTTTGCTTGTGCATGGTTTCAGTTTTGAAAATGTTTTTTCTAAAGAAAAGTAAAGCTATATTTTTTTTTTATGAAAATTGAATGCCTATTTGGGCTCTCTGATGGAAATTTAGCTGATTTTGTGCCTTTTAATGTGGTTATTTCTTTCCGACGTTTTCCTTTCATAACAAATTCCCCAAAATTAATATTTAGGATTTTTATATGACTATAGGAAAATCTAAATATTAAGTTTCCTATTTACATATTTTCCAGATTAACTACTTAACTAATATTTTTGTTTTTCTTTCAGGTCCTTGTCCTGCTGAATTTTTAGTCTAGGAAGAGCTGTATCTTCTGCAGATTTTTCTAAGTGTTATGTATCATTGCTATTGGTAGCATTGTTTAGTAAACGCACATGCGCAGAAGGTACATAAAGAGTACTGAGAGTTGCAACAGCCCTCTTCTGCTATAGCCTTGGCCGTGATAAGTTGTGTCCACGTTGTGTCGCGTCTTGTATGTTAAGTTATGTATCCATGGATCTGTCCTGTACTGTAATATGTGTAGAGCTGTGATAATAAATGTAAAGTAACAGTGGAAACGTGTTATTAAATCATTACACTAAGGTAACTATTTTTCTTTACTATGTTTTGAATTTATAGATACTTTCTATATTAAATATGCCTCTTATTGTTCGGTTTAGAGGGTTTATCAGCTGATAGCTTTTAACTGGTAGCTCTGTGTTTACCTCATACGGTCCCTCGAATGACAACTGTAATTTGGCGCAAATTCCTTTTTTATTGTTAGGAACTCTTAATGCTTTTATTATCACTAGATCCCCTTTTTTAAATTTCACTTTCTTTTTCCTTCTCTTATTCTCTCTACTTATATACCTCCTTGCATTCCTCTGTATTCTATCATTCACTTTCACCATTACATCATTCATCTCCTTTTCATTCGCTATCCATTCTCGCTCAGGCATTCTCCCAGTCATTAAATATGTGGGACATTCTTCTGTGATGGTGCTAGGCACGTCATTCAGGTATTTTTCTACCGAAGGTAGTCTTTCATCCCATTTTTTATGATTACCTTGGGATAACAGTCTGAGGTATTTTATTATTTCTCTTATGAATCTTTCGGTGGGATTAGATGCAGGGTGTCTTATACTGGTAAAACTTAATTGTATTTCTGTATTCCTAGCAAAGTTTTTCATTCTGTCGTTATTAAAATAAGTCGCATTGTCCAATATCATTTTGTCAGGTTTTCCTTTGTCATTTATGAATTGAATGATTAAGTTCTTAACTGTCTTGAAATTTGTCTTTTTGGTCGGGTATAAAGTTACATATTTGGAAAAATGGTCAGTCAGTACAAAAATGTGTTTGTTTCCTTGGTCTGTTTTCAATTAAATTACTAACAAAATCTATTGATATTATTTCTAAGGGTTTTGTTGAAATTAAGCTTTTGGGCTCATTTCTGTTTACTAAGTTTTTAGTTTTACCTAATTGGCATAGAGTACATTTGTTTATCAATTCTTTCGCAACTTCTAGGTCTTTGTTACTGTAGTACGTTTCTCTAAAAATCATCCATGTCTTTCGTATTCCTGTGTGTAAGTATTTTGTGTGTATGCTGTCTATCAGTTGTTTTGTCAGTTCCCTTGTAATTAAATATAATTCTACCCCCATTAATAACTTTAATTGTAATTCCTTGTCTTTGTATTGTCCCCCTTCTTCTCTTTGTCTGTGAGTTGTTGTTGGTCTTCGAGTATTGTTTGTATTGAAAAAAGTCCTGTAGTGTTTTTGAAAATGTTTACCCCTATCTTAATTTGTCGTGTGGTGTTTCTATTTTCTGTCTCCATCCTTGTTAAAGTGTCAGGTGTTATGTTATGTCGTCCAGGTATATGCCTGACTTCGAAGTCATACTCTTGCAATAGAAGTGCCCATCTGTGTACCCTATTGCTGGCAAATTTACAATTTAATATAGACATTAGAGCTTCATGGTCGGTTTCGAGATAAAACTTGGCTCCTAATAAATAAAAACGTAGCTTAGTTATGCAAAATATTACACTTGCAAGTTCTAGTTCTGTGGACACTGTAGTTTCTTTCGTATTTCTTTGTTATACGTGAAACAAGAGATATGGAACTTCTTTTTCCCCTTGATATTGTATCAAAACTCCAGCAAATCTTGTCATGGAAGCGTCCACTCGTAATATAAAAGGTTTGGTATAATCAGGGTGGTATATTTTAAGGTTTTGAATAAAAATGTTCTTTTAGTTTTTTGAAAGCTTGCTCCTGTTCTTGTCCCATGTCCATTTTGTGTTCTTTTTTGAGTAGTTGTATTAGTGGTAATTCTTTGTTTGTCAGGTCTGGTATAAGTCTTTTGAAATAGTTCAATATTCCTAAAAATCCCCTAAGTGTCTTTAAATTATGTGGTCTTGTGTATTCCTGTATTGTCCGTATCCTTTCGGGGTCCATTTCTAGTCCGTTTTGATTTTGTCTGTACCCTAAGTAATTTACCTCTGTCTGGAAAAATTCACATTTGTCTATATCGATCTTTAGTCCTGCTTCGTCTAGTACACATAGTATTTGTCTAAGTGTGATTTGTGTGTCTCTTCGTCTTTTGAGTAAATTAAAATGTCATCTATGTAGTGTAGTGCAAAGTCTTCGTATTTATCTAGTATTTTATGTAGAGCTCTTTCCAACGCTGGACATGCCGATTGTAAACCATTTGGAACTACACAAAATCTATAACTACCCCTTCTATACAAAAAGCAGTATAGTTCTAGAATTCTCATGTAATGGTTTTAGCCAAAAACTATGTTTTAAGTCAACTTTAGAAAAACATTTTGCATTAGTA